>JARHVA010003124.1:2077500-2155740 GCA_037957365.1 Torreya grandis | reverse complement strand
AGGGTTTTATGATATAGTGTTTAGGCTATATGGCTTAGGGCTTAAGGTATATAGGGTTTAGGTTTTAGGGTGTAATGTCTAATCGCAAAGACAATTGGGCCAAATTGAGCTCTTTTAACCTATTTATGACTACAAATGTGATTTTGCTCAGTTGCCCCCCACATCATCACATATTGAGTCAATTAGTCAATTGGCACAATGAGTGATGTGATATGGTCCAAATTAATTCATTTTAAACTATTCTTACACCTAAAGGATGTTCATTGAGGCTAAATTGGTTGGTTTAGGGTTTAAAATTTAGGGTTTAAGATTGAATCACAAAAGTAAATGAGAAAAATCTGATCTATTTGAACCTATTTAGGACAATAGAATGTGTTTGGTTTGATTATCTCCCATTTCATCACACATTGAGTAAATTAGTCAATTGGGGTAGTTAATGGTGTGATTTGGACCAAATTGAACCCTATGACCTAATTCTTAGTTTAAATGATATTAATTAGGGATCATGATTGGTTTAGGGTTTTAAGAGTTTAAGAATTATGGTTTAGGGATTCTATGGCTTAGAGTTTATGGCTTAAGGTTTAGGGTAAAGGGTTTATGGTTAAGGATTTATGGTAAATAAGGTTTAAGGATTAAGGGTTATAAGTTAGGGTATAGGGTTTAGGGCTTAGGGCTTAGGATTTAAGGTTTAGGGTATAATATTTAGGGTATAGGATACAATCATGAAGGTAATTAAGGGATAATTTGAGTTGTTTAAAACCTATTATGAGCACATAATGTGTTTTTGGGTTATATTAGCCCCCAAGTCATCACAATTGAGCGAATTAGTAAATTGGGGTAGTTAGTGGTGTGATTTGGACTAAACTGAGCCTTATAAATCTAATAATTAGTCTAAATGATGGTAACTGGGGCTCAAATATTTGGTTTTAAGGTTAGTTAATAATTTATGATTCAAGGTTTCTATGGCTTATGATTTATGGATTAGGATTCTAGTTTTAGGGTATAGGGTACAGGGTATAGGATTTAAGGCTTAGGGTTTAAGGATTAAGGTTTACAATTTAGGGTATAGGGATTAGGGATTAGGGTTTAAGGTTTAGAATTTAGGGTTTAATTTCTAATCATTAAAGTAACTGAGGATAATTTAAGTTTTTTGAACCTATTATGATCATAGAATGTGTTTTTGGGTTTTATTAGCCCCCATGTCATCACATATTGAGTGAATTAATAAATTGGGGCAGTTAATGGAGTGATTTGGGCCAAATTCATCCATGTAAACTTAATTCTCTAGTCTAATTGATGGTAATTAGGGCTCAAATGATTGATTTAGGTTTTTATGTCCTTTACAATTTATGTTTTAGGGTTTCTAGGGCTTAAGGTTAAGAGATTAGTGTTTAAAGTGTTTGGTACATAGGGTATAGGGTTTAAAGTTGTGTTTAGGACTTAGGGTTATAATTTAGGGTATAGGGAATAGGTTTTATGGATTAGGGTTTAAGGTTTAGGGTATAGGTTGTAGGGTGTAGGGTTTAGGGTCCAACTACGAAGGAAATGGAGGATAATTTAAGTTGCTTGAATATATTTGTGGGTACACAATGTGTTTTTGGGTTCAAATAGCCCCCATGTCATCACATATTGATTGAATTAGTTAATTAGGGTAATTAGTGTGTGATTTGGGCCAAATTGAGCCATGTGAACAGTATTCTTTGTGTAAATGATGTTAAGTGGGGATCAAATTATTAGTTAGGGTTTTAAGAGTTTATGATTTATGGTTTAGGTTTTTTAAGGTTGGGGCTTAGGGATTAGGCCTTACAAATTAGGGTTAGGTTTGAGGGTATAATGTCCAAGAGATCAATGCTTTAGTGTTAAGGGTTTAGTTTTTGGGGCGTTAATAGCACTAAGAAATAAAAATAAAACATGTGTGTTCAAGGTCATTTTTTTCACATCAAGATTTTTTACCCTTACATACACTTCTATGTTTCATTCTCCATGGTGTAGGTCTATTTTTTACTAATTTGATGTATGTCCCCACCCTCAAAAGTAGAAAACTTTCTCTACTCATAATGACTAAAGAGTATAGGTATATTTTATAATAATTTGATCATCATTCCCAATTGGTACTACACATCAAAGATATATATTTTAATAATTGGATTATTGTCCCCACCCTCAAATGTTGTCAACTTTGTGCGATCATGGGTGAAAAGTTTCATAATATAAATAAGAAGAAGTTAAAGTATAAAAAACCAAAAGAACTAGAACTGTAGATAGAAAATCAAAGCAACGAATGTGAAAAAAATATTTAAGTTTACTATCCCTAATGAATTGAATGTCACAAATAATTGATGAAATGAACAATGATTGTATAAAAAATTATGAAAGTACAATTATCAATTTTGATAGTACACCAAATTATAATGCAAGTCCACATTTAAATTTTATGTTTTTTTAATTTTGGTGATTATGATAGTATGCATGCTAATTTAAATTGCATGGAAACATTGATTGGTGAAAGTAACAATCAATAAAACAATATGGGAACATTGTCGAATAAATAAAATAGTGTGAAGAAAATAATATGAAATATCCATATCAATCAAATTTACCATTAAGAACACCTCCTAGGATTTTGAAAAGAAGGCCAAGTATTTAATTAAAATTGATGATAACATTTTGATACTGATGCTAAAAAAATGCCTGAGTGTCATATGAGAAGAAAACTAAATGAATTTGTGACTGACACTTTGGAAAATTAAACAAAATTCAAAGATGCCAATTATTTGTTACATTGATGAAATTGCATAAGATGAGACCTACAATGAAGACCCTAGGATTAAGAACATCTAATATTGATGGTGTAAATGAGGTAACTATTGCAAATTTTCATAATGCATACCATCAAGTAGGTGTGAAATAAACAAACCAAATATGGTAATGATGCCTAACATGTTACTTCCTTGGTAAGTTGTCAAACAAAGAATAAATGATTAATTAGACAAAGAATCTGAGCATTGCACATAAACAAGAAAACACTAATAAAAGCAATTGGGAGACATAAAAGACTTCATGTTGCTGGTAACAATCAATTATGGGTGTTCTCCAGTAGTCTCCCATGGAAAGAAAAGGCTATTATTGAAGCCATAAAATATTTACTTGCAAGATTTTGGAAAGATAAGACAAGGGTATCACTTAATATTAGAGATATGGTGAATATAAGAGTTATTTATCATAACCGTGAACCACATCTTATACATTTTTTAAATATGAATCAAACACAAATGTACTCTACATTTAAAAAAAATACCCATAGATTTATATTAATCAAAGATATTTTCAAATGGCTAAACCTTCTATGTGAAAATCAATCACACATGCACTATTATAGCAATCCTGTTGAAATTTTGATGATTTATTATAGTATTCATCATGTTCAATGTACTTTACATATTGAAACATTTTTTAGGAGTGTGTAGTGGAATCTCTACCAAATCAGCAAAATAATTTATTCCAACCATTTTTTTAAAAGACCAGATGGACAATTTTTTATAACAAGGCATGTTTGGGTGTAGCTTGCAACATTTGTAGTGGATGACAAAATTTAAAAAGTGTACCCATGAAGAGAGCACACATGTAATTGGACAAGAATTCATTGTTTTTAATAAATATAAATATGTGACATATCAATTAAAATATATAAATGAATCTAAAAGGTACGACCTTATTATAGAACAAATACCAATTTCTAAATTTATGGACAAACTTAGGGAGGAAATTATTTATGAGTATAACATACAAGGTATACATAGAGAGTTTTGTGGCTATATGAACAATTCAAGTTAATTAAGGACACATTCCAACTTGGTTTGTAGAGAAAAACACATTGCAACCACAAAGAGATGTTCCTTCATAATACCATAATTTAGTACAAGTTTCTATTTTTCATAATAACTAAAATAAAATTATATATATATATAACAAAAAAATGAAATATAAAAAATATAATATATTAAGAAATCATAAACAAAACAAGAATTTGGGGAGGAGGGGGGAGGATACCTCAATCAATCTATTTGAACATGTGATCAAATCCACTTTAAAAGGTTGGTCCAAGTTGTACCAAAATTTAGATGTGGGATGATGACCAGTGTTGGGGTTATAAAACCTAGATTTATGTTGCATGAAATTCCATGCCTCTCTTTCATCAATGAACCATCTCATTATCACAAGGCCAATATTTTTAGCTAGTTGTTCCACCATATTAACATCACCATAGATTGCCTAGTGGGCATCAATTAATGATTTGGAAAGATACCATCATAAATCTATCATTTCATGTGAATAATTTAAGGCATAAACATTAACAATGTCAAAATATCAATTCTTAATATTGAAAAGGGCCAAATGACATGATGTGAGGGTCACATCCAAAACCACAAAATGTGGCTCCCAATTTAGAGAAATAAATGTAGAAGGTGACCACGACCAAGGTTATGATTGGTTTCCAGATCTAAACTCTCATTTCATATCATTTTATTAGCAATATAGAGAAGGAAAATCACTACCATAATTTCTTGCTGATACTAAATTTCCATATATTTAAAACATTTATTGAAATATCTCACTACATACTTATGAGTTGTGTCTATAAGACCCCAAACATTCATGAATAATAATTCATATATTATGGGTATCGAGAGACATATCTTTATATTCAATCATTTTAATGGATTTATGTATATTCTTTAGGAATTTATCATTATTAAAAATTAAGAATTCATGATGTTGAGCAACCCGATTGGCCACCAATTTCACTACATGTTATGCCTCTTACTTTATGGGCTACTCACATCTTTATTTCTCTTTGATATTCATCAAAATAGATAGTCTCCTTTTTTATATATCTAAATTTCCCATTACTTTTCAAAATATTATTTCATTCACTCACATCTTCAAGCTCCTCTCCGTATAGATTTTGTTTACCATAGTTTTTCAAGTACATCCTCTCTCTCTCTCTCTCTCTCTCTCTCTCTCTCTCCTCTCTCTCTCTCTCTCTCTCTCTCTCTCTCTCTCTCTCTCTCTCTCTCTCTCTCTCTCTCTCTCTCTCTCTCTCTCTCTCTCTCTCTCTCTCTCTCTCTCTCTCTCTCTCTCTCTCTCTCTCTCTCTCTCTGTGTGTGTGTGTGTGTGTGTGTGTGTGTGTGTGTGTGTGTGTGTGTTTGTGCCTGTGTGTGTGTGAGACTTTATATATATATATATATTATATATATATATATATATATATATATATAATCTCAATCATTGGAGCCTCTTCCACCAACCATTTCACATTTTTTAGTGCATAATACGAGCTATAAATTAATAATCCATATCTTCCCAACTACATACCTTCTTCTTTCATTTATATTGTCTTTACTTTTTGATATATCTCCAACACATGACTACATATCCATATAAATTCATGTATGAAATATTTATCCTCAAGGTATTAATAATATTTTCCTCTTTAAATGAAATTTATAACTCAACTACCCATTTCATGAGCTTCAACTGATAAGTGTGTTGTAACTGGTAAATATGCTATAATTGGTAACAAAGATGCAACCACCTATGGGATAGATAGAGGATACTCATAAAGAAGACCCTCAACTATGACTACTTGATTTTCATGTATATGTTTTAGGCATTTGTGAATTATGGATGGGATGGGTCATAACTATTGTAGCTATGATATACCCAAAAATATGTCAAATACACTTGCACTAGGTAATACTAAGAATCTAGAGACCACATGTGCTAATCCAACCTATAGTAGAAGTAAAATCTACCTAATGGATCTCTAAACATGACCACTAAAACCACTAATAATTATGTCTCTAAGGTATATACCCTAATTTGAATACCCCAAATTTTATATAAGTGTGATAGTACACATATTAATGCTTGACCCATTATCAACCATAAACACTTTGGATATGATGATGATCTATATAGGCTCATAAGAAAAGTACATATAAATATGTATCATAATCAACAATCCTCTTTCTCTAAGAAATTGATGAGTGGTATAGTGAGAACTATAGTATAGTAAACACCAATGATATATGTAGTGGTGTGCAACTCCTTTGTAGTAGTGTGATATGAAGTTGGTAGTAGAATGTGATTGATATGTGTAGTGAACACCTGAAGTTCTCCCTACCTCATTCAGCATATGAATTTTAAATAGACATGAGAATATTTTCCATGACTTATATTCTATTTGTTGTATTTTGGGTGCCTTTATGGTTGTACCCAAATCAATAATGTTATCCTCAATCAAATCTCGTGTCTTATGTTTCAAGTTGATACATATGTTACTTGTAAGGACTTATGCCCAATGATACTCACATGATGCATTTGAATCATAGTTCATTAGAAGAATATGTGTCGTATCAACCTCTTTTATGGGAGGAAAAGATATGACATTGTATTCCAAGATCTGCTATAAAAACACAATGTTGATAATTCTAGAAGGTTGATGAAAACTTTACATGGAAGAGATGATAAAACTAGGTGAGGATATGGCTCTAAAGTTGTGTTAATTATGGCCTTCAGATCACTCTTGTTTTTAGTGGACATTACCTTGTATGGAGATAGATGATAAAACCAAGTGAGGATATGGCTCTAAAGTTGCATTAATTATGGCCTTTGGATCACTCTTGTTTTTAGTGGACATTACCTTGTATGGAGGCTTACTATAACTCTTATCAATTTATTCTGATTTGATTATATATTTTAGTTTTCCCATTGAGATAATCTTGACTTATCTTTCTTTTATTATGTGGCACAAATCTGGTGAAGGTTGGAAAATTATTAAATAAGATAGCTTCATGTAATTTTGGTAGAATAATGTGCTTGAAGATGTCTTCGAATATCTTTATCTACCATGGGTCTAGTCTTGTATTGTAGGATGTATTCTATAATAGGCTCATTTTATTTTTGTTTCAACTATGTAACTTGAGCATATGAGATATTATCACTGATGTTTATGGAGAATTGTGCTAAAAACATGTCTACCAAAGGATTGAATGTAGTGATAGACTACTTTGGTAGATAATAAAACCAATATAAGGCATAATATTTTAAACCTCATGGGAATAACTTAGTGATAATCCAATCATTGGACACGTAGTCCAAAAATATTATGTGAAAATATCATAGATGGTGCTCTGGGTCCACCCTTTACCATCATATAATGTAAGCTTAGGTGCCACTAATCTAAATTTTAAATGAGTTTTCCAATATGTGATGTGCCCAAGGTGTATGCAAGAGAACATTAGAATCCAAGGTATGTGATGGCCTAGTCATTCCTTTCTCAAGATGTCACACCTTAGCCTTTAGAGTATGAACCTTGTGCATAAGGGATTGTACATCTAGAGTGAATTAACTAGCCATAAGATTTATAGTTGTCACTAAAGGTTTTTGAGGTTCACCAAATACTTTAACCTCTTAGGACTTAATGAATGTAAATCTTATGTTTGTTAAAGAACTAAGTAGACTAAATTAGGAAAATAATATGCAATAAATATAGCCACTATTTTTTTTATAGAATTGAATAGCTTTTACTTTTCAAAAAATAGTAATAAATAGTGCAAGTAAGAACTTAGATGAAAATAAATGAGATAAATGGTCTAGGTGCTTAAAACTAAAGTGGAAGCTAATTTGAGTTTCACAAATTGGATCCTAGTGTTGAACCTTTTTTTGGATAGTAGCACCACAATTTGATAGTAGCACCATTATTATAAATGTGGTGGTAATGTCCAGATATTGGTGGATGTGTCCTTTATATAGGACTATCCCAAGCTTCTATGTTCACATGTGTCTAGATATCTGAGGTATGTTTCCACATGCACAAGTTTAAAAACTTATATTTTTCTTGTAATGACTAATTTAGTGAGAAAACCATAATCCTCTATGTAGCTAGGGAATCCAATTGACATGATTTTAAAAATGTATTCATTCTTAGGTTAGGCTAAACATCCTCAATGCCCTATTGTGAAGAGATTTTCCTACATACCAATACTCCAAAGAGGGATCAAGCCCTATGTAGCTATCTTGATATAAGTATTTGTGCAAGTACAAATGAAACTCATACGTTAGTGCCCTTGAGTGCCTTGAATGTGATTAAGTCTAGAAATATAGGTAATCCAAAATTAGGATTGATATATATGGTAGTATGCAGAAGTAGGATAGAATAGGGATTGATAACCTTAATTATGCATAGCATTTTCTAACTTTTAATGTGTTTTTTGAATTTGATTTCCATCTAGTGGTTAGAAGGCTAAAAGACATGCATTTATACTATTTTATTTCTTGTACATGTGATAAAAGAGGTCTTGCATGGCCTGGAGAAGTTATAGTTTTGAAAATATATCCATTTGGGAAAATTAAAGGTAAAGGGCATTAACACCATTTTTGGGACACTAGCACCATGTGGTGCTAGTGTCTTTATTATGGAGGTAGTGTCCAATTAGTAAAACAATAGGCAAAAAGGGACAAGATAAATAAATATAGGTCTAGGACTGCTTTAGTGATGATAAGGGATGCCTGTGGGCCACACGAAGGTTGAATAAGTGTGATAATAGGCCATAGGATAGGTCTAAGGCTAAACTAGGGATATGTAGTCTCAAGTAGCACTCTTAGCACTCAAATATGAATTTTAAGTGATTAAAAAAACAAAGATTAATATTACATCAGTTTCTAAAATAGTAAATCTATTGAATATCATATGAAATATCTTGTTAGCTTGAGATGTGGTTTATTATTAAAAATTACCCCAAAGCACTTACCTACAAGACCTTAGTATTGTAATATTGTTTAGTATGAATGGAAGGTTAACATTTATTTTTTCAAATTATTTTTTATACTTTTCAAACTATAATACCCTAACAATATTTTATAATAGTTTATTATAAATGGAAGAATAATATTATTTCAAAAAATTAAATATTCATACTTGTGTAATTATGAATGATCATATAGGAGAAGAGAGAGAGAGAGAGAGAGAGAGAGAGAGAGAGAGAGAGAGAGAGAGAGAGAGAGAGAGAGAGAGAGAGAGAGAGAGAGAGAGAGAGAGAGAGAGAGAGAGAGAGAGAGAGAGTAGGATAATGCCATCTAAAAAAATTTAAATGAGATGCCACTATCTATAATGAATGCCCCACTATACTTTTAAATTATTAGAGTTAATAAAACATGTATAAGATAGCTTGCCTTTTCTCCAACTAGTCCTCGATCCATCTCATTAATTGAGAAATATACCAGAAGACAAGATCTCTATTTAGGGCAATGAATCATGACCTTGTTGTAAATGAATGTTCCAACTACTTTCCTAGATTTGATCTTCCACGAGTGTCCATTATGAGGACAAAACCATCATATCTCTATACTAACAGAGCTATGGCATACATGCTTTAATAAATAGTTTGTCAAGCTAATGGCTCAGGACACTCCTCCATTAATCACATACATCTTCCCCTACATGGGAATTTGAACCTAGGTCTACTATGGATGAAAACCAATCCATATTATTGGTTTTCCTATAGTTTATATGTCAACAAAATAAGTTCTCCAAGTGTTTTATCTTGATTTGACAATGAGCTACCACCCCCTTGGTCCATATTAGGTCGAAAGACCTATTTTACATTTAGAGAGCTCTACTGAAAATGGTTAGTCCCACTAGTTAAACCTAGATCCATCCCAGATTGCATTCAATCTTGATCCCTTTGTATTTATTTTTATAGAGACCAACACTACTTTGTCAACTTCTATCAAAAATGTCTTGAGCTCAATCCTTTGTTTATTGGCTATTGAAAACTAACTTGGACTGTTGACCCCTTGATCCATCTCACACTATTGATCCTATTGGTATAAATGAAGATGAGCCATTGGATTTTTTTCCAATCTAACACACTTATGCCATTTATCATTCACATATTTTCCTTTGACATTAACTAAACCCTTTGACCCATCTCTCACCATTATATTTGAATCCATGATTAAACATGATCCATTAGATCTACTTGGACCCACTATCTCGTCAGTCACCACTAGTTGTTGGATATTTTATATGATTGAACATTGATCATTGATCTTAATTTTTGAATTAAAATGTCTATTTCCTAAGAATTAAATTTGGCATCCATGCACCCATCATTTGATGTCCATGTGACTATCACTGACATCCTATCGACCATCAAATTTAGTCCCCAAATGGTTTTTTCTGACTCCTAAATTTAACGTTCATGAGGCTATCAAATACATCTATAAGCCTGTCATATATGTCTGCAAAGCTATCTAAATTTAAACACCAAAAATTTTCTTATCGATGTTTAATTTGACATATGTTCTAATACTAATGACTTCCACACAAACATCACATTATTTGGTCAAATTTCAAATATTATAACTAGAAGCAAAAAACTCTTGAAGGCACTAAATTTTAAAGAAATGATCTTAGCACTAAAAATAACATTCCCACATGATCTACTGGTTTGAGATGCTTTTTTATCAAACTTATAAAATGCACAAGTGAACTAACCTATTCATTTTTATGTGATGTACTCATGATGGTCTGGTCCTTCTAAACTTGTGGAATTCATTATTTTGATTTTTCAAAGATATGGAACTCTATTTAGCCTATCTTAATCAGGTAGAAGCTTTGTATGTGGGCCAAAAATTAGCTAACATCTTTAGCAACTCATAGGGAAGCATGCCTACTATGATTGAGAACCTAGACCATGTTATCTTGTCTAGTCCATTAGGCATGGAGTCTCCTCTCTTTAAAACAAGGATGAACCTTTATGAAACCTCCTCTTGAAATAACAATGACCCAAAAAAAAACCAAAGGTAAGTGCATGTAGGCACTTGCAGGAAAGAAAGAAAGAACAATTAACCTACTAAACAAAAAAGTACACAAAGGCACTTGGAGAGAAGCATAAAAATTAATTTAATATATAAAATACCTTTTTAAAATTGGTCCTCTTGAATCAAAATTGAAACTTCTAGTATCATCCACTTGTAACAAATCACGATGGAAAATACCTTTGCTTTAGAGGTACCAAAATTGGTGAACTAGGTAGCTTGATGGCTAATTCTTTTGATGTGCTCTCCAATGGATGAAATGAAACAAATAGTGAATATAGACCAACACTAATTTATTAAAGAGCGATTTGAAACATCTTGATAGTTGAATTAAATTGAATGTTATTAATAATGTTTAACACCAATAATTCTATGGGATCATTGACTAATTTGCTCTGCATACAAAAACCCTTAAAAATTATTGTGATATTAATTTGCTTTTTGATCTTGAATCTTCTTTAAAAAGCTAATTTTTATAAGATAGTCAAAGAGTCAAATTTTAATTTGTTAGTGTAAATCTATAGCAGTTTTCCATGTCCAATCCTCAAAATTGTTTAGTGTTATAATCTAGCCTATATGCCCTATTTTCTTAGACTGATATATGTTTTTAGCATGCTCTTATAGTGTTGGTTGTACTTTTTAAACTATTATTTTATCTAAAATACACTAGTGATGTCATAATCTGATTCAGATCATATTTGGTTGACTATTGTTGACATTTGACTAAATACTATAGCTATAGTTTATTTTTCAAATATGATTATTTGGTTACAGCATTCAATTTATTTAATTTTACTATTTAGTTAACCTATATTATCATGTGTAGAGGTTTTATTGATGCCCATTTTTGGGTGTAGGTACAGGTACATGAGCCAAGCTAGTGGTGGACTCCAATGATTAGGAGATAATGGATAAGGGAAGTGAGTAGTCAACTAACCCCATCATAGGAAACAAGGTATTTTTCATAAATCCTTTGTCACTAAGTAATATTTTTCAATTTTGTTGTCCTTAGTCACTTTTATCACCTTTTGCTATTATTCTTGTTTTTGAGTTATTTGATGCCTTGATTGTTTTATCATCTTATGACTGACCACTTAGAATTATATGATGGTTGGGTTCATTATTTGATTTTGTTTAATTTAAGCTTTTTATGCCATTGGTTATTCTCTCATATTATGATGTGCATAATTGTTAGTATTGGGTATTCATAGGCCATAATTTACTTATAGATAATTGTTCCTATAATATTTTCGTGTTTGATAAGACCGAACCATTGAGTGTTAGCTTGTGCAGTATAAGCCTACAATTTTTAAAACAATCCATACATTTGCATTGGATGTTTATGAAAGATTATAAATATGGTAATGTTTGGAATAGGTAAATAAATGACTTTTTTTAATGTTAAATCTTTAATGAATTGGTGGTAAAATGGATCAATGTTTATGTTTTTTATTATGGTCTTTTTATCCACAATGGGGCGACAAACTTGTCTTAGCATTGAAAATAATTTTAAATCAAATATTTGGTTTTTTTTAATAATGACATTTAGATGGGGGTCATGGGGTTTTGACTCCTAACCAAATATCTGTTATGACCTATTTTTGGTTTGGAAAAGTTAATGATTCCATCCTTTGATCTTTGTCACAATGGGGGAAGATTTGGCTCAACTACCAAATCATTTTGCTGAGGAAGTAATTGAGGAGAGGCATGGGAGAAGATGGAGGAGAGATTTTGGATAATATTAGAGAATATTATTAAAGAGAAAAGATAAACCCTAGCAATGAAATGGTGGCATGAGGAAGTAATGGAGGAGTGAGAATGACTTGCTTAGGATGCATCTACAAAATAGGCTTTGCATGGTACTAAGATAAGACAAGAAGATTGACAAATAAAAAAATTTAAATAATTTTTCTCCCCTAGTGTGGGAAATGAACCAAGTAAGTGTTATTATTGTTATAACCCCATTGGGTTTAACCCATAATTGGTAAATTGATTTTTTTAACATTAATTTAATAATATAAACTTATTATTCCCAATTAAGATACATTAATTGATCTTTAACTAAATGCATCTTGTATAATAAATTAATTATGATTCATTTAGATAATGATAAAATTAGAACATCCAACACAATAACAAATTCAATCCATCATAAGAAGTATATATGATGAATAATAACTCAACCAACAACTCAAAGTTTATACAATAATATTATAGGATAAAAATAACCAATTATTGGTTATCAAAGTTAAATAATACAAAGTTATTACATTATAATGAATAAAAATAAATATAATTTTCCATGAAACTAACGAGCATCCATAACCTCATCATATGTATATAAAATGTAATCATGAGTAAAAGTCTCTATTAGCTGACCATTGGAGGAGAGGTAGAACATCACCAGAGTGATTTTCCACACAAACCATAGACTATAGATCCCACACACATTTGTCCAACTAGGGAATGACCCTCCCTTCACAGATTAGTAGATGATAATGGTGGAGGTATCAAGAAGTCAATTAGAACCCATGTGGCATAATATTTTAACTACATGCAACATGTCATAAAGAATTTCATTCAAACATGGCATCGTGCATACATGCATATTAATCAAATAGTACTTTATACATACATAACCTTAAACTATAAACATTACTTTGGCCAAAATTTTCATATACTTTAATGATCTCATACATCAATCATATCCACACACACACTCAATTGTATTTCATTTAATCCATGTATTAATGACTCTAAACATATTCAGGAGAACCTTCTCATAATAAGATTCATTAGTGTTGTTAATACCATATTTAATAAATAATTATTATACAAAATTTCCATGGATTTTGTTAAATGTGGAGTTCATTTTAACACCCCTAAGGTAAAAATAAAATTATTGAGACAATTTTAACATGAAATATTTACCTTTTAAAATGGTGGGACGAATTTTAACCACTTCCGTTTTTATGGCATGTTTTTGGGAAGTGGGTATGATTTAAAGGTGTTGAGAGAATCAGGGGATTATATGGTTGAAACCTCTCTTATTTTATGCCTTATTTTATGGAGATATTATTATCCTTATGGTTATGGTGCATTTTTCAAGGGATTTTTGAAAATTATAAATAGGGGAGAGGGGTAACACATTATTCATTACATTTTGCATTGAGTTTTGAGCTTTGCATTCTTTTTGCAGTCAGTGTGATCAATTTTGAGGTGTAGCTTTGCATCTCAAGAATTATGGTGTGAATTTAGGTTGGAGAAAATTATATCTATGAGAGGTTTCTTATTTAGAGTTGTTTTCTACTATTGTATATAATATTATTGAGATCCTCTAGGTGGACACAGCCCATATTGGGTAAACTATGTTATATTGATGTTATGTGCGTATTTTTTCTTAGATCTAAATTTTTCTTCCATATGTCTCTATTACTATGATTTTGAGGAATGATTTTTATGTTTTATATTATTACATAATATATTAATTTTAATCACTTATTTTTAACAATTGGTATCAAAGCTAGCTTTAATGGTTTTGTTAAAGTGGTGAATTATAGGGAAAGATATTAACTTGAGTGGGAAGTATGGCAGATAATGGCAGATCTAGAGTATAAAAATTCAATGGGTAGAATTTCAGATTTTGGAAGATGTAGATAGAGGATTACTTGTTTCAAAAATATATTCATCTCCCTTTGATGGGGAAAATAGGCCAACCTTTAGGTATGAATCAAGCATATTGGAATTTGCTCGAGAGAAAAACACTGGGAGCCATATAGTTGTGCCTTGCATCTTCGATTGCCTTCAATATTTTAGAGGAGATGACCACATTTGGTCTGATGAATAAATTAAGGGAGTTATATGAAAAACCCTCTACCTATAATATAATATTTTTGATGGAAAGGTTATTTAATATGAAAATGTCTAAAAATGGTTTTGTATATGATCATTTGAATAATTTTAATATAATTGTGAGTATGTTATCTTATGTTGGTATTAAATTTGAAGATGAAGTTAACGAGTTATTTATTTTGTGCTCCTTACCTAATAGTTGGGATAGCCTGGTTATGGCTATGAGTAATGTCATCCCTGGTAAGGGAAGTTTAAAGTTTGAGGATGTTATAGGTGTGATTCTTAGTGAGGCTATGCAAAGGAAGAACACCAGGGAATCATATTTAGGGAATGATTTGATGGTGGAGACTAGAGGGAGACAAAAGGATACAAACAAAGGAAATAGTGGAGATTCAAAGGGTCGGGGAAGATCTAAATCTAAAACCAATATGGTGTGATGGCATTGTGGGAAAAGTGGACATGCAAAGAAGGAATGCTAGGAACTTTAGGACAAGAAGACTAAACATGAGGAGACCAAGGAGTTAAATATGAAAACAAGTAATGTTATTTAGGATGCTTTAATTCTTTCTTTAGACAATGTTTTTGAATCATGGGTATTAGATTCAGGCGCTTCTTTTCATGCCACGGCACATAGGCATCATTTTATGGATTATGTTCGAGGAAATTTTGGACATGTTTACCTTGGTGATGATGAACCATAATGTATAGTAGGTAAAGGTTATGTTCAAGTGAAGATGAAAAATAGGAACACATGGCTACTAAAGGATGTCAGACATGTCCCATAGTTAAGGTAGAATTTAATATCAGTGAGGCAATTAAATAGTGAGGGCTATTCGGTGATGTTTTCAGTAGACTCTTGGAAAGTTACCAATGGTGCTCTTATGGTTGAGGTAAGAAAGTTAGCAATTTGTATTTGAATAGTAGTGTTGATCATTTTAATTTAGTTTCTATAGATGGAGATGCAACTTTGTGGCACTACAGGCTTGATCATATGAGCTGAAAGGGCATGGAGATATTGAAAGACAAGTTACCTATATTGAAACAAGTTGATTTGGACTTCTGTGATGATTGTGTGTATGAGAAGCAAAACTGAGTTAAGTTCTTGAGGGTTGGACAAAAAAATAAGGAGAATAAGTTGGAGATGGTTCACTTAGATGTATGGGGGCAAGATCAGGTATATTCTATTGGCGGTTCAAATCATTATGTTACATTTATTGACGATGCAACTAGGAAAGTTTGGGTTTATTACATTAAGAAGAAATTTGATATGTTTGAAACATTCAAGAGATGGAAATATTTAGTTGAGAATGCAATAGGTCTCAAGTTGAAATGTCTTAGGTTAGATAATGGAGGTAAGTATTGTAGCAAATCATTTGATGACTATTGATCATAGAATGGAATTCATAGGCAAAGGATGATTCAAGGGACACCATAGGAGAATGAAGTGTTAGAGAGGATGAACAGGACAATCATGGATCATGTTAAGAGCATGAGGTTGTATGCAGGGCTTCCTATAATGTTTTGGCTAGAAGCAGTTAGCACAATAGTATATTTGATTAATAGAGGACATTCAATGTCTTTGGATGGAGGCATACCTAAGGAAGCTTAGTATAGTAAGAAAGTTACTTATTATTTTCTTAGGGTCTTTGGATGTGAGGCATTGGTTTGTGTTCCCAATAAGGATAGGACCAAGTTAGAGGCTAATTTTTAGATATGCACTTTTATTGGTTATGGTGAGGATGAATTTAGTTTCTGAGTTTGGAATCTTAGAGACAAGAAAATATTCTAGTCTAGGAATGTTGTCTTTAAAGAAAAATTAATGTATAAGGATTAGTTTCAGGAACAAGAACAAAAAGAGTACATAGTGTTGGATGATATTATGAATGGTAAAGTATACAAGGAGACAGTTCAAGATCCTCCTACATAGGAACCCCAAACTCCTATAGTAAGAAGTTCTCTTAGGGTAAGAAAAGCTCATAAATGTATTTCCCCATCTTTGAGTTATTTTTTACTTAATGATAGTGGAGAACTAGAATATTTTTAGGAATCAATGCAAGTTAGTGCTAGGAAGAAGTGGGATCAAGCCATGGAAGAAGAACATAGTTCTTTCATGGAGAACCAGACGTGTGATTTGGTGAAGTTAC
Organism: Torreya grandis; assembly: GCA_037957365.1. Classification (NCBI taxonomy): domain Eukaryota; kingdom Viridiplantae; phylum Streptophyta; class Pinopsida; order Cupressales; family Taxaceae; genus Torreya; species Torreya grandis. Next base: position 2,138,857 of record JARHVA010003124.1, on the reverse strand, counting down.
CCAAAGGTAAGAGAGCATTTCAAAATAAATGGGTATACAAAATAAAAGAAGAGGATGGAGTAAGGAAAAGGTACATGGCCCAGTTGGTGGTCAAGGGGTTTTCATAGAAGAGAGGTATTGATTTTGATGATTTTTTCTCCTATTGTTAAAATGACTTCTATTGGAATTGTGCTTGGTATAGTTGCAGTAGAGGATTTACATTTAGAACAATTAGATGTGAAGACTATATTCCTTCATGGTGATTTTGAGGAGGAATTATTTATGGAGTAGCCACAGGGTTATGAGGTCAAAGGAAAGGAGAAATTGGTGTGCAGACTAAAGAAGACCTTTTATGGCCTAAAACAAGCTCAACATAATGGTATAAAAATTTTGACAATTTTATATTGGAACATGGTTACTCCAAGTGTCATTCTAACCATTATGTGTATGTCAAGAGATTTGAGGATAGTAATTATATTATCCTATACTTTTATGTAGATGACATGTTGGTTGTAGGAAAGAACATGTAACAGATTCAAGTACTCAAGAAGCAACTTGGTGATTCCTTTTCTATGAAGATTTGGGTGCAATGAAGAAAATCCTTGGTATGAGGACAACTCGAGATAGGAAGGAGAAGAAGCTGATCTTATCCTAGGAAGAGTACGTGAAGAAATTCTTAGAGAGGCTTAGTATGTAGGATGTTAAGTCGATTGGGACTCTTTTGGCAGGCCAAAGGAGTAGTGTCCTAAGATAAAAGAAGAAAAGCTAAAAATTTCTAAAGTACCTTACTCATAAATGGTTGGTAGTTTGATGTATGTTATGGTTTGTACAAGTCCAGATATTGCCCATGAAATGGGAGTAGTAAGTAGGTACATGAGTAATCCAATTTATGAGCATTGACAAGTAGTGAAATGGATTCTTTAATATTTACAAGGAACCATGGGTACAATATTATGTTTTGGTGGATCAAACACCACTTTGTGCAGTTATGTGGACTTGGATATGGTTGAGGATGTTGATATCAGGAGTATAACATGTTATGTATTTACTATCAGGGATACAATGGTTAGTTGGATTTCTTTGATACAAAAGGTTATGGCTTTATCAACCACAAAGGCTGAGTATGTTACTGCTACAAAGGATAGCAAGGAGATGATTTGGTTACAATAGTTACTAAATGAGTTGAGGTATAAGTAGGAATTAGGGGAATACATAGTGATAGTTAGATGCTATAAATTTAGCCGAGAACTCTAGTTTCCACTCGAGGACAAAGCACATATAATTGCAGTATCATTTTATCATGACAACTTTGGAGGAAAACATGGCGAAGCTAGAGAAGATACATACGATCTTAAATATTATGGATATGATGACTAAGGTAGTGACATTGGATAAGTTGAGGTTACGTTTAGCTTTGGTTGGTCTTCATGAAGATCATGAAGGAATGTTAAATTTTGTTAAATGGGAAATGAACTCCAAGTGGGAGATTGTTAAATGTGGAGTTTGTTTTAATACCCCTAAGGTAAAAATAAAATTACCAAGACAATTTTAACATGAAATATTTACCTTTTACAGTGGTGGGATGAATTTTAACCACTTCCCTTTTTTGTGGCACATTTTTGGGAAGTGGGTATGATTTAAAGGTGTTGAGAGAATCAAGGGATTATGTGGTTGATACCTCCCTTATTTTGTTTCTTATTTTGTGGGGATATGGTTATCCTTATGGTTATGGCACATTTTTCAAGGGATTTTGAAAATCATAAATAGGGGAGAAGGGTAACACATTATTCATTGTGTTTTGCATTGAGTTTTGAGCTCTACATTTTTTTATGGTCATTGTGATCAGTTTTGAGGTATAACTTTGCATCTTAGTAATTTTGGTGTGAATTCAGGGTAGATAAAATTATCTCTATGAGAGGTTTCTTGTTTAGAGTTATTTTTACTCTTGTTTATAGTATTATTGAGATCCTCTTGATGGTTGTAGCTCACATTGGGTGAGGCACGTTATATTGGTGTTATGTGTGTATTTTTGCTTAGATCTAAATTTTTCTTCCATATGTCTCTACTGATGTGATTCTAAGGAATGATTTACATGTTGCATATTATTGCATAATTAATTAATTTTAATCACTTATTCCTAACATATTTATCATATAGATTTAGTATTAATGCCATAACATTTACATACAAAGAATAACTTGAAATAATTTCATGCAATATAATAACAACTTAATATCATCTAACACACTTTATAAATTTAAACACAATCTAAAATCCATTATCCAATAAGGAAATATTACATATATAATTATTTTCTAACAATCTTCATAATATTTAAGAATTTTCCAATTCCATACAAACATCCCTTGTTAAAAATTATCATAATAAAAATAATACAATTCATGAATTTCAAAATAAATCCTAAGCTAACCAAAAAATAATAAATACAACATTTATTTGTTCTAATCAATAATTAGCCATTTTCCTCATAGTTAATAATTGAATAAACATATTATAAATTAATAATATACACCTCAATTTGTATATGAATATATACATTCATTAGAAACAAACATCTACTTACACACCAAATTATCTGCACACACACACACACACACACACACACAAGGATAATATAATATTGTTTATGAATAGTTCATAAAAACACATATACATACATATATATATTTATTATATATGTATATGTGTGTGTGTGTGTGTGTGTGTGTGTGTGTGTGTGTGTGACCCATTTATATGTATATATTATGTCGTTAGTAAATCAGTGGCTAAGGGGTTTTAAATATATGAATATATGTAAACACCCACACACACACACACACACACACACTACGGGTGGGTGTGTGTGTGTGTGTGTGTGTGTGTGTGTGTGTGGGTGTGGGTGTCTACCTATATTAATATATTTAAAACCCCTTAGCCACTGATTTACTAATGACATAATATATACATATAAATGGGTCACACACATATATATACATATACATATATAATAAATATATATATGTATGTATGTATGTATATGTGTTTTTATGAACTATTCATAAATAATATTATATTTTCCTTATGTATAGCACTAAAAACCTAATTAGATTCATTAAAAGACAAATAAAAAAAATTAAATATTTTTTTATATACCATATGGTACATCAACTTATTGAGACATTTCGACACAATTTTAACCACAAAATGAAGCATTCATGCCCCCAAAATAGTTCAACTTCAACCATTTTACAAATGTTTAAAACTCAGTCTGAACCGTATATCTAACATAGTTTAACAAACATAAATCAATGATTCATCTAACCATATTACACATAGACAATTAACATAAAGAAACAACCCATCTAATAATTTTCATCCCTACAGTCATACTCATCTGTGTATATATTCATAAGATGATGTTTTCTTATAGTATTTTTAATACTTTTATGCTAATCTTTTGAATAGTTATTTAAGTTACTCAACATAAAATCATCACTTCTACTCAATTATAGCAATTATATTTAAATAACTTATCAAAATTAATAAAAACACAGTCATTTTATAGAATTACCTCCAGATTATATTGACTCAACCATATTATGTTTATCAAACCCATCAATATAACACTAGTATAAATCCAATACCAAATAGTCTTCATCTTATGATATAGTAATTGATAATATTAATTGATAGTCAACACATAATAAATTAAACACAATTAACACATAATGTTTTTTACATAATTGACACATAACCATTTATACATAGTCAACTCACAATCATCTATACACAGTCGACTATATGACCTAAGTTAAGTAGGATACCAACTCCCACTTGTCCCATACAAACATCATACACAAGTGTTGGAAAAATAGTAACACATAGCTATTACTAATTAAAATGGAATGAAACATAGCTAATTCATATCTAAGAAATACCCAATTTACATATTTTAAAATGATATCCCAAGCTGTATAACTAGATGTATACATAGTTCTGTCAATAAGTATAAATGAACTAAAAAAACATAGTCATATCATTAACCATCAAAAACCCTATTTTAAACCCCCGACCTAAATAATGTCTCTAAGTCATTTACTAACACTCATCCATTTTGGAACATATAAAATAACACATACATGTAAATGAATCACACATAATAACACACACAATCATTTAAAACAAGACAAGGATACCTTTTCAATAGTCACCCTAACATTTTATACCCGTGTTATACAATTAAATCATTGATTTGATTATGTAGGGAAAGGATATGCCTCCTCCCATAGGTTTGAATCCATGATTCACCCAAGGGTTTATAAATCTAAACAACCATTTTAAAAAAACCCAAAATATTTTCATCAATAGACTATATAACATGAATACCAAATTTTAGAGTGAACCAAGAATAAACCCTACCTCTTAATTGTTTTGAATTAGTCTTTTAACTTTGGTCTTCTATTAAAAATTCTTTATTTTCCTTCTTGTTCTTATTTTTTGACCCCATCCTCTATCCATTTCATAAGCTCCCATGTTCCTTTATTATTTTCACAATCATCTGCATGCCATTTGAAATCCCCTAATTTCATGGTGAATCCTCCATTATAATTTCCCCAAGAATGACTCACCATAACAACATAAATTATTGTCATGTTTCTAAAAACTCATAGCTTGACCACCACACAACATAATCTCCTCTATACTTTCTCCAACTCGTAGTCAAACCCTAGCCATCCCTAGTTTTGTATAATTCAAATAAAATAAAGATAAACCAAATGATCACTCCCCAAATTAGGGTTGACATTGTATTATGTCAATAAACATAATTATTAGATTTAATAAAAACTTTAATGCCTATATAAAATTTTAAATATTAAATAATCAAAGATTCATACTTAGTTAACCCTTAGGTATTAAAAACTATGCCACCCTAGCTACCACCTTAGTTACTTAAATTTTGGTCTAGGTTAGATAATGTTTAATAAATTAAATTTTTTATATCATCAAAAATGTAATTTATATCTTTTCCATGTGTGTGTGTGTGTGTGTGTGTGTGTGTGTGTGTGTGTGTGTGTGTGTGTGTGTGCGCGTGTGTGTGTGCGTGTGTGTGTGTGTGTGTGTGTGTGTGTGTGTGTGTGTGTGTGTGTGTGTGTGTGTGTGTGTGTGTGTGTGTGTGTGTGTGTGTGTTCTAATGATACTTTTCTATTGAATGATTAAAGGTACATGCCTGTATAGAGTTATGCAGAGAATCAAAATTAAATTTATATAAATAATATATACAACTATCATACTAAATAATGGAAACTACATCCTAATCCATAAAATAGTAACAACTTCAATTAAGACTTAATATAATCTAAACATAGATCTAAACCATATCAATATGATCAAGCATGAATTAATCAAACACAACTGTAAATTATGTAATTATGCATTTATTTTTACTACATGGTGTGTATAGGGTTCCCTATCAAATCTTTACACCTCTAACATTTCCATATGCAACAACCTCTTTGATGATACTCTCCCTCTATATCTATTTAGAGAGTGGACTTTCACCTACATCCACCTCAAAAATGCAAATAGTAATTATCTTGTAATAATGGTAATCAATACAAATTATGCTAAAGTAAAATGGTACTAAATGAGCATAATCCACATGCATATGAAAAATCATGTATAACTAATCAATCAAGTAATGAGTCACACACAAATAATCATTGTATGTCAATCCATAAATCAACATAATAAAAATAGTTTTCTAAAATAATAATTAAACAATATTAACCCTATTAATATATGTTTAATAATTAAATCAAGCTTAGTGAGGAAATTAGGATGTAACATCCTTGCCCCTGAACCTAGTCATCGCCCTGATGATACTTATTTCAAGCCAAAGTTTTGAAATAAAATAACACATAGTAACAAATAAAATAACAACAGTAAATGATCTAAGAAAATAAATGTGGAAACAACCTATAGAACTCATCATAGTCCTCCCAAGTGACACTATCCTTAAAATATTAGTCCCACTAAAACTTTCACTATGACATTTCCCTGTTATGAAAACTAAGTTGATGAGTGTCAATTATTTTTATTGGTTCTATTGCAACCACCATAGGATATAGAACCTATAAATTATTCCAATCCAATACATGAGAAGGATCAATTATATACTTTTTAAGATAAGACACATGAAAAACATTATTCAAGAGAGCTAGAGCTGATGGTAAGGCAAGCCTCAAAGAGTCCAATTTTAAGTTTATAGTATTTATCCATGTACAACACTCATAACTATTTATACAATGAATCTATCAAAATAAAAACTCAAATAAACACCTATATTTTAGATAGCTACCCCAACATCTTATTTTTTGTAGCTATAAATTTATTTTAAAGAGAATTAATGGACTTCATCTTTACATCACAAGGTGACTTTCATTTAGGAATCCTTAGCATTTTTCACTTAATTAATTTTTCAAATAATTTCATTCTTATTCATGTTTAAACAATCTCATGCCTAGTTTTATCTTATGCATTTACTTAGATGTTTACAAAGTGTATAGAAAATATGCAGTCATTCAAATTTATGTCATCATTTTTATATTTCATTACTTAAAATCACTAATAATATATTATGTGTTCTTGTCATTAAATAATCTAATATTCAACATCATATGCCCAATAACATTATAGGTGAACACATAAACAAAATATTTGATGTTGAGATAAATACCTTTACCTTGTTATTTTAAAATGGAAGAAAGTAATAAAGACATTTATTAGTCTCTAGATTCCAACCACACCTCAAAATATTTGGGGTTTCACATATGGAAAATGCAAATATTTCATAGCATTGTACATTTGGAGGACCAATTAATATCATTTTTGTTGTACAAGAGTACAACCACTGCAACATTTCTATTCATTTTTCTATTAGAAAAAATAAAATTATAAATCTTTCATATAAAATTTGTAGCCTCTATAGAGAAAGCTATAACACAATGGGGTAGGGCTAACATGAAATTTACCCAATCGGAAATGTAATTATTTGAGTGTAGGTGATAAGAGAGAAATAGGGGACATGGATAACTTGTGGCCCTGTCTACCTAGTCTGGTGGCATCCTAAGAGAATAAGGACCATATAAAATGTTTTTTAGTAATTTTTAAGCTGAATAGGGATGAATAGGCATGTGTGTATGATGTTTTAATAATTTTGAATACATGAAAAATATATTAGTGAAGGCTCTCATAGAAATTTAAGCTAATAGAATGGTAAATAGACCAAGTAAGGTAAGGATGTAAATATTAAACATTTTCAATCCCTTATTGATTAAATTTTAGTGTCTACAAGGACAAAAACATGAACATCTCCAAATTTTATATTGAAACCTTATTTTATGGTAGGATCCAAATATTTAAATCCTAAAAAATAGTGGGCCCACACCCATATAAAACATAAGCAGAGGTTCTAGATCTCATTCCCCCACTAAGCTATTCAACCAAATTTTGTTGTCCATCATTATGTGTTTCCTGATCACTAGTGGGATTTGAACCTGGGTCACTGATATAAATTCATTCACTTTGATCATTACACAACTAGGTGAACTAAAATTTGAAGTCATTCTAGATGTTTGGATTAATTGAGGAACACCTTTCAATGTGGGAAATGGGATAGGCCTAGGTCCATTATCTCTGGGATGTGCTCCACTTGGTTCACATGGAGAAGTAGAAACCCTACCTCAAGGTGTCCCCATGGCCACATGTTGAAAGTGTCTAATGTGCACAATGGGAAAGGAATTGTGAAATACATTTAATTTTAGTGGGATAAAAGTACTTAATTTAAGTAGGTGGGCCTTGCACCTTTATAAGCATGCCCCTATGCCTATATTAAAAGACTCTTCCATATTATTAGAGTGTTTTTTTAAGAGTGAAAAAATTACTTTAAATATGTGAAATAGGGATCCTATAAAAGCCAAGGGCCCCTCTCTATATACAAAATATGACTATAGACTAGATGGAATAGTTATCCCCTAAAATTACCATGGTTAAATGATAAAAAAATTATAATACCAATGCATAGTTAGGTGGTGGAAACACCCAAAGCCATAGGTAGGAAACATTAGAGAGGACACAACAACACTAGGTGTGAGAGTTATATTAGAGATGGGAGGTGGGGGAGAGATAAGGAGGTGGCAGAGTTGGATAAGTGTAGGAAGTAGGCATAGGTTACATGGTTATCTTAGGGATAAGGTTATTGAGGGTGGTTACAAATGGATAATAGTGGGTAGCATGTAATAGATAGAGTGATGGTAGGAAGTAATAGAATGGGGCTGATAGGGTGGATAGGAGCAACAAGCACAACATAGCCAAAGCCTTAAAATGATTTTTAATTTGAATTTTTACATTTGAATTTTATAAAATATAAAAATTCTTAAAAAATAGTTCCCACACAAACCTTGTAAATTATTTTTTAATTTTTTAAATGATAAAAACAATAAATAAGTCCCCTACTCCAAATTCTAAAAGAATCAAACTCATTTACCCATCGATAGTCAAAACTAATAAAAATATCCCTACAAATGAAGAGCATAACATGATTTTTTTCATAAATTCAAAAAAATTGCCCTAAATTGGCCACTTTAGATGCATCCATATGGTTAGATTTATAAATTCTTTATAAATTGCCCAATAACATGCAAGCTTCCTAGGAATATTTGTATTTGCATATAGCATTTTTTTAAAAAATTAAAGGATAAACCATCTTTTTCAATTTCTATAAACACAATAGAGAGGTCTGATCTACTTCAAAATATAAAAAAGTAATGTATGACCTCAAATGATATAAACATCACAAAAACCTCTATAAGAAAAATGTGAAACCCAAAATAAGTTTATAATTTTCATAAGAGTCTTGGACCATTTTGGACACAATGGAAGAGGCATAATTGACCCATAATGCATCTAAAGAACACTTTCACTAAAAGCATTATTAAATAATGAAGATAACATAAAACCCTTACAATGATACCATGTTATATAATGAATTATCAGACATGATCAAACATATTAATATTAGACATAACTCATATAATTAAAATAATAGAAATAGGCACACAGATTAACACTACACAAAAACAAAAACAAAAATAAAACAATGTATATAACCTCTCAGGTCTTACACTCCACTCTACACTAATGGTAATGTAAGAGTGAGGAAAACAATTATTTTATAAAAAATAAAAGGCCTTTGAATGCAGGTGGTTGCATTAAAGTAGATAGTTGCATAAATTCATGTGGTTGGTTGTATAATGTGCACTTCATTGTGCAACATGGACTTTAATGCAAGTTGTCATGCAAATGTGCAACTTGAACTTTAGTGTAAATTACCATGTCTAAATAAGATTATTTTATAAATAATAAAATAATAAATAATTTAATAATTACATACTAAGTATACTTAATTTCTAATTATAAGTTTACACCAACAGTCCAATATTAATAGGCATAAAATTTCAACATAATTTTTATTTTCAATCAGTTATTTGTTGGTGACTACATTTTCTAAGAAATTGTCAAATTCATTTTTTAAATAAAAAATTTCATATTAAATATATATTCTTATTAATATATAAATTTATTTTATTCTATATATTTAAATTAACATGTTTTAAAACACACACACACACACATTCAAAATCTTGAAATCCTTTATGATTTTTTGAATTTCTTTCCAACCATATATTTTCTAAACAAATATATATGAGAATGACTTCACATTGTTAATTTTTTCCCTCAATTTAACTATGAATTTAAGAATACATAAATTTATAATTCAAATATATTGATATCTCTTGTCAGATGTGTAATCCACTATTACATTCTTCAAATGAAAATAATTAATATGTCAAATCCTTTATAAGAACAAGTACAATTAAAAAATAGAAAATAAAAATAATATTCTAAACACTTTATATTTAAAATCATTTCTCTTTATCATCAAATCCTAAACACCATAGAAAGTTTGAATTGTTGTACGCTAAAAAACATAACGACTTGATTAATAGACTCTACAACTCATAAGATGATTTAAGATAACTTTAGTTTATTATATTATAAGTTATTTAATATTATTAATAAGATCCAAAAAGTTGTAATTTAATTGGTTGAAATATAGTAAAATATATTTGATATATTGAAGAATATTAAAAAATGTAAATTTAAAAAAAATGTCTATTATAAAATTAATATTTATAATTATTTAGATAATTTAATATATTTAAAGATCAAATTCCAGACTTTCATCCCAATTTATTTTAATAAATAAAAGGTGTAAGACCTATATTTAAGATAAAGTGTAATAAATATAAAACTAAAGTAATAAAAATTGAATATTTAAAGACATAATTCTCATTAACAATAAAAAATGAAATAAACAATGTGTATCCATAATCACAATTCATACTTTATAGTAAAAATAGTGTCATATTTTTTAAACAACATTGAAATTTCCAGTTCTCATCTCTATGACTTAGAGTACTAAAGCCTTGAAATCTATTAATTTTACTCAACAATATCATGTATAGTGACAAAATTATAACCAATTTATATGCAAGAAATCTTCTATTCATTATGAAAATGCCCAAGCCTTTTCATGCCTGACTTCTTCTTCCTCTTTAGGGATAAAGTCATTTATAATGTGAAATATGTTTTGAATCTCTTATGTGCTTTTACCTCTCATTATGTCAAATATAGTTTGGCATGCTAAGTCTAAAAGAGTTTATATGTCCAAATAATTGGCATCCTACAAATGCCACAAATGATTATGTATATAATAATAATCTACAAACTTTAACCTCAAAAATCAAAAGCTAAGAACCTAACCTCAAGAAATATATAAATAATGTATATCTGGAAGGTATTCATTATCCAAAATTTAAGTGGGATTGAAACCCGAGATCTATATCAAAAAAAACCTCGATAAGACTAAACTAAGTAGCTTGGTTGGGCTGGTCTGCTTGGACCTCTTCAATAAATTTCATGCAATGGGAAGAACACTTTTCATGATAGTACTATTCATGAGACACTATTCACCAATGATATGTTAGGTATTATTCATCTTGGTGAGGTGTCCACAACACTATTATTGAGTGATTAGGTGGCATGGGTCAAATTTATCATGTGGGGCATGAAAAGAGTGGTCAAAAGGCAAATGTACCCATTTTGGAAGCTTGTGCTATGTGGAGAGACATGAATCACTATTTCAGATTGGCATCTACTTTTTCCATGTGACCTTGATTGAAGGTGATGCCAAATTTCCAAAGATACTTTGTTCTTGGTTAAATATGACCCCATGAAGCATGTGTCATGGCTTATCTATGGTTACACATTATCTCTTTACAAAATTCCCTCCATGTGAAGGAGTGGGATGAATTTTGGGCCCTCTTTGTCCCTTTTTTATTTTTCACTCATATTTTTCAATATATGGTTATTTATTGCTTAATTTTTGTAGTCTAGGTTATAAATGAGGTGAGTTCGGAGAGTAATATTAGTGTGAGAAGTTGAAGGAGCCTCCATGGTATGTTGGCCAAGTCAAGATAGAGTTTGATGACATGCATTAGTAGCATAGCCTTTTGTATTGTAATGCTCTTCTTAAAGGTTTTATAATTGTGAGAGAGTTAGTGAGTAAGAGTTAAATTTCTGTGATGAATTACTGATATATTTATGCGATTTTGTGAAGGTTATGGATTGTTGAATGCATTATGTGGTTGAAGGCCACATCAAAAATCCTCATCCAACTTGTTCACTTCCTTTCATGGCATATGGATGTTTTCAGCATCCACATGGATTTTGCAATAATTAATGACCTTGTCACGGACTCTACAATTTACATTGGACACATGTATGCTAACATCAAATTAAAAGATGCTAACTATGTTTTATATGGTGTGGGATTGAAAAGATACAACCTCATCAACCTAAGAAATTTGATCATCAAAACTCTTCAATTTCACCTTCCTATCCTTGGCTATGGTGGTCTGAGAGCTTTGAAGAGATGCACAAGAAGTAGAATGGGGATATTATATATATAGGAAAGAGTAAATTTTAATTTCCTAGAAGATGAATGGTTTGAAATATAAAAGGCTAATAGACATATCTATATAAGAATATACATATAATGGTTAGATTTCTTGTTTTAACTAGACAATTGGCTTTGTTTTAAATTGAGAATGAGTCTCAGGTGCACTAACCAAGGTGTGGCTAATTAGAAATTTACTCTTGTGTGTGTATTGTCTTCATCTAGTATATATATATCTTAAATATTTTTCTTTGACATCAAGTTTAAGTGTTGATTTTAGGTTTGTCATGTAAAAGATTAATTAATACTTTTGTTAATTTTTTAAGGTATACTTATTAGTGATAGATGATTTTAATATAGTTAAAGTTTACATTTGTATTATTCAATTATTATATATTTGTCAAATTGAAATTTAATTTTTATTATTAATATCATACACTATTTCATTACACCACTATCCTTCATTTATATTTACATAATTATTGTTACTTAAAGAAAGAATGTCTTAAATATGTTTAAAAGAGATGAAAAGTTTTTGGAAAGGGGTAAGGAATGAAGAACACTTTATAAGGAAAATATATTAACTAAACTTATATCTTTCTTGTCCATGACCTAAATTTAATATTTTAATTAGCATATATAATATATAATTTCTTGGAAATAATATAAAGATTTGAGAATAGTTAATTAGATGGAGTTAGAATCACCATACCCAAATTGTGAAACCCTAGTCCCCCTACTTTAACCCCCTCATAGAACCTCTAAATGAAATACCTATCTAGATTCACCAACCCTACCTTCCATTCCATTTTTGGTTTACATCTAGTTTTAAATCCATAGGCAATTCCCTAGTTGTGTTCCAACAAGTGCACCTAGATACCACTATTTTTTATCATACTAAATTTACAATAATATTGGTAAATGTTGACACCTCAAAGCATCTCCCTAAAAATGTTGTCATGTAATTATGTGACTTATCATGGTCCCAACTCTTCTATTAAGAAGGCATGCCATTTCATTGTCATAGTTTCTTTAATACAGGCCATTTGACCACATATTGAAATAAAGTCATAAGAAAAAATAAATTCTTGGTGGAAAGGCTTCTGCCCTACTGAACTCAGTGTAAATGCTTGTGATTTTGAGAGTGATTCTTCTGATTTGTTTTTATATGATCCTGAGCATTCTACTTAAAATGAGGACCCTGTAAGTTCTCCTCACCTAGAGGGTGTTTTGAAGGTTGATCCAATCACTCTAATTGGGAGGGTGTTGAATTCAATTTTGGAAACCCCTATTAAAAATATCTCTTAATAATTTAATCTACAAATATAAATACCAAAGGTAGAACTTAGTGATGTTATTTCAGTTGAAGACAAATCTTAGTCCTTTAAATTAACTAAAATATCAATACTTACTTATTCATAAACTATGGAAGACAAGGGTTGGACCAAAGTGTAGTAAAAGAAAAATAAAAAAAGATATAAGGTCAGATCTTCAAGTTTGAGCCTCTGTTCAAGGGTCATACAAGTAGTTAATTTCACTTCATGGAGCATAAGTTTCATGGAAGAGTGTAGAAAGTTGTGAATTATACTTCTATCATGGAAATCTACCTTAGATGGAATTTTCATGGATGAAACTTAATTCATATGGAAGTTTCACAAAAGATTACTTGAATTGAGGTGTGTTGAAGGATGGTAGTTTATACGATTGTATTAGTTTTGGTTCCATGGCTAGTTCAACCTACTCATTTTCCACTAGTAGAGACTTCCCATATGAGTTTTATTGTTTCATCTTTTATCTATTGTACTCAAGTTCTAGGATCTTTATAATCGGTGACCATTCTAGTTCATAGCTCTGGTATCAAAAGTATTTACCTTATCAAACAAAAATATATTAATTTCTTAAATTGAAAAATAATAATTATAATGTAATACATTTAGAAGAAGTTAAAAAATAGAAAATATAAAACATTTTGTTATATATATATATATACATTTAAAAATTATGGGTCCTTTATTAAAATTTACTTTTAATTGAAAAAAAAAAACTTTTTAATTAATTATGATTATATAGTCACCAATTAATTAATAAAATATTTTTCATTTTATCTATAACCTAAGTAATGAGTTTTAAATATGAAGACACAATGTTCCTTGTTAAATGGAAAGAGGATAGCCTTATGGGTCTTATTAAAAGAAAATTTGAGAAAATATAAAAATAATTAATTATCTATAGCTAAAACCTCGAGGGAGATACATCTTGCTCTTATTTTCATTTTATATATATAAAGTATTTTTGGGATATTATTTTTAAGTCACTTAATTTAGATTTTTTATATATCATTGATTAATAGTTCCATTACTTTTTATGAATTTTTTTTATTGATTAGTACTTTAACAATTCAATCTAGCTACATCATTATATTATAGTCATCTTTTCTACTTCTCTAACATATCACAAAAAAATTGACTTCTCCAATCAATTTTTTTTTGGTATGATGGTCAAATAAAAACCAAATTTAAGGTTAACAGTGTTTATTAACATCTCACACTATTATACTCCACCATAATTATTGTTTAAATTATTGTCAGGGTAATAATATACAAAATTCAATTAACTAATAAAATATATGATTAGATTGTAATTAGGTTAGTCTCACATCTATGAGAATTGGAATATAAGGATATCCATTATGAGATTACATGCTCTAAAAAAATTATCAATGGAAAATGTATGCAAGGCTAGGATGACATACACTTATCCTCTCTCTCAATAGACTAGGACACATATAAGGTCAATAAAATAGACTTAGCGATACTTTAACAATTAAGGACCAAATTAATTTTGTAGATATAGTATAGGTTCACATACAATATAAATGACAATAGGAAAGGGTTCCAAACCTTAAGAATATGGAAAAAAGATGTAGATATCACTAGACTTTAATAAAGATATAATATGGTTATAAAGTAAATGACAAAACTAAGGATGGGTTAGAATGATTATAAAGGGCTAAGGTGCAATGATCAACCAAATGCTTGAGTATATGCAACCTAAAATGATTTATGGTAAGTCTAATAAGTCACATGTCTACAACTACTTATTCAGTGTAGAGAAATCTTAAATATGGATACACATATTCATTCACAAAGCAACAAAAAAAATCTAATCTACTAAAAAATAAATGAAAAAGTGTAAGGGCTGAAATACATACCTTATGTTGGACCTATTGATGCTTTAATATCTCTATTTATTCAATTGTATATTTGTAAGACATGTTGTAGGTTGAATACCTTAAATAGTTAGATTAAGACCTAATATTGCTTTAGCTAAGAACTCTCAATGACTCATACTAGTGATCTTCAATGACACCATAAGATAGGAATTCTAAAGATATGGTTATAAACCACTAACTCTCCCAAATGGTACTTATGGAAGATTCATGAGTGAAATCATAGAGAATAAATAGTATATAATATGATGTGAATGAAATATGAACCCTATATATAGTGATCCAATACCTAAAATTGACCCTAGACTCTAATTCTATGATATTTATTGGATTGATATATTTCAAATATGTCCACTGACATAAAATGGTATCAGACATGTCAATATAGAACATATGTTAGAATACAGGCTTAGAACTATATTAGATTGTCTCATGTAGTACAAGAATGGTGAAGGAAAAAAATAACTAGTAGTCGAGATCAATGTCATAGGATATAAGAAAGATAGAAATTTTGAAAATAGACTACAAAAGAGATAAATGATGTTAAAAATATATATAAATAATGCTCAAAAAGCTATGGGCCACAAGGAAAGATATCTACTCTAGTTTTTATTAAAAGTATTACTGGCTCTTCAAATTTTTGATGTTTGACCTACTTATACTTCACTATTTTTTAAAAAAAGTAGTTTAGAAACTAGACTTGAAATTCTACAATTAATGTTCCTATGACATCTTCAAATTTTGAGTTTAGGTGTCTCAAATAATCTGTAAAAGTTAAGGTTTATTATTTTTTAGGGAAAACATACCCACTTAAGACCCCCTTTTGCCCCCTCCCCCCCCCCCCCCCACAATTATGTGCACTTACCCATATTGTCACTTTTCAACCTAGTTTTTAATAATGTAGCCTACGTTATGAACACCTACCAATAATAAAGAAACATATTAAATTAAAGTAAACCAAATGTTTAAACTGATATTGTTTTGATATTGACACATTGCATAAAGGCTATTAAACAAAATGTTTAAAGCCAACCTACTTCATAACCACATAATAATGGTTACAAGAATATTGAAAGATCTAGATATGTTAGTTTACACATTTTATCCATTGTAAAAAAAAGTGAGGTAACAAAATAACATGAAATAAAAGTAATAGACACTGTTTGAATATTTTTTATACAAGATCAAAGATAAAAAAATTGATACAAATAAATATAAATATTTTAATTCTTTTATAAGTTGATAAAATTTAGTTAAAGGACACAAAAAAATGAATGCTTCAATTAATTAAATAAAATTACCTTTAAAATATGAAATTTAAGGAAGCCAATTGATCATTATGAATAGAAGAAAATTGTGAAAGTTTGCCAAAATCTATAGGTTGAAAGTATGTACTTGCAATGAATATTAGATAATCATGTATTGAATAGAGAAGATGACTATACATATAGGTAGAGAATAATAACTTTTATTAGTGTTTAGTGGAGTTGACGAATGCATTAACTCACACTTAACAATACCCACTTTAAATCTAACTAGGCTTAATGCTTATTGAAGTATGCCACTAATAACACTTGACTAGGCTTAAAGCCAAGTAAAGTAATACTTCATCTAATACACTAACACCCCCGCTTAAGCATATCTTGGATGGACACATAGAAACTGGGTCCCAACAACTAGGCATGATAAGGTACCCAAATACAAAATAATCTCTTAAAAGGTGGATAAAGGAAGAGAAACTAGTGGGAAAAAACTCCCCTCCAAAAAGAGATAAAAGAAAGAGAGGATGACTAAATGGCCCCCTAAAGATGATGGTACTATTGTAGTAGATCACACACCAAGAAGAGCTCATAGATGAAAAATTTAACCTCAATAAAAGGTTTGGTGAAGATATAAATAGCTTGATTTGAAGACTGTCATAAAACTAAGTCAATGATCTCACCATGAATAAGATCTTGAATGTAATGCATATGAATCTCAATGTGTTTGGTTCATTGATGTTGGATCAAATTCTTACATATTTAAATGGTGTTTTAGTTGTCATAATTGACTATGGACTACCTAAATGAAATGCCAAACTCACTAAGAATCTCCTAAATCCAAATAACCTCAGTATCTACATTAACATATCCCCTATACCCTACCATTTTAGATGATAAAGCAATAGTATTTTGCTTTTCCCTAGACCAACTAATAGGACCAGAACCTAGTGATAAACTATAACTTAAATTGGACTTGTGATTCTCATTATCACCTATCCAATTTGAATTTATGAATACAACTAAGTCAACCTCTGTGCCAAATCTATAATGAATCCCAAGTTTGAGACTACCTTCAAAGTAGTGAAGAATCCTCTTAGATACTTTCCAGTGAAGCTCATGAGGTTCCTACATGAATCTCAAAAAAATTCTCACATTATATGAGATGGTAGGCCTAGTGGGAGTCAAATAGATGAGTATGCCAACAATTTGGTGATATAAAGTTACATCAACTAGTGGTGTAGTATAATTAGCCTCAATCTTGACTCTAGATAGAAAGGTAGTCTGAGATGTCTTCAAGTCAATCGTGTGAAATTGAGAAAGTAAATCAAGAGTGTTCTTGGGTTGTGAAAGAATGATCAAATTAAACTGTGAAATTTCAATACCAAGGAATAATGAAATAAACCCAACTATGTCATGTCAAATCTATCTTGGCTATAATGGTAGATGAAGTAATCCCTATGAGCAAAATATCATTAACATAAAGTACTAGTATCAATAGTGAAACATCTTGATATATGAAATATACATTAGGATCTAAATGGCACCATGTGAAGCCTAAAGCTAGGAGAAAGGAATCCATTTTGACATACCAAGCCCTAGGGGCTTGTTTGAGACCACATAGTGGTTTCCTATGTCTAAAAACTAAGGATGAATCTTAAACAAAACCAGATGGTTACTCCATATAGATCTCTTCCTCAAGGTCTCCATGAAGAAAATCATTCTTCACATCCATTTAGTGTAAATTCCAACCATTTGCTACAAAAATAGTAAGAATAAGTTAGGATTAACTCATATTGGCCACATGTGCAAAGGTTTCTATGTAGTCAATGCTAGCAACTTGTGAAAACCCTTTGGTAGATAAACATGCCTTGTATTTATCAATAGACCCATCTGCTACAAACTTGGTTTGATATATCCACCTGCATCAAACCATCTTCCTTCCCTTAGGAAGTGGTGTCAAATCCCAAGTGTGATTCCTCATTAAGGAATCATGTTCCACATTAATAATGTTATCCCACTTAGGTATCATTGGGGCCAACTGAGATGTATGTGGATTAGAGGCTAAGGTAAAGTAAGCATATAGCCCATCCTAATAGTTTGACCATGTACATCTCATGTTTGTTGGATCCCCTACCCAAGTACCTATACTATGAAGTTTCTTTATAATTGAAGAAGGATGAGATGTGGGTGAGTTAGGTGTAGAAATATCAACCTTCAAAGCAAGAACAAAAGAGGATGAGGATGAATCCCCATCACTGTAAGAACTAGAAGAAGAAGAAGACACTCCCTCATGAATCTATTGTGGATGATCTGAATCCTTAGAAGAATCATCAAAGTCATGTGAGTCCATAATATGAGGAGAAATTTTGAGTGTGAATTTAACTAATGCATTAACTCACACTTAACAACACTTACACTAAATCTAACTAGTCTTAATTCCAAGTGAAGTGTGACACTAACAACACTTGATTAGGCTTAAAGCCAAGCAAAGTATGCTACTAACAACACCTAACTAGAATTAAAGCCAAGTGAAGTAATAATTCATGTAATACAGTATAAAAAATTGCATAAATGGAAATAATGCATTCTATTATTTTTTGAGAATTGAACTCACAACATGTGGAAGAATGATCAAAAATCTAAATAATAATTAAATACTCTATGAATATAATTTATCATTAATCTATAATTACCTATAAACACATCTACTAAACCATAATTTCTAGTGTATATTTTATTTAAAAACTTTGTTGGATGGTCAAATCACCACCCACCATGAAATCAATGAGATTAACATAGATTGTGTGTCAATCAAGTAAATTAATGTGTTTAACAATGGAAGATTACTAGCTTGGGTAAGAACTGATTTTTGGGGTGGGTTCAAATCTTGGTGCCACATTTTATAAAGGCATTCTACATCTATTTCTTGTCATTTCATTATTGAGTGACATAATTTGTGTAGCTAATCTTCCATTTTGAAAAATACACAAATTCAAAGCTGGTTGATCTGTGGAATTATTCCACTTTGCTTTACTACTTCAGTGGATGGTGTGTTAAAATATTTTTGGGAACGTTATAGGACAAAAGGAAGTGGTGAGTGCAAATGCAAGTAAAATGATAAACATAACAATGGCTATTATAACATTTCAAAAACAAATTGGTTGTGGAAGAGGTGGCATAGAGAATAAAGAGTGCTTCACCAATAAGGTGGTGAAGATGGTGAGAGAAACAAGAAAGTGATGCTTTTGAGATTGACACTCCAAATATATTATTAATAATACAATCTACTATATTTAATGTAAATAATATATTTTAAAATTAAGATTATATTATACATAATAAATATTTAATTTTATATAATAATATATTATTGATATTAAATATAATATAATATATCATATTTATAAGTAATAATATATAGATATAATATAATATAATTATATTAATACTATATATAATATGATAATATAAAAGATATTATAATACTAAAAATACATATACAATTGATATTATATAATCTTATATTAAAAATATATTATAATTATATTATTGTATATTAGTTGTTGTTATAATTTTATTATTATATTAAAAATGTAATAATAATTTTAATATACATACATATATATATATATATATAAGTTACAAATTTATTATTGTTAAGTTGGAATAAAAAATTTTATGTCTATTCTTTTTTGGTATATCTTTATTGTTGTTATTGTATATATGAAGAATCACTTAGGTCATACTATCAATGGCCCTTACCATCACCCCTTGGATCATCTTGGAATATTTCATTGCTTTTATTTTTCCTATGGCTTTGCCCTTTCCCACCACTTTCCATTGCTCAAGCTCATTGTAAAACAAAAATCTCCTCTCGACACATCGCATTGCCATGCTATATTAAAGAACACATCATGCCATTTTATATCATCAACTTAACCAAAAATATCAAATTATCATTGTACAATACTTAATTCACCAAATATGAGATAAGTTTGATAATAACAAATTTTGACACTTCTATTTTATGAAATCTACTTTACCAAAACATAAAATTACATTCCTTTCAATGTGACCTCACCTCTAAGACAACATTTTATTATAATCTTTACACTTTTTAATCAAAAAAATAAATTTTAAAAAAAGTGTATAAAGGGGTTATGACTACAAAAATTTATTAGTGTTGTAAATGAAACTAATCAAAATCATTTAAATTAATTAATTCTCACAATTTAAATAGATAAGCATCTAGATAAAGATGCTAATACCAATGATGAAAATCTTATGTCTTAATTGTATAAATATGCCCAAATGTTCTCTATAAATATGTCCAAATATCGTGTCTCAATTGTATAAATATATCATCATTTATAGCCTCTATCATTGATTGTTGTCATTGATCTTTTACATCATAGGTAACTATGATTGCCACTAAAAGCTACCTTTGGCTTAACCCAATTTAGCAAGACATTAGTACCACTATTTCAATGTGTGACCCCATAATTTTAGATTAATAAACTCTTCACATGAATGACATATTAGATAAAAGGATATCAAGTTTGCCTAAAAATATGTTTGTTTACAAGAATGGAATTTTTTATATTTTTGACACTTTTAACAACATACCATAGTTTTATTTGAGCTAGTTTTCAAACCTAGGACAAAGATTATACCTATAAAATAAATAATGTACCCTATTATCAAAAATTTGAAAACATACACTATTAATGTGAATTACAATATTAAAATTAAATATAACACTTTAATTAACCCATGTTTATAACTTTGACTATCATTGATTCGATAACCTAAACTATATAATCAAATCAAATATGGTTAGGCTTAACCAACATGTACTACAGATGTAGTGCACACGTCACCCTAGGTTGGCTCACCAACAAATTTTGAAAAATTATCTAACCTTAGGTAACACTAAATTGATGTCCAGCCCACATCAGACTGTCAAACCCCTGACAACCAACCATAACTAATCATCACTGCCAACAAACATGATAGAACATGTCACTATTCCCTTTCCATATCCATTCCCTCTGTGATAATTTTTGGAAATTTTGCTAAAAAAAATTAAATTGCCACTCCAAAAATTCCCACCCAAAATGTATTTATTAGACATTACCAACATTTGACTGATCATTGCCAATTGGCCTCATCACGGTTACCTCCATTGTCACCACAATCACCCATCACCATCATGCCAACATTGACAATGACCATCATATCCACCTTTATGGTCACCATCACCATCATTGAAACTAACTATGAAGACATCAAGATCGTGAATCATGACTATGTAGGTGTCACTCGTCTTACCATGTGTCATAGACCCAGTGTGGCATGCAAGTCATTCCATGGTAAACTTGGATTATCATGCCCATAAACCCTAATTATCATGCCCTTTTATCATTAATTGTGAACCTCTTATGGCCCTACTATTAATTGGGTAAATACTAAAGGCCAAACATATGTCATTTACCATTCACTCATTGCTAGATCCAAGGTGGAGAGAGATAGATCAAGCAGAGATGGTAAGAAGGCCAAAAACTTCTAGGTTTAATCCCTGGTTTTACACTAGTCCATTCTACCAAGTTTTCAAATTTGATAAAAGTTGATAAACTAGACAACAATCTTTTTAAACAAGTCAAGGTCTATTTTGTCAAGTTTTATCATTTTGATAGAGTCATTCATATTTGTGATCACAATAGATTTAAGGATGCATAAAACATGTATATGACCCTGCATAAAACATTATAAGGTTAATCTCAATGCATTAACATCCTATACGGTCCATTTTATGGGTTAAATGTGCATATAACCCTGCACTAAGAATTTTACCAATAGAGGTCTACAACCCCATTGGAGATAGAGTCTCTATTTGGAGAAGGGAAACTGGACATTGACTATTACCAACCAAGGAATAAGCTGAAAAAAGAAAGAAATCCTAGAGTTTTTTAAAAATGTGAAAAAACTAAATCCATAACTTATTAACACAGACAAAATCCAAAACATATGAAGAAAGAATAGGTATGGATAAAAAAGGAAAATTCTTTATATAATCACATTCACAGTGTGTTCATGATACTCCTTTGTATGAAGGTGACAAAGATCATAAATTATTTGGATGAAAATGCAGAGAAAAGTAATGAAGATTCTAATAAATCCTTTAAAAAGACGTGTCTTCAATTTACCTATACCTACTATTTCTTGGGCCCCGTTTCTCCTTGTCAAAGGTCCACTATACATAAGGTTAAGCTCACCAAGATTTTGTCTCTATTAATAAGCTACTTTTATACATAAGGACAAGCTCTCATATGCAGGGTCATATACACTAGGAATTTGATAAACATAGATGTTTAATAGGGTAGAATAGGGTGTATAGGAGCCTCTATAGTATTTTCCAAGCTTTAATATTTTGAGCTCTATTTTTAATTCATGTGTTTTAATTCATCATTTCATGTGTATTTATGCTTGAAAGTGCCTAAATGTATTCTATTCTTTATGACGGTGTCATCATGTATGTGTGTTTTTAGGTACATTGAAAGTGTTACTCTTATCATATTTCATGTGTTTGTGGAGACTTCCATTTTGTAAGAGTGTGTGAATCCATGTTTGTTGTACCCCATTTTACTATATAGCATATACTTATTATTGTTGACTTATTCATTTAGAATGTTTAGTGAGCTTATCAAATATTGTTGTCAACTTCTTTCATTATCCATGAACTTGATATTCCAGTTTTCAAAAATATTATTGCTAACCTTTGAAATTTACAACAAGTGTGTTTTGTTTATTTTAAGGTTTTCAAAATGTAATGCATCCATTACATTTTATCTATCTCATCTAATACATACAAAGGTTCGAATAACTTGTCCTTGAATCACCACATGAGGCATTACCATATTTATAAAGATTGTTTATAAATGAATTGGTATGTTATATTTCTATAATGTGAAAATATAATATATGCTTTGGAATGTTACACTATCTAAATAAATGTAATGCCTTCTCATATGTACATTTCCTTATTGGAGGCTCATAATATATACTTTCAATATAGGGTGTCAATTTCATGAATGGTGGTTGCCCTAATTATTCTGTGATGGCTATGTTATGTTGCCAAGTACCTAGTTTACCCTACCCACCAACACACCATTGTACTCTCATGGTGACCTTTATGGTGATTTCTATAAGCAGTTCATTGGTAAGGGTTAGTGTTGTAAATCATATTCTTAACTTGTTTGAATGCAATTTGTTGTTTATTAGAAACTAATACTATGAATGTTAACTTCTCCATATTTAATATGGATGAGTGGTTATTAGATGATTTCCTTAAAGAAATTTATGTTGAGACCAAAAAATGGTATGCATTTTTAGCTACTACACTCGAAGGCAAATTTAAGTTGCTTTATTTTTTTGTTGATAATAATCTATTATGACATGCATTGTGTTAGGAGAAAGAAAATGATCAAAAATCCTCATTGCATACAAGTGCTCAGTTTAGACATTTCCCTCACCCTTCAGAGATCAAATGAGGAAGCTAAATGGAACATCAAACATTGGGAATGGTATTCCCATTATTATGAGACAACCATCCCTTGCTTGTGAATAGCCAGGGGTGTGATCCCAATGCAAGATCATTTATTTACCTAATAAAGATGTAGATAAGGGGATAACATAGGTTATTTTATTGATGGTCTATGTATTTCTAATGCATTCTTTAATATTCTTGTCACATATGTAAAATCATCAATATTTGTGAACTATGCATCCATATTTTGATTTGTTACATCTTTTTTAATACTGTAGGAGGAGGGTGTGGAGCAAACTGAAGGTGAAGAGGGTGTCCCTAAAATGCCCAATGATAGTTTCTCAAGAGATGTATTAGAAACTTTATCTACCTTTAATTTTTTATTGCTCTTCATTTTAAATCATGTTTCTTTCTTCCCTCTTATAACAATCAAAATTAGAATAATTTTGACACACCATACATTTTTTTATGTTGTTTGTGTTTTAGTTGGAAGGGATGGAACAAAGCCATATGGATGTGGCTGATAGTCACCTGCATAATGACTTTGTCCCTATAAATGTACGTATTTTTTGTACTCTCTCTTTCATTTGCCATACTTATAGCCCTATGTTTTTTTTTCCATATATGTTTGGAATCACATATATATGCCAACCTATGTGGTAGGAAGGATTCATATGACCTCAATGACAATGATGATGAATATGTTGATGATGATGATTATAGTGACTGGCTTCCAAATGCTTCATAATCTGAAATGGAGGAAGAACTTAATATAATAAGAACATTTGATTATCTTTGATGATGTTATCTTATGTTTATTATTTTATGCTTTTAACATTTTATTATGTTTGATGATGTTATATTTTTTTTATTGATTTATGATTTTAACCTCACATCTATTCCTTGTTTAATGATAGTATGCATGTGAGTATAGTATAGAGGATTGGATTATTGAGAGGCAAAATATGCATCTTTTCTTGTTGAGGCCATAAGACATATTTAGAGCTAATGGTGACCATCCATTTCAGTCATGAGACAAACTTAACACTCACCATCATAAAATTCATGGTAAAAAAAATGTTCCAAGGAGGCCTCCTAGGCATGCCATAATTGGGAAATGTAAGCTGAAGAGAATAGAAATCATGAAAATAGGCCAATAGATAAAATCTTGAAATAACAAAGCATTAACAAGAGAGACAATCTAGAAAGATCATGGTTGGCTAGGGAGGATATCTCTAAATTATGTTATCTCAGAAAGATAGCCTTGAAGTATACCAATGATGAGATGGGTGCATATGATTCCAGTGAAAAATTGGCGTGAAGAAGGAAAGCTTGCATTTAGTGAAGAAAATATCATCAACAAATGGAGTGAGAAAGAGAACATGTGGAGCAAAAACAAGGTGAATGCAACAATAGACCTCAATTTAAATGCATTCTATTCATTGGTTTTTAAGAAGTTAAAGTTAAGTTTAATTAAACTTACTCAATATTAACATTGATATTTCTACAATAATCACCATTTTGGTTATAGAGTGATGACACTCAAGCCCATTCTAGTGATGAAAATCACATTCCTTTGAGAGAAATGCATTTGTGAAATGGTAGATATGTTTGTTGGGTGGGGGGACAAATGAAAGTGTGCATGACAAGTTACCTCACAAATTGATATTGTACTTCTTATGATGACTGCATATTATATGCACTCTTTTTTATTCCCCTACCTTTATTTCAACTCTACCATTAGATATTTTGATAGTGTTGTATATTTTTATTGCATATAGGCTTTTGGTGGAGACAAGTTGGTGCAGTCATAGGCATGGATGGACCATGTTTAGGAGTTATGATAGTTACTCCTTATTTACCAAAACTAACAAGTTTATTCTTCATGTTGGTGTCTTATTATTGATTTTTGTCAATATTTCTAAACTACACATTTTCAAATATAGGTGTCGAGGGTGACATATGCATATATGTACATTAATGTGGTTGACCTATTCCATTTGTTTTCCCATTTCTAGAGGCCTAATGGCCACGCCATGAACATTGATATTGCCTTGTGGATAATTCCTAGGACACTATTATTTATATACATACATTTTGGCATATTATGTATGACATGTATGATGCGTGGAAAAAAATATTATTTGGATAAGAGATTTTAATACAAGTGTTTCATTTCTAGTTTGTGTTAGATATATAGTTTTTAATTTATGTATGACTTAAGCAATGGTTTGGTGGTTAATTTGCATTTACTGGTGTATTTCAAAATGATGAATGCTTGATTGATGTAATGCTTTCCCATGTACTCATCATATTTTTTTATGTGTATGGTATGAGATGTTTTTGATAAGAGACCTATCACCTTCACATGTATACCTTATTATCCTTTCATTATTTCACATGTTGGTGATAAAGTGCACATGTTTGCATGTCTCTATGTCTCTATAAAAATAACCATGGTGGAAGGAGTGCAATAAAATATTTGTATACATGGATTGTCTCTCTAACATTCCTTTGTCTCGTATAATGTGTTTGTCTATTTAGGCAATCAACACAATAACTAATGATGTCTATGGGTCACAATTTGAGGCAGTGGAGAAGGGGCAAGAAGGAATGTAGCAATACTCTAATACATCAGAGTACCCATGCCATAGGTAAACAATGATTGTGAATCTATTAGATTTTGGTGTTTCAAAGTAATTTGTAAATTCATCATTAGCCATTGTAACATGCAGTATTATCCATTTTACTTGTCCACTTTTATCATTTGTTAACATTGGGCTAATATAATGATTTCATTATTTTAATTTAAATTAGAAAACTCTGTGTGTAGGTAAATTATTAATAATATAAAAAATTGGATGTTCTTAGATTTTGAATATTCTCATGGATCCTCATTTATGTCTAGCTTTTTCTTAGCTTTTCAATGATGAAAATATTGAATGCTATCATTTAATTTCACGTGTATTTTTAATGAAATTGAAAACTATCAAGATAATAAAATTACCAATAGGCCAAGATCTGAAACAATCTCTAAATTGATTTGTATTGAATGAATTGAAATAATTATAAACCCAAACCATGCTTAGATAAGCCTCAACTTAGAATTAGAGTTGACATGCAAAAATTTGACAAAAACTAAAATCTAAAAAAACTTCTATTTTTAGCAGCTATTATATTTAGTAAGTTTTTTATGCAAGTATAAACATCTCTAAAAATATCCCAAAATACTCTAAACACTATAATTATCCTACTAGACAAATTTCAATTAAATTTCATGTTCAGACGTAAAAATATATAATTTCTAAAAATAGATAAATCTTGAAAAACTCAATAAATTACAATTTTAAACCCTCATATGGTCATGTTTGGCATCTATAAACTATTTAAAACACCTATAAGTATGAATATTAGCTTAGGGAAGAAAATAATGTTTTGATATGGTCATTTTGGTGTGTGGAAGAGCTCAAATAGAGCTATGGATCAAAAGTTATGGCCTCCAAAAGTTGGCCTAATTTTTTCTACATCAATTTTTTGTAGACGAAGTCCCAAATATAGAAGAGACGGGGATTCTCAATTTCCTGAGGACATGGTATAAATTCTCTCAAGGATGATATCATGGAATGTAATGGGCACATAAAAACATCTTGGTTTGTAACTATCACTAACGACTATAAAAAAAAATCACTCGAGAGGGAAAACTAGTTTTTATCTAAGCTTCTTGATGGTGCAAGGGAAAAGGTTATCAAGTTCGAGAATACATTAGCTAAGAATACAAGAGAGGTCAAGAATTTTTACCATGCACTTCTCACACTAAGGGATGAGAAGATAGATGCTGAAATAAAGTTTGTCAATCTACAAGCTACCCATGCCTACACAAAACCACTTTGTGATGCAAGGGCAAAGACTGTGAGGACCATGCAATCAAAACACAAAGGAATAGTTTCCATATATGATCACTAGATACAAATTTTGAAGTCACATTTTTATATCTTATTTTCACAATCCAATGGGATGTCTCCTAATACACGTGGTATTCCATACATGAACAATGATAATTAGTTGTGTGCAACCACTTATGTGTCCAGTATTCCATGTATGATTATGGATTTGGATGGAAATCAATTGAAACACATGCTTATTAACATTTTAATATACAAAATCTATGTTTATTTACCACTATTTACTTACTTCATCTTGAGTATTTAAGTTGTTAATGAATGAACAAATGACTGTATTCATAATTTTTTGTAAGTACATGTTAAGAGAACTAGAAAAGTATGGAAAATTGTTATTTACCAATATATTATAACTCCAAATCATGTATAAATGTATTTTCATGCTATTTTATCACCAAAAAATTGTTTTATAACGAGTTCCAAATGATTGGAGGTTTTATAATGTTGAAGAAGTTCATTTACAAGTTGACTATGTAAAAGGCAAAATATACCTAGAAGGGAGTTTGAATTGAAGGTTTGATTCATTATTTTAATATTTTTATTATTTAAAGGTTTATTAATGTTGGATAATATGTGTAAAATATTTTAATAATATATTTTAGGTCATTTGGTAATTTTTTCGTTATCATCAAGAATCTAATGTACAATTTCTAAGAATTATAGACCTAAGAAAGAATAAGGTGAATAATGAAATAAAATCTATGAAATACATAAAATTATTATGTTTTTAAACACAATATGTATCAAAATATGATATACTAATAAAATTAATACAAGAGGAACTCAAAAACATAAATATGTCTTCATACTATGAATATACCTGTATAGACCTACTCGTATA
Source organism: Torreya grandis (assembly GCA_037957365.1). Lineage (NCBI taxonomy): Eukaryota > Viridiplantae > Streptophyta > Pinopsida > Cupressales > Taxaceae > Torreya > Torreya grandis. The sequence continues at coordinate 2,109,962 of JARHVA010003124.1, read as the reverse complement.
CTTTTGCATTTTCATACAGTCATGACAAAAGTGCTTGAGAACATATATAAACACCCACTTTATATAAGACAACACACAAACATATATAAAGTAAAATTATAAAATCCTTTCCATTCAAGGAAATCCTTTTCTTCATGGATCAAAACATCAAACACTATTATAGACATATGGTAAAAGATTAGCACATTTTGGATCAATATGGTCACCTACAAAAGTGAAGGTAGAATTTGAAGGATATGAGTCAGAATGATAAATTCATGTAATACACAAAAAAATATGTACTTTGTTTAGAAATAAATTAAACATGTTCATACAAAACTAATTACAAGACTAAAATTATTTATCAATATTGAAAGACATTTCTATATAATTATTATATTCACTTTTTGAACTATCCCTATCATTTGATGGATTGTAGTCACCATTACTTTCATCATATACAACATGTGCATAGAAATATATTGGTTATATTCTTGAAATCCTTCACCCTATTTGGATGAGAGGAAAATCTATGTTATGGGAGATTATGTACCTCTTCCATAATACTACATATCGTTGGGCTGGATAAAGCCTGGACGCATCAAAGTGGTTATCTCAAAAAAATTATAGTTTGAAATGCACTCAGAATGGTAGTTTCACACCAATGAGTATATTTTGTACCCAATCCAGATGAATATAGACATATAGATCATTAGACACCTTTTTTGGCAATAAATTCTCCAAGAAGGGCCTCAGATAGGCTAGAATGGTGTGAGGAATACCCCACACATTGGGCAAAATAACATCATCTTATAACCATTCATATGACCACTGTATGTGGAAATTAGTAGCAGGGCTATCAATGAATGCCACATATTCTTATCTCACCATTTAAATGTGGTACTAAGGATATTTCATGTTGTAATTCATGAGAACATTCACCCATCATAATCCATTAGGTTAGATGAAATTTGTAGTGCTTCCAAGTCCCCTCTAGTTGATGGAATTGGCCACCACACACAAGATTTGGTATAATGTTTGGCATTCCACATTTATCTCCTTTAATATATTTTTTTACATATGAGTTTGTGGAATTTCTCTTGTGTTTCCACAACACTCCTCATGCTTTTTAGTATTAATGCCACCTACCACACAATTACAAAAATTAATTAGCGATGATTTCCAAAAAAAAATTCAAACTCTAGTTAATTATTCTGCATGTAGTAATCAACATAGTTAAATGTAATAGAGAATGATTAAAATAAATAATAAAATACTTTTGTGTGTGTTTAAGCTTAACTTCAATGGTACATAGATTTCTCTTATTCATGTGTTGTTTCAATAAAGACCTTGAAGCTCTAGGTAGACCCCTATGTGTTTAGTTACAATTTCAAATAATGGACTATAGTTAACAGTGAATAAAGTATAGAATTATAGTTAAAGGAAAAGAAGAAAAGGATTTAATTACAATAAATAAAGTATAGAATTATAGTTAATAAATTATTTATCTTTATTTTATGTTAATCCCAAAGATACTGGAGATATTGTAAACTCTTTCATTACTGAATGGATTGATTTGGAGTGGAGAAACTCAAGAAAGGATAAATTTCCTATGTACTCTATTATATACTTGTGTCAGTCAAGGCATGAAGGTGAGTTGATGTGGTTTCTTGAATAAAGACTATGATTTTTGTTTGGGATGAGTCTACAGATAATAAATTCTTTGATGGAATGTTAGGTTATGTGGTTTGAATGCAAATAAGATATAAATATCTAGTTGCATAGTCAACTTGATGGTAAATTGAAAGAGATTTATATGTGAATGTTAAGATGGGAGAGAGTAGGAGGAGAGAGACAGATATTCAAGAAGGAGAGTTAGGGGAGCAATGTAAAGAAGATAGGCAATGCTATCAAGAAGGTGATCAAGTCCTTTCATGGACTGTACATGTAATGAAGGTTGATTTAGATAAATAAATAAAAGTGTTTTGATTGCATTTACTCACCTTAGATAAACATATAAACTATTTTTGTTTAAATATTATCCATGAATACCTTGAGGCCATGGTCTTGTTTTTGGTTTGTGTATAGTTGTAGGTTGGAGAATGGATTGCAAATGATAGTCAAGGAGAGAAGGATTTAAATAACTACTCCAGATTGGTGAAACAAGAATTAGCATTGTGTTCTATATATTAAATGTATTAGGGAGTAAATATACCATATAGTGATTCAATTAGGGTTTCAAAGTATTATAAATTTAGATAAAATATACATCTATTCAATAATCTTGTACATGCCTATAATAGTAAATTATAAAAGTGAGTTGATGATGTGTGTTGAGGTATTGGTGATGGTCTTTGCTTGAGGTGGTTTGTATGAAGGAATGATTGATGAGGAGACATGTTAAGTTATATTAAATGTAAGGATAATAGTAAATAGTAAATATATAGTTGATAGTAAACAATGAACACTATTACATAGCAAGGAAAATCCTATTTGCACACAGTCAATATACAAAGATAGATTGTATATGTTTGACCAAATACGTGGTTATTGAGTTAGTAGTGAGTTGAAGGTGAACTTGTGTAATTTTAGTGTTTCAATAATTTGATCATCCTTGAGTTGTAATAGACTAATCAATCCTGAGTACTATGCATGTACCCTATCTTAAGATAAACAATCACCTTAAAAGGAGGGGAGAAGTCTTTTAATTCTCAAGAAAGGAATAATAATGACTACTTTAGAGTTAGTGTGATCTATGCAGGTGAGACAAAAGTTGTGGAAGGTTTTAAGGGATCTTAAGGAGCCTTAAAACTTAGGAAATATTTAAAACCCTATTGACATAGTCTTTATAAGAACAAAAAATTATGTCTTTTGGTGATTACAAGCTTTGAAACATATATCTGAAACATATGCTTTTGTAACCCCATTTCAGTAATGTTAATTGTGTAAGTGAAGAAATAGATAAGATATAATATATTTAAAACATATTATTTTTTACCTATGTTTTGATCTCATTTTATGACTGTTCTTGAGATATAAAGAGCTTTGAATCCTTTAGTTGGTATTTTGTAACTTTAAGTTACAAGAACTATGTTTTAACAGAACTATAACATGAATTCTAGGATAATTTGAAAAGAAACCATGTCTAGAAAGATAGTATGGAATTTGAGTGAAAAATCAGAGGTTGATCCATCAATTAGTATTGATATTTAAATATAACAATTTTTTGTGTTTTTTAAATAAGAGATAAAGGTTTAAGAAAAGATTCTTGTGAGTGCCTTGTTCCCAAGGGCAGTAACTAAACTTGTGTATGAGTCTTTGGTAACAAAGTCTATGAAAGGATAAATAAGATTAAGGGATGGATATGCTAGGTAGGATCACCATGATGAAATACACATGTGAATTCAATATTAAAAGCATTAGGTAAGTCATTATATAGTCAAAAAAATTTGTGTTGGTTTGTTACAATATGTATGCACAAAACCCTATCAAATCTATGTATAGAACATGACTAAAAGGAAACCAAGAAAAGTTTGAATTTTTAAAATGTGGAAAATAAGTAGACTAACCTTACACAATTCATTTTCAGCCTTTAAACCTAATAAATAATCAATAAACCTATTTAGATCCTTCTCGAGCCTACACAGACTGCAAGAAACACTAGTTTAGGGCAAAACACAAAATGTGGAATAGAAAATGTTTGAATAAATGAAAAATATTTAAAAAAATTATTTTGAAATGTATTGACATGAGGAATGAGAATATGAAGTTTTAAAATGTGTACAACCATTATACTTATGGATTTTGAAGCTTGTGTGTAAAAGAGAATCCTAGAGACCTAATTAGGACTGTGCATGTGTTAGAAATGGTATCTAGGAAGTGAGTTAAGAATTGAAACTTCATAAGGAGGTGTAATATGATATATTTTGGAATAATATTTATTTTTTTCTCAATATATAAATTATACTTTTCCATTTAAAAGGAAAAATCAAGAAAAAAGGCTACTAGATGATAAATGAGGTTGTGGATTTGAGGAGTGTAGAAGGTAGGTGAGATTGTGAGAGAGTATGAGTAAGATGGGAAAAAGTTTATTTATATTAAATTATGTTATCCATGTTAAATATTATCTACACAAGTCCTAAAATAATAAATGGAGTGATTTGGGTGTTGAGAAGGAAGGAGTCTAGTGAAGGTTAGTGTAGGAGGAGAATGAAAGGGAATGAGAAGGTGAGTTGAATGAGTTGAATGGATGAATATGATGCGTTTAAGGGAATATAAAGGAATTTTATAAGAATATAAATAACCTTATCAAAAATTATATTTAATTAAAATGTGGTAAAACCTAATGAGAAGGTGTTATACAAGAGAAGATTGATAAGACTTGTGATGCATGAATAGATAGATTACAAGTATCAGAGTCAGAGATTAGAGAATGAAATAGTTTCTCTACATAAAATAAAATCACAAAGGGTAGGATGGTGGAATACATGTCTCAAGGAATATGTGCACCTATAATATGTCTATGTTTTTAATATCTCATACAGTTATGATGAGCATCTTGAGAACTAGTCATGTAGTTGCAGATGCTAATTGATAAGTCACCAATGAGAATGGAGTCATCTCAAGAATGGACATGTCCTATTGTTTCAGATAGGCACAAAAACACCTATTCAAACTCCTTCAATTTGGTCATTGTGTGGAAGATAATGAGAATGGAAGATGACCACCAAGTGAGATAGTGATAAGTCTAATTGGGAGGCCTTTTAAGATATGCCTGATGGATTGGGATAAACATCTTGTCTTAGTGTGTGAAGTGTGTGTATGTTATCAATATGATATTTTTGTAGTATTTTTTTAGTTTAATATCATGTTGGGTTTGGTAAATTACATTCAAAATTTAATAAGGAGCTAGATAAATTTAGCTTCCATGGTTCACAACAGGTGCTTTTATTTGGGGGAAAACCGTAGAGATGATAAAGAGTAACTTTTATCAGTAAGATTATTTCTTTATATAATATTATATATTCAAATTCTATTTAAAAAAATGGTTATATTTACTACATTCCTTAGATTAGCTTTAAATATCATTTAAAAAATCATTTAAGAGACAATACATTTATGCAATATGTTACCGCATGTGGGCAGTCTAAGAGAACTATTAACCTTTATAAAAAGGTATTGATTTTTCGTTACATGAATTTATTGTTATTAAATTCATTTATTATTATTGTGATATAATTGAAACCTACAAAAGGCTGAAATAAAGATGCATTATCTCTACTATGTCCACCCCTATCTCGCTTCGCTACCCTATCAAGATCATCATCCCAGACTTGTCATTTTGGATTATTTTGAGGTGGGTTTGGAAAAAGTGTGGTCTCATAAGACATGTCATAATGTCTAAATATATTCATATTTTATATAAATTCTCTTTATCTATTAGTGGAAATTCCATGCACATCCTGCACATTTTTGAATGGATGAGGCATTGGGTGTTGTGCATTTGATATCACCCTACTCTACACCTTGTTGTAAACATGTGCCATATAGTTTTTAAATAATTCCATAGTTTATATTCTTTTATCTATTGCAAAACATCTCTCAAATATCTCTCTACTCTACATATTAGGGTATCAACATCATCAACTCTTGTAGTATATAGTATCTATTCATAAAATGAAAAGAATCCAATTAGAAATGCCAAAAAATATGAAAAACATATGAATGTGAGTAGTTACTAGACTTACACTATTAACCTCCCTCAACTAGTTTTCAATGGCATTCACTAGATTTACTACAACACCTTTTAGTGCATGGCTTGATCCTTGCATATCCATATCTAATACATCATGCATTTTAGTGTGCAAACCTTTGACATCCATGCCTTCTTCTCCTTCATTTTCAATTAGAAATATGTTCTCTTTGACCTGGATAATGAAAATATATTACACAAACTAAATTCACCTTGAATTTGTCAATGTATATAGTATGAGGGGTAAACAAAGCTTACATGGTACTCAACATCAATATTATTGATGCTCTCATTAACACCATGCACTATGGCTACATCTTCTACAATAATCTGAATTGTCATATTTTTCATCAAGTCCACCTTGATGACATGCTTTTGAGTGTATCCTTAGAGTGAAAATAAGTAATTTCACATCGACATAGAAGGCATTACATTGAAGACATGATAATGTAACATCTCATCTTTCATACTTTACACCCATGTCATATGAGGGTCACTATTATTGAAGGTAACATGAGAATCTGGGATCTTCAAAGCTCATACCCATGAAATATTTTCAAGTCTTTCTACTTTGAAGTTCCTATGGAAGTCAGTGTCCTTGCATAGTTCTATCCACCAATAATATATTTAAACCAATGTTATTAGTTGGTGAACTAACCAATCCACCTTATGATGTGTATAAGTCCTTATTATGCTTAGGAAATAAAATTTCAAATGGGAATGGTAAGATTCTATAGCTACGTTGGTGTCTTTTATATCATGCATAACTTTACAACAACATTGTGACCATATTCCAACCCTGTATGCCCGGTGTTGTTCCTAGTATTTGACAAAAGTAGCCTAAGAGGAGATATATATTTCAATAAACTATCTAGAATCCCTTGTATCTATGTCCTCATTGACACAGCTATGCATTATGAACCCCAACTCAACAAAAATCACACATCTTACATCATTATCTTTCATCTTTATTATCAAATTATTTAATCATGCATGATGAACATGTCAAATGCATAAGTAGACCTCACACTTGAATGTCTACTTGCATAACATTATAGTTCTACATAAGTTAAAGGAATACGTTGTGGATGTTGTCTATGAAAATCCAAATATGAACTCCTTGATGTGTGTAGGAATAATTATGATGCACCTAATAGCTTTTATCTCTACACCAGTAATGTTGACCATGTAGCCACTGATTATCCATTTAATGTATTTTAAATGCACTCTTTGAATAAGAATTTTCATCCATTTTCTTATGTTGATAGTACATGATCAAGACATAATGACCCTTGTAATGGACACATCTTCATGTTTAGAATCAAATGCCAATAGTGTGTATAATTAGAATTGCACAAGTAAAAATAAAAACATTGGAACAACTACTATTATTACAAACATTAGAATAGCTAATATTATAAACTATTAAAAAATATAAGTTTCTCATGCACCATCTCCTAGTGTTTAAGGTGGATAGCATCAGTAGACATTCCAAATAATAGTAGCCTATGAACCCATTCATTAAGTTGAGAGCTGATGTAAGAGTAAAAAAACATTTATTTCCCTTAAATTGTTCATATTTTTGGTCATGGTAATAGTTTCATGCATTGTCTATGTGTTCTACATGATTGTATGTGAGAAACAAATGATTGGGTCCATAGACCATGCATCATGTGATGAAATGACTATGACAACCACACCTTATATGCATGCTACCCAATCAGCTACCCTTTTCAAATATGGGCATTAAAGACTTGCCTTTTGGCATGGCATCAATTTCTTAAAAGTTTTCGGGGCCATATGAAGAGGTGGCATAAAGAATAAAGAGTGTGTCACTAATAATGTGATGAAGATGGTGAGATAAACAAGAAAGTGATGATTTTGGTATTGAAACTCTAAATATATTATTAATAATACAATCTACTATATTTAATATAATATAATATATTTTAAATTTAAGATTATACTATATATAATAAATATTTAGTTTTATATAATAATATATTATTAATATTGACTATAATATAGTATATCATATTTATAAGTAATAATATATAAATAAATACAATATGATATAAGTATATTAATACTATATATAATATAATAATATAATAATATAATAATATAAAAGATATTATAATACTAAAAATACATATATAATTGATAATATATAATTTTATATTAATAATATATTATAATTATAATTATTTTATCTTATATTACTAATAATAATTATTATTATAATTTTTTAACTAAGATTATCTAACACTCTCCTCCCTAGTATGAATATAGGGACACAACAACACTCAATGATCAAGTAACATGAACAGGTACCCATCAACCTATACGAGGTCTTGTAACTCATGTTGACTATGGGAACTACATCTATCATGAATAGGGGAAAATTAAACTATTCATATGAATACGTGTTTTATAAATTGGGACCCATCAACCAATTCATTTAATTGCATCAACTGAACTAGTCAACTTATCAAGAATACTTCTTACTATAGTTCATATGATCTTAATTTCTCCATTATGATTATAATAATAAAATATTTATAAACTTCACAAAATAGGATACCATACAAAAAAACAAAAAATGATATATTTGATAACTAAGTTCTCGTTGTCATCATTTATAACCTTTGTCAATGATTATTGTCACCTGATCTCTAATAGCATAAGTAACCACCATTGCCACTAAAAGCTACCTTCAGCTTAACCCAATTTATCAAGACATTAGTACCATTATATTAATGTGTGGCCCCATCATTTTAGATTAAATAAACTCTTCACATGAATGACACATTAGACAAAAGGACATCAAGTTTTCCCGTAAATACATTCATTTAAAAGAATGAATATTTTTATATTTTTGACACTTTTAACAACATACCAAAGTTTTATTTGAACTAGCCTTCAAACCTAACACAAAGATTATACCTTAAAAATAAATAATTTACCCTATTAATTCAAATTGGAAAACATACACTATTGATATGACTTACAATTTTAAAAATTAAATATAACACTTTAATTAACCCATCTATATAACTTTAGCTATTATTGATTCAATAACCTAAACTATATAATAAAATCAAATATAGCTAGGCTTAACCAATACACACTACCGACATAGTGCATGCATCACATTGGGTTGGCCCATCAACCAATGTTGAAAAAGTATCTAACCTTAGGTAACACTAAACCTAATCCCAGCTTGCATTAGATTGTCAAACCCATGATAGCCAACTGTGGCTAACCATCAGCACTAACCATCACTGCCAACAAGCATGGAAAAACATGTCACCATTGAATTTTAATCCCCATTCCCTCCATGATAATTTTTGGAAATTCCCCTCAAAAAAATTGAAATTCTTGATCAAACTAATGCCACCTGGTTAAACATAGATGATAAAACTATGCGGGTTCTTCATGGATTGGATATACAATCTAAAAACCTAAAAATTAGAGCATCTACTAGGGGTTGCAAGATTTTTTAGGTTTACATTTCAATCATATTTAACACTCACAATAAACATTATTGGTTATCTACTGGGCATTTTGGCATTGATCCAAAAAATATGAAAAGCTATAAAATGCTAGAGGAATATGCAGAGGCTCTATCAAAGGAGGTGTAGAATCCACATTCAACTCTTCCTCTTTGGTTGAGGTGGTTATACCATTTTTGGACCTACCTACAAATATATGGGTTTTGGTTTTGTAATTTATTGCAAATCCTCATTCACTAATAAGTTACCTTATTAATAGCATTTCATGAAGGCTTAATTTGAAATTTGGTCTTCACTACAGGTTTTTCCTAAAGATTTTATTCAATGGCTATTTTGAATTTTTTAGAGCACCAAAGTTTGCAAGAAACCAAAAACAAATACTTTAAAACACCCACTAATTGCTTCGACAGTATAGAATATTCTAGCAGATTAGGCATAGAGTGTTTGCAGAGGCTCTTCCTAATCATAGGAATGGTGTCATCATTGGTAGTAATAATTTTCTTTTCTCAACTACTATCAATTTTGATGAGAAAATCTAAGGCTAATTTAGAGCATGATGAGTGCAGTATGCAGAAGACTATCATATCTTTTATAAACTATTTTGACAAGGAGGAGAGATTTTTGGCAATCTCGAAAGTGAAAGAGTTATATCTAAATAAAGGTATGCTATCTTCTAATCAGTATAAAGATAGGATTATTTTCTTGTTATAAAATATATGGAAAAAAACTATTCAAATGTTATATCTAAATATTATATATTATGTGAGCATAAGGTAGTGTTATTGTAAATTATGATAAATTGTGAAAAGACCGCATTCAATGAATGCAATTATGTTGATATTGACTACTTAAGAAATTCAGTGTTAAGCAAGAGTTGAACTTAACCTTAAATTCTATGAACTTGACCATTACTTTAATAATTTTTAAATTATATTTTAATAAATTTTACATATTAATTTATCTTAAAATATTTAATTATAATAATTATAATATTATATACTTAAATTAATTTTAAATTATAATATTAAAATATAAATGTCTATCATCTTAAAATACATTCATTGTAAAACTACATTGTAGTGTGGTTGTATTAAAATTAAAGGTAATTGTTAAATTACTTAGAAAAACTAGAACTATTATCTTCTTTGAGATACATTAATATAAACTTCATAAATTTTATGTCAAATTCCTCCAAACAAAATTTATAAATTTATGAATTTTTTTTACTATACTAAGAAGGTAAGCCTCTTTCTCTAGGGTTTCCTTCTCTTTTAGAAACATTAGTGTGGAAGGTTTGGAACTTATTAAAAAATGGATGTAGTTGGCATTAAGGTTGAGAGGATGGGAACTCACAATGTAGAAAAGATATTTATTTCAAACTATTTGTTGTGACTAGACAATGCAAAATGAAATTTTTAATAAAATTATTTTATTAACAATTTATTATTATATTCATTTGAAATATATATATAATCATGGGAGACAAGTTCACATCATCACAAATCTCAATAAAGTGTCAAAATCGAGGGGAAAAGGATGAAGGCGAGTGTATAAAAATATTTAAAATATAAATTTATATAAAATTCATAAAAGCTTCAACAAGATATACATTTCTATAACTTCTATAAGGATACCCTAACACAACCAATATTTTACTGAATTTCTTCATATTTCTATAAATTTAAACTATCATATCATTATTTTTAGTATTTTAAGTGTGAAAATCAGATTTCAATATTGTTATTATTAATTTTTAACTAGTATATCATATTTCAATTTTTCTATTATTTATTTTAGCTAGTGTGATGTAGGATTCTAATATTGTTATTATTGATTTTTAAATAGCCTGATATTGGATTTGAATGATGCCATTATTGGTTTTTCACTTTGAATTACATATTTGAATGTAAATACAATAATATTAAATGAAATTTAATAAATATTATTAATTATACAATTAAACATTGATATTATGTCCATAGTTGCACAAGTATGAAAATTAATTTTCATAAATAATATTATTCTTCCATTTAAAATAAGTTATTTTAAAATAGTTTTAAAGTCTTGTAGTTAGAATAGTATAAAAAATAATTTGAAAAAATAAATATTAACCTTCATTCATACTAAACAATATTACAATACTAAGGTCTTGTAGGTATATGCTTTGGGGTAATTTTTAAAAATAAACCACATCTCAAGCCAACATCATATCACATATGATATTCAATAGATTTACGATTTTAAAAACCTATGTATTATTAATCATTCTTTGTGTAATCACCTAAAAGTGTTATTTGAGTACTAAGAGTACTACTTGAGCTTACATATCCCTAGTTTAGCCATAAACCTATCCTAGATCCTATTATCACACTTATCTAGCCTTTGTGTGGGCCACAAGCATTCATAGTCATCCCTAAAGTAGTCCCAGACCTTCATTTCCTTATCCCGACCCTCTTTGCCTAGTGTTATTCTAACTAGACACTACCACCATAATAAGGACTAGTGTCACAAAAATGGTGCTAAGGTCCATTACCTTTAATTTCCCCAAATGGATATATTTTTAAAATTATAACTTCCCAAGATTGGCCTAGACCCCTTTTATAACTCTCATAAGCAATAAAATAGTATAAGTACATGAATTTTAGCCCTCTAACCACTAAACAAAAATAAAATGAAAAATACACATTAAAACTCAAAAGAAGCTATGCACAATTGAGGTTATCAATCCCTATTATATCCTACTTCTACATACTACCATCTACATCAGTCTTAAGTTTATCTTACCTAGATTTCTAGACTCAATCACATTCAAGGCACTCAAGGCCACTAACATATGATCTTCATTTGCACTTGAAATAATAATTAGGTGGGGTCAGGTTTGATCCCTCAGAGTATCAATATATAGGTAAATTTCTTCACAAAATAGTGTTGAGGATGTTCAAGCTACCATATTAACAAATACATTTTTCAAATCATTTCAACCAGATGCCCTAACTACATGGAAGCTTATTGTTTGCTTACTAAATCAATCATAACAAGAAAAATATAAGTTTTAAAACTCATTCATGTAGGAACAAACCTTAGATATCTAAACATAGGTGTACCTAGAAGCTCAAGATAGTCTTACACAGAGGATATATCCATTAATATCAAGACATTACCACCACATTTCCAATAATGGTGTTACTATCCAATTATGGCACTACTATCCATGAAGCATTCTAATACTACGATCCATTTTATAACACTTAGACTAGATTCCACCTCAGTTTCTATCATCTAGATCATCCATCTCATTTTTTTTTAGCTAAGTTTTTATTTACACTACTTTTTGAAAATTCAAAGCTATTAAATTCTATAACAAATCAGTGGCTATATTTATTGCATATTATATTCCTGATTTAGCCTACTAAGCTATTTAACAAATATAGGATTTAGATTCATTAATTCCTAAAAGGTTAAAATATTTGGTGAACCTTAACAACCTTGAGTGATAACTATACCTCTTATGGGTAGTTCCTTCACTCTAGATGTAAAATCCCTTTTTCATGATGATCATACTCTATAGGCTAAATTGTTACACCTTGATAAAGGAAAAACTCAGCTATCACATTCTTTGGATTCTAATGTTCTATTATATATAACTTTGGTACATCACATAGTGGCAACTCCTTTGCCATTTGTATTAGTGGCACCTAAGCTTACATTTTATGATGGTAAGGGTGACCTAGAGCACCATCTCTAAGATTTTCACACATGTTTGGACTATCTATCTAATGATTGGATTCTCACTAAGTTATTCCCATACAATTTTAAATATTATGCCTTACATTGGTATTATGATCTATAAAAGCATTCTATCATTGTATTCAATTATTTAGAATACATGTTTTTATCACAATTATCCATAAACATTAGTGATAAGATCTTATATGCTCAAGTTGCATAGTTGAAATAAAAATAAAATGAGCCTATTACAGAATACATCTTATGATATAAAACTATGTTGGACAAATTAACTAGCCCCATGGTAGATAAAAAGCTTTAAGACATCTTCAAATATAACCTTTTACCAACATTACATGAAGCTATCTTGTTTAAGAAGTTTCCAACCTTCACATATTTATACCATAAAGTAAAAGAAAAATAAGTCAAGCTTCTCTCAATGGATAAACTAAAATATACAATCAAATCAAAATCAACTACTAAGAGTTCCATTATGCTTACATATAAGGTAAGGACCACTAAAAATAAGAGTTATCAAAAGGCCACAGCTAACACAACTTTAGAGCCATCAACCTTCTAGAATCGTTAGCATGTGTTTTATAGCAGCTCTTGAAATGTAATATCATATTTATTTTTCCCATCAAAAAGGTAGATACAACATAGAATACTCCAAGGAACTATGGTTCAAATGTATCATTTGAGTATCATAGGGAACCAAGCCTTACAAGTAATATACGCATCAACCTAAAACATAAGATAGAGAATTTGATTGTGGCTAACATTATTGATGCAGGCACACCCACAAAGGCACCCAAAGTACAACAAATGGAAGGTAAGGCATTGAAAATATTCTCATATTTGTTTCCAAAGCACATAATAAATGAGAAATGGAGAACTTCAGATGTTTATTACACATATCAAGCACATCCACCACCAGATTCATATCACACTACTACAAAAGAGGCACACCCACTACACAATGTCATTGGTGTGTACCATACTATAGTTATAACTAGACCACTTATCACTTTCTCAGATCAATATATTATTGATGATGATACATATTTATATGTACTCTTTGAATGAGCTTGTATAGATCATCATCCTATCCAAAGTGTTATGTTTGACAATGGGTCAAGCATTAATATGTGCATTATGATATTTGCATAATATTTGGGGTATGTATAGTAGGTTATATCCCCTATAGAAACATTTATAAAATGTTTTATTGATCATGTGCATAGCTCCATCAAGGATATCTTACTTCCACTATAGGTTAAATCATCACATGTGGCCACTAGATTCTTAGTATTACTTAGTGTAAGTGTATTTGACAAATTATTAGGTAGACCATAGATACAATAGTTATGATCCATCCCATCCATAATGTAAAAATTCCTAAAATATATACATGAAAATTAGGTGGTCATAATTGAGGGTCTTCTATATGAGTATCGACTACCTATCCCATAAGTAGTTACATCTCTGTTACCAATTATAGCACAGTTACTAGTTACAACACAGTTACCATTTACAACACAATTATTAGTTGAAGCTCATGAAGTGAGTAGTTGAATTAGAAATTTCATTTAAATAGGATAATATTTTGAATACCTTGAGGGTAAATATTTTATACATGAATTTATATGGATATGTAGTCATGAGTTGGAGATATATGAAAAAGTGGAGATAATATAAATGAAATAAGAAGGTAAGTAGTTGGGAAGATATGGTTTCTAAATTTATAGATCATATTATGCACTAAATTTTTTTTAATGTTGTGGAAGAAGCTCCAAGCATTTAGACTATATAGAGAGTCTCAATGCAAACATACACACACACACACACACACACACACACACACACACACACACACACACACACACACACACAAGATTTTGAAAAGTAATGTAAAATTAAGATATTAAAAAAAGGATACTATGTATATTTTCATTAATATAAAATAAAAATAAAGATGTGAATAGCCCATAAAATAAGATATTTTCATGAACGAGGATGTGGAGGTGATAGGTTTTTCACCAAATGAAAAAGCCCCATTATTGGATGATGGGAAATAAATTTTTGAATGTCATAAGAGGGAAGAGGCTAAATTATCCATGAAGGAAAAAAGAAATGCAATTGATATTTTTTTAAGGGAATAAATGTTGAGGATAGAAAATAAGAATCTCAATTTCCCATGAAGGAAGCAAGGAGAGTAGAGGAAGTGTAAGTGAATGCACATGAGAAGCATACTATTGAAGACCACACAGAAAATAATGAAATCAAGTGAGGAATTAGGAGAGAATAACCATGGAGGTTATTGAGAATTGGGATTAGGGAGTCCATCTTGTGAGTGAAAGCTATGAGAAATTTATGATCAACATAGAATATTTGGACATGTCTTTGTGGCACAAAGAAAAATGTCTATAAGGAATGTTTGTGGATAATTTAATTCCATTGATATGATTGATTCATGTGTAGATATAAAAATGGAGGAGATAAAAGAGAATAAAAATAAATACGATTAAATAAATTGTGATCATATTTATGAGAGGAAAAATGAAAAAATGGAATAAAAAATATTCAATTATAGTAGTTTTTTTTTAGAGAGAGGAATCTCACAGGTGAAATGGGATGAGATTAGATAAGTGAAAAGTGTCAGTCATGTGACATAAATGCATAGAATGAGAAGAAATAATAATGTAGTTAGCTTGAATATTATGAAAAGAGGATAAGAATAAGAGTAATATGAGCTAGAATAATAAAAATCAATCACTTTTTGAGGACATGCCTAATGATAAAGGTGTTGTGGAGCCCATGTTTTGTTGAAATTAAGCTTATAATGTCAAGTTGGAGGAAATACATGTGGACACTGATTAGTATTGTGTTTTGAAACTAGTTTATTACTATAGTTTATGTGTAGGTGTATGTATTTAAAAAAAGGAGGCATTCAGATAAGCATTTAAAGGTGAAGAACTAAAGCAAGAAGGTTTGGAGGAGAAGTTGATTTGTAGATCAGCTAGAACACGTGAAGAAGTAGAGGAAGAAGAACATTTTGATATGATTATTAATGAAGAAAACACAATAAAACTGGTATTGGAATATAATAAATTATAGGAAGAGATTTAAATCATTTAAAAGTAAGAGATAAAATTAGAGAAAAGTAACATGATGAAGAGTCTAACAATAAGCTAGATAATGAATGAAAATTTTCAAAAAGGCTTTAGGAGGATGTGGTCAAAAGATATTGGGTACAATCCAAAAATATTATTTATGATGTAATAAAATCCATATTTATGGAGGAGGTTAGAAGAAAAATAATAAGAATAAGAATAATGAGAATAAGGAGAAGAAGAAGAAGAAGTAAAAGGAGAGGAGGAAGATGAGGAGGGAAGAAGAAGATACATTGGGTGGAGGTGGATAGATATTGCTCAAATAATGGGTAAAAATAATATGATACTTTGGTCATGGTAGATGGAATGTATTTTTTTGATCCCATAAAATAGAGGAGACTGAATGAAGATAAATAAAAGAGGAGAAATGATGTAGAGGTTACCTTAGAAAAGTTTTAACTTATAACTTTTAACCTCTCACACAATGCACTTGACCCTCCTTAGAGCCTTGTTTTGACTGATTTATTGATGGTAAGGAAAAAGTACATTGTTTATAGGGAAAAAAATGATATTTTTTACCCTTTATGGAAATATACTTTTGGTTCAAATTTTATGATTTCACTCATTCAATAGGTCCACTTTGTCTCTTTAGGCTTATTCAATTAGCCCTCTTTAAGCTTATTTTCTCCTTAGTCCTTGAAATTTCATAGTAAAAGTCAAGTACAGTCCTAAAAAATCAAAAATATGTTAGAGAAACTCAATATTTATTAGATTACAAACTTTCATAAAATTTGGCTAGTTAGTTTAGATGATATGGTTTAAACCCTAGTTTAGGGTTTTATGTTGATTGAGACAACCCGAAGACACACAAAAATAGATTTTGACTGCTATGGAATGTTTCAATAGAAAAAATCAGATTTTTATGCTCTATCTATATAATATCTAACTTTCCTTATTGGTGGCAAGTGTCATTCAATGAAAATTCCATTTCAACACACTCAAAAAGTGCTTAATTGTGAATAATGTGTTGACCATTTATAGGTCTATTTGGTTAAAAGAGATGCCAATCCACAATATCAAGTTAGATTAAATAAATAAACCTTTAAAAACATTCCAAAAACATGCCTAAACACTCATAGCCTTTAAAATTTAGTTTAGATTTCTTTCCTTGCAATAAGACATATACATAGAAGACATGCAAAATCTATAACATGAGTCAGGGTTTTCAATCAACTTTTGAACTATGACCACCATTTGTAATCTTCCTTGAGAAAAATAACTTCATTATATAATGTGACACGTTTTTTAATGTATTTATAACATGCTTTCATGTGGATTAAAGGTCATTTAACAAGAAGTCTATGTACATAGTGTACAGATTATCTAAAAGGTTCACCAAAATAGGGATTTACCTATTGTTTTCTTCAAACACAGAAAAATGGAACATAAATATCATAAATTATATCCTTATTATTATTAAATTATTCATTTAAAATCATATATTAATTATTTCTAATGCCAAACATCAACACATTTTGCCACTCATAATCTGTAATACAATCAGAAAACTCAGAAATAGGGTTTGCTCTTTCACTTTTCTTAAACAAGGCTAACTTGATTTTATTTATTTGAAGGATTAAATAAAACATAATTTGTTATATATATTTAACATTATAATTTAATGCCTTTTTTTATGATGATAACCATTTTTTATCCAAATTTTAGGAGGTTATCAATGTTCACCAACTTACCTTGCTAAGGTGACAATCTCAAAAAGTTGATTTTCTAAGTATAGAACAATTTAGACCTTTGAAATGGTCCTAAATGTCCATAACATAATTTTACACATGTTCATGAGCTTGGTTAAGCCATTTTACATCCCTACAATTCCTAAACATACACTACAAAATTCAAAATTTTAAACTACAAGTTTTGGCAGGAAATCAAGATTTAAAATTTTAAACTAGCTAAATGGATACCTAAACTATAAAAATTAAAAATAAAAATTATTTAGGCCTTATAAATCCATCCAAATCATTTATAAACCTTACTTAATTCAAAACAATCCAAATTTTCAAAAATTGCTCCCTAAGAGTGATGTTCCTACATCATACTCCCAAGGAAGGAAAAGAAAACTCATGGGTTGTTACCCATGATTTCTTCTAGAGTAATCCCTCACTTAATTATTTCATGCTCATTCATCCATGTAGCATCCTCCACTATATGTTTCTTCCAATTTATTAAATACTTGAAATATCACTTTTCTCGAGTTTTTTTAGTCACCTGTTTGTCTAATATGTATTCTAGTTCCCCTATTTTGGCCTTAGACAACTGTTGTTACCAATCTAGGCCTACTATAGCTGATTAATCTTCTATTTTTACTTACTCATCTCCTTATCTATAAGGATATAAATCTGAAAATTTGAAAATATCTAAAATTCCAACTCCACTAAGCAATTCCAATTCGTATGCATTGTTGGCAAACTTTTTGAGAGTCTTACAAGGCCCTATTTTCTTCATTTTCAAATTTTTTTATTCACCTTTTGGAAACCTTTACTTCCTTATATGATCTATAACTAAGTCCCCAATCTGAAAATTAACTTATCTCCTACTCAAATCTGCCTTCTTCTTGTACTTTTCAACACTAAACTCCAAATGCTTTCTCACCTATTCATGCACCTCTTTCATTGTCATTATAAAATCCTTACCTTCAACACTTCTCTTATTCATATGTCTGATATCTCTAACCTAAAATACACCTCTTGGTTTCATGTCATAGACTACTTAGAATGGGATCATACCAATGCTTCTATTGGTTGAATCATTTTAAGCAAACTCTGCTTGAGACAACACAAGATCCCACTGCTTGAGATGGTCTTTAGACAAACACCTCAACAAGTTCCCTAGGATTCTATTCACCACCTCAGTTTTACCATCCATTTTTGGATGGTAGGTTGAACTAGAACTCAAATTAGTTCCCAGCTTCTTCTATAATGTCCTCCATAAGTGACCAATAAATTTGGTGTCTCTATCAAAAACAATGTTCATAAGCAATCCATGAAACCTCATAACCTCATTAAAGAATAAATTAGCCACATTTTTTTGCATCATTAGTAGTTCTACATGGTATAAAATGTGCCATTTTAGAGAATCTATCAACTACAAAAATGGAATAAAAAAGCCTTTGTGTTTTAGGCAATCCCATCACAAAATCCATACTGATGGATTCCCAAGGCCTATGTAAAACTGGTAGGGGCTGATATAGACCTACATTAGTGATCTTACCCTTGGATAATTGACAAATTTTACACCTTTCTACATACCTTCTTTCTTTTACTTGCATTCTAGGCTAATAGTAGTGCATAGTGAGCAACTCCAATGTCTTCTCAAGCCCAAAATGGCCTACCATGTTTCCACTGTGCTTCTCTTAGAACAGATTTCATTCTATTGAGATTTTTGGTACACACAACTTTACTCCTTTAAAAAACAACCCATCTTTAATTACAGGATCTAACCAAGGCTCATTATTGAGTGTGTTTGGTGCTTACATACATGATATGCTTCCTTGAAGTCCTCATCATCCTCATACAAATATTTGAGTGCCTCAATGCCAACACTCTCTAACCAAATTTCATGAACCAATAAGACCCTCCTACTCAATGCATCTACCACTTTATTATTTTATCCTTGTTTATGCTTGATGGTGAAGGTAAATTTTTGCATTTACTCTACCCATTTTACATGTCTTTGGTTCAACTTAGGCTGATTAGATATGAACTAAAGTGCATGGTTATCCATGTATACTATGAATTATTTTGGCATGAGATAATGCCTCCACTTATTTAATTCTTACACCATAGAATAAAACTCTAAGTCATAGGAAGAATACCTCTTCTTGGCATTGTTTAACTTCTCACTAAAATAGGCTATAGATCTAGCCTCTTGGCTTACAACAACCCCTATGGCTATACCACTTACATCACACTCTATCTAAGACACTTTGTTGAATTTTGGCAATGCTAGTATGCGTTGTTCCATGATCCTCTACTTTAAGTATTATAAACATTTTTCTACCTTCTCATTCCAAATAAAGTTTTTCTTGTCTCCCTTGATAGCATAAATAATGGGAACACATATTCCACTAAAGTTTCTTATAAACTTATATAGAAACTTTCCAAACCATGAAAACTTCTTACCACTCCTATTGTCTTAGGTATTATCCACTCCATGATTGCCTTCACCTTATTTTTTTCCATCTTTAGTATGCATTGTAAAATTACAAAACCAAGGTACATCAACTCCATTTTCATGAAGTCAGACTTCTTGAGGTTGATCAATAACTTCTCTTATTATAGCCTCCTTGTCACTAACTCTAACTGATGAAGGTGTTCCTCCTTGCTTTGGCTATAAATTAGTATGCCATCTAGATAAACTACTATAAACTTGACTATGAAATATTTCATAACCTCATTCATTAATCTCATAAAAATACTAGGTGCATTAGTCAAACTAAATAGCATGACCAACCATTCATACAAACCTTCATATATTTTAAAATCAATCTTCCACTCATCACCTTGCCTAATCCTTATCTGGTATTAGCCACTCTTGAGGTCTATATTGGAAAAATAGCTTGCTCCAATCAAGTAATCCATCAAATATTCCATCCTAAGGAAGTGAAAACCTATAACTTATAGTGATTTTATTGATGGCCCTAGAATCAAAACACATCCTCCATTCACCTTCCTTCTTTGGCACTAACACTATGGGTACTACACATGAGCTCAAGCTCTCTTTGATCAACCCTTTATCAAGTAACTCCTATACTTGTATCTTGATCTTAGCATTATCTTATGGGCTAATTTTATATTCATTCTTATTTGGTAGACTTTCTCTAGGTACAAAGTTTATATGGTGTGTTATGCTCTTCATTGGTGGCAATGTGTTGGGCAGCTCATCAACAACTATATCAGCATATGTTTCCAACATTTATTGAATATCTAAGGGCAGCTCATTGATTTTAGTGGCTATCATAATAGTCCTAGGAATAATGAACAAAGTAAATCCTATCTCTTCTTCATGCATGGCATTCAACAACTTTTTTCCAATTACCATCATCACATGTGAACCAACCTATTGTTCATTCTCTTCATAATTCAAGGGCTTGAAAGTGTAACTAACTCTATCCTTGGTCAAGGTGTACATATTATTTCTTCCATCATCAGTAGTTTGTCTATCATACTACCAAGGCCTTCCTAAAATCATATGGCACACATCCATGGGGATAACATCACAAAGCACCGTATCCTTATATGGTCTAATTTAAAACTCTGCCCAACTCTATTCATTCACCAAGACTTGTCCCTTATTCAACCATGACACCTTATATGGAGTGGGGTGAGGTAATTTATTTAGCCCAAGCTTGTTAACCATTTATACTAAAACAAGATTATCCATACTCCCTAAATCAATGACCATCTTGTAACACTTACCTTGGCATTTACATGATGTTTTGAAGAGATTTTTTATTTTTGGTGGCTCCTTCTCCTTGGGTGACTTGATCAACACCCTCCTCATGAGAAATGATTCTCCTAGTTTAGGCTCTACCATTTGTGATGGATAAAAATTTCTCTCTTTATTTCTTGTTCAATTTGATTTCTTCCCTCTTTCCTTGGGCTTCTTGTTGATTGGTCCTCTAGACACTCCCAATTCTTATGGCCAACATACTTTCTACACTTAAAAGATTTAATTGCAAATCCATTGGATCCTCTACCCCTTGATGAATATCCACCTCTTGATTGAGTGGGTTGCTCTTGTGAAGTGTTTGATTCATTTTGAATATTTCTTTGTGAGGTAATTCTACCCCCTTGTAGTCTTCTACCTCTAAAATTTCTGCCCTTTCCTCTATTCTACTGATTATGCCTCCTATTCTATTATCTTCAGCCTTGAGTGCAAATTGATAACACTCCTCTAGTGTCCTTAGGTTCATAAGTTCTAACTCATCTTGGATATTGTATCTTAAACCATTCAATTATCTTACAACCTTCTCTTTATCCTATTCAACATAATCAGATATGATGGTCAGCTTATAAAAATCCTCTATGTATGCCTTCACACTCATTTCCTTCTAGTTCATATTTTGAAATTATCTAAAGAAGTTTGTCTCATAATCACCTAGAAAGAACTTGGATTTGAGCTTAGCAACCATTCTATCCCAAGAAGTGATCTTATTCTTCCTCTTATTTTTTCTCTCATATTTTTTGAAGTCTCACCATAATGAATCATGCCCTTTCATCTTGGTTATAGAAATTTGACCTTCTTGTCATTAGGTACCTCCTCATACTCAAAGTATGTATCTAACTCATTCACCCAATCCATGAGTTCATCTCCATCAAGACCACCTACATAGGTGGGTAATTACAAATTTGGCTTGGACCACTAACTCATGATCACCTTCATGAGTTTCTCTACACATTGATCTTCAGGTCCTTCAACTGTCTCTTCTCCCTCTACCTCTTCTTGGTCTTAGGGCTCATCAACCTTGTCACTAAAGTCCCCTATTAGGACTCATCTTATTTGGTCTCTTTCTATAGAATTTATTCTTGAATGAAAATTGAGTCTCATGTCTAATAGCTCTACCAACACAGCATATTGGTTCCCTTGATTCCTTGCTTCACCTCTTCTATTTCTCCTAGGTGGCATTGTGAACCTTTATGTAGGCAATCTATCAAACAAGTATCAGTTGTTCTCTTTCCCCAAGAATATTCTCTCTCCCACTTTTTCTTAGGTATCCAAATTTGGCTCTAATACCAAAATGATGTAGAGGTTACTATAGCAATGTTTTAACTTATAACTTTTAACCACTCACATAATGCACTTGACCCTCCTTATAACCCTATTTTGATTGATTTCTTGATGGTAAAAAAAATTACAAAGCTTATATGGAATCCAATGATATTTTTTATAACCCTTTATGTAAATATATATGTGGTTCAAATTTCAATATTCCACTCATTTATTACGTCCACTTTTTCTCTTTAGGCTTCTTTAATTAGCCTTCTTTAAGCCTATTTTCTCCTTAGTCCTTGAAATTATGTACTATAATTCATGTATAGTCCTACAACCTTAAAAATTCTTTAGAGCACTGAATATTGATCATATTACAAACTTTCATGAAATTTGGTTGGTTAGTTTAGCTAATATGGTTTAAACCCTAGTTTAGAGCTTTATGTTGACTAAGACAACCTGAGGACACACAAAAATGGATTTTGAATACTATAAAATGTTTGAAGAGAAAAAATTAGATTTTTATGGTCTATTTAGACAATAGATAACTTTCCTTATTTGTGGTAGGTTCCATTTAATCCAAATTTCATTTCAACACACTCAAAATGTGTTTGACTATGAACACTTTATTGACTATCTACAGGTTTATTTGGTTAAGAGAGATGTCGATCCACAATATCAAGTTAAATTTAATCAAAAATACTTAAAATACATTCCAAAAACATGCCTAAATACTTATATCCTTGAAAACTTAGTTTAAAGTTCTTTTCTTGTAATAAGACATATACACAGAACACTTATGTAATATCTATAAAAGGAATCAAGATTTCCAATCAATTATTGAATTATGACCAATGCTTGTAATCTTCATCAAGAAGAATCACTTAATTATAAAATGAAACAAATTTTTTAATGTATTTATAACATGCTTTCAGATGTATTAAAGTTCATTTAACAAGAAGTCTACATACACAGTCTATAGATTATCCAAAAAGTTCACCAAAATAGGGGTTTACTTGTTGTTTTCTTCAAACACAAACAAATGTAACATCAGTATCAAAAATTATAACCTCAAAATGATTCAATTATTCCTTCAAAAACATATATCAATTCTTTTTAATTTTACATATCTACATTTTTCCACTCACAGTCTTTAATACAATTAAAAAACTCAGAAACAAGGTCTGCTCTTTCACTTTTCTTGAATAGGGCTAACTTGATTTTCATTCTTAAAAGGATTCAATAAAACATACATGATTATAAATTTTTACCATTCAAATTTCATGCCTTTTTTATGATTATAACCATTTCTAAACCAACTTTTAGGAGGTTATCAATGTTCACCAACCTACCTTGCTAAAGTGACAAGCTCACAAAGTTACTTTTCTAAGTATAAAACACTTTAGACCTTTGAAATGGTCCTAAATGTCCCTAACATAATTTTCCACATTTTCATGAGCTTGGTTAATACATTTCACATCCCTACAAGTCCTAAACATACACTACAAAATTTAAAATATTAAATTACAAGTTTTGGCAGGAAATCAATATTTGAAAATTTGAACTAGCTAAATACACACCTAAGCTATAAAAATGAAAAATAAACATTATTGAGGCCTTATAAGTCCATCCAAAGAATTTATAAACCTTAATTAATGTAAAAAAATACAAAATTACAAAATTTTCTCCCTAGAGTGATGCTCCTACATCAAGAAAATTAAATCCAACAAGAAGCTATAAATGAAATAAAAATGGTGACATTAAATTGAGATATTTGTTGTATTGGAAGGGATCCATGTTATGTTGAACACAAATATCTACTGAGAGGGGGGTGAATTATTAGATTAGCTAAAAACTAGTTCTTTAACTTTTTAATGAAGATAGAAAACACATGCATATCAAAGAACAAATGTAGAGAACACACACACACACACACAAAATCATAGTACACTAGATTTATACATGGAAAACCCAAAGGGAAAAACCACAGTGAGAATATCTACTAGAATATACTATTCTAATCTAACCTCACAGTTAAATCACCTCACTGGAAAAACCACACTGGTTACATTCAAGGAAACATATTCGTAGGAGACACCAATCCCCTAATTGAACACCAACTCAGTCTAACCTTACTAGTTATAAGATTTAAGGGAACCAACCCTAAGGATACTCTAATTCCCTAACTAAGGAACAACTTAGTTTGTATGATGGCACCAACCAATCATAACTATGGAGCTATAGCTCTAGTATAAAATATAAATTCAAAAATGAATCTAGTTCAATTTATTTTTTACAAGTCTAGTCTATAACTTCTCACTCTTGGATTATTATATGTATGCCTATTCTTCTTCTCGACTCAATCTCTATAAATTCATCGTGTACACTTTCTTTCTCTCTACCTCACTCTCTATTCATTCTCTGTGTGATTGTTCTTCTTTTCTGCTCAATCTCTTCACATTCTCTATGTGTTCTTTCTTCATCTCTACCTCACTTTGTGTCCCATTTTCTTTAACTCTATGTCTACATACATCTTGAGTTGACACCCTTCAAGTTTTCTTTGATGGCACTTTTTTAGTTTCAACAACAATAGTGTTATCCCATTTTATTTATCTATGTACGTCTGGATATGTTCTATTCAGACACACTTCAGTCCCTTTTTCTACATTTTACTCTATCTATATTCATCTGGATAGACAACCTTTTATTTTTATCTCTGCCTTATTAGTTCTATGCCATTATATCTTCTATTTGACACAATTCATTGACACCAACTACTTTAACCCTTCTTCCTTTGTGTCTTTCATATATATTTTTATTAACACATCAACATCCTCTTCTTGCCTCTATACCTCTCTCTATGCTATCATGGTATATGTTTATATATTTTATTATACACACTTCATATTGCTCACATGCTTAGGTTTAATGATAGTCTGAGCAATCACAAAATGACAGCCTTTGACTCTATCTTAAAATTGCAAGGGCAATAGCAACAACAATGACAAAAATCAAATTATAATGTTCAATATGTCATACATTTATAGACAATGAAGCTTAGGGTTTTCTATCTCTAATTGTGTTCACACTTCAACTACAATTAACTAGTTCTCATTAAAATTGATTTTGACTTATGCTCTTTTCCATGTCTCAGTTTATGCATCACATTACAATGGTCAAGTCTCTTTACTATGTTTGGAAACTACTAGATTTATCTCATAAATGTATAACCTCCTTAATCAATGATTGATTGGTTGGATCAATCATTCTAAGGCTCTATGTAGACTTTTTGAACTCACTATTTATCTGGTCATGTCTTTAATAAAGGATTATTCATCTTATCTTTGGCACCAACAACTGTCTATCTTAAACTATCACATGTATGCCCTATTTCAATAGAACCATTGATATCTCTTTTATTAACCATCGAGCTCTTTCTCACATCTCGATATCTTCTACATGATTTCTTCGATTTCACTCCTTTCGATTATATTTGATATGCTTGATCTTTATCTTTGCCTATATGCATTTTTGGAAATATTTTCAAGTGTCCTCTATTCATTTGAACTATATCCTTCAGTCAAATTTTGTTTGGCCTTTTGTTAAAGTCCCCTTTGAAATCAATTTTTGTGGACTTTTTATTTGATTCCCCTTCGGGATAATTTCTATGGACTATTTGTCTGATTACCCTTTGAGATAATTTCTATGGAATTTTTTTCTAAGTCTCCTTCAAGATAATTTTTGTGGACTTTTTATCTAAGTCCCCTTCAAGATAGTTTTTGTAGACTTTTTGTCTGAGTGCCCTTCAGAATTCTTGAAAACATCCTCATACCCTTCAGCTTTTCTATAGAGGTCCTCATACCCTTCAACCTTTCTATAAATTACCCTTCAACTTATTTGAATAGTCCACTTACCCTTCAGACTTTATTTAAGGATCCACATACCCTTTATCCTTTTATAAACTACCCTTCAACTTTTCTGTAAGGGTCCACTTTGGAAGCTTTGTTTGGGACCTATTTTATTTGGAATTTTTGTTCGATGAGAACTTAACTATTTTTTTGAAAAATTTGACTCAACCAATATTTCTGAAATAATTGACTCAACCAATATTTCTTAAATAAATTACCAAGACACTTTTTGAAAGAAATGACTCAACCAATATTTCTAAAATAAATTACCAAGACACTTTTTTGAAAGAATAGGTTAAGTGTTTAGATATTGTTCAACTGCCTAGGATCCCTACTTTTGCACCTCCATAACTTTTGATCCTTCTATCTGCATGACTCATTAATTAGACTACAAGGAATAGGCACAAAATTGAGTAGCTTGGTGTGATTTTTTCCTCTAGATACTACCATAAATGCAAATGTAGTCACTAACAAACTATGTACTAAGACTTGTTCAACAAACTAGCAGAGGCATTCACATGACTATTATGGGAATTCAAGGTACACATACAATCTCCATGAGTACTCTACAACTAATCTATTCAACTCAACATATCTCAGCAATTTTATCATTAATGCTTGATATAACATTCATCATTTGACATCAATGATGATATTATAGACATCAATCTCCTTGTACACCATGACACTCAAATTGCCAATAATCTCCCCCTTTATCATTGATGGAAAAACATCCTTAGCATGACTACCCTTATTCATTCCTTCATCATTTTAATTTTTCCCCCTTTGAAATTAATGAGATATTCCTTGCCATAACATGGAAACAAACTGCTTCTTTATTTTTAGCTTAGTTGTGTTGATCCTTGGACCTAGCTGGTTAGAGCACTTTGAGAGAAACTCCCCCTTAGTCAATGGCACATTTGCCTAATTATTACTTGGAAACATTCAAATTTGATTCCTATGGATTCATTATTCCTCAAAATATCATGTATATAGCATTGGTCTAAAATACCAATAAGTAATCGACATATCTCTCTATAGATAGGCATAATGATCTAGAGCCAACACATATGTGTCTCCTCCTTTATTATGACATAGTAAAGGGACTGTAGCTATCTAACCAAACTATTTTCTCTTAATCTAGGAGTTAATAATATTCCTTCAATACTACCCCTAGATTTATTCCCTATCACTAGTATCTAGTGACGTGATGTAGGAGCTATTACTCCCAAATTTTGTCTCATTGCATCACTTGAGCATTTACAAGTCTCCATACATAGTCATCTAATCCTAGGACCTAACCAATTAAAAATATTTCACTTTGTTAATTCATGAGGATTTAGCTTATTGTCTAGGCACCTAACTTGGTCTAATCAAGTCATCATCTCAGTGTTCTTGAGTCAACATATGTAGCAAACAACATCTTTTCTTTCAATTATGACTAAATTTTTTCACATATGCTCCTTTTCACATCATGCATGGCTCCTCAAACCATTTATATTATCTGAGTTATCTCCCCCTAAAACCATGGTATATATAGCTTATCATCTTTAGAACTCAAGATTTTCTTTGTTATGTAGCATAAACCAGTCTCAACCAGCATTGACTTGAGTATTTTCAAATCTGCCACCATAGGTCATAAAAGAAGCTCCTTTATATTGAGCCTTATTGATCTTGATAGACTAAAAAATCTATCTCCCCTTGCTTTATTAACTTACTAATAATCAATAAAATACTACTCAACATAGGATCATTTACACATCAATATAGCATTGGTCTAAAAAGACCAATCATCAATATTCATATCTCTATATCAGTTGATATTATGATCTCAGAGCAACCATACTTTATTCCCACTTAGAAGTCTCCATATCCTAACTTTGGAAATAGAGTCCATGAACACATTGTTATCATACTCATTCTATCCTATCATACACCATATTCATAGCACTTGACTCATCTTGGCAAAACAACATCAAATGGGAACACTCATTCCTACCTTGAACACCTTCTAAAGAGCATCACTTGCTTCTTTACTTAAAGGGGTCTCTTAAGAATCATAGATAGAGACACCTTATTTCATAATGAATTAGAACAATATGAAACTAGGAGTTACACATAACTCCTCATAGTCCTTCTCTTCCTTATTATTCTTGTTCTTTTTCTTCTTGTTCTTAGGCTTGAGAGAAGTGACATGCTCATCCATCAAACTATTCTCCTTCCCATCTAGGATTGGAATACATGGAGACAATATGGATCCATGATACATCTGTTCATCTAATGGATCTTCCTTTCAACTAAAAATCTCATCACTAGGCCTAGAAGATTGACTCTTTATGCTCGTTACTTACTCTACTACAACTGGGTGTTCACTTCAATCTATTCATACCCTTGACCTATCTTCAATCAATTTAGTGGGCTTATCCTTGAGCTGTGTCTTCTATTTCTCATCAATGGTAGATTTTGAGATATCTTAACCCTTTCTAGCCTATGTTGCACTCTCCACCACATCAACTAGATTGATGTGATCCGTAGACTCATCAAACTTCATGCTCATCACCTTTGCTTCAGAACCTGGACATGTGTCCCTCATCATGGTAGTTAAAGCACTCACCCTTGATCACATTCTTGGTCTCCTTGTGTGTCATGTTTGGTCTCCTTTTCTCATCTTTAGAGGCTTTTGAACCTTTATTCACATTTAGAGGCATACCTTTCTACACTTTTGATCTCATAAAGCTTGCTCTACAATGTTTAGCTATATGACCAAAATTATTCCACCAATAACACACTACATTTATATCTAACAAGGATGCAACTAAATTTTTTATTATAAAGTTATTTCTCCTTATAGGTAGAACTCTACATTTACTAACCTTATGACCAAACTGATTATAGCTATAGTAATAACCATAAAAAGATGAATAATACCTAGTCATAGAATTAGGCTACCTTATTGATCTTCTTCTCTTTGTGTAATTGGTTGCATCAGTTACATTTGTGTTTTGCATATTCTTTGAAATTACATAGATATATTCTTAGTTCTTTTTTTCTGCATGCTTCTTCTCTCCTATAGCCTTCTTCTTATCAACATTTCTTGTATTCGACTCTGCTCCATTTCAAGCTATCTCCTTTTTGGATCTTGATCCTCCTTCTTTGAAGTTGTTATACAACTTAGCAGATGCATTTTTCATGAGACTCTTTCTTTTCTCATATCCAAGACTAGATATTTATTTAGAGGGATTTTTTGAGTTAATCAATGCATCAATAATGTTTGAACTTCCTTTTAGTTTCAGACATTTGTCAATTTTCTCTTTAGCCTTCTCAAGATCCTTTCTCAGGGCAACTATTTTTGCCTCTAGCTTCATACATTCAATAGACTTGAGGTTTAGTTCAATCTTGACTACATATTCTATTCTTTTGAGATATTTAATTTGAGTCTTTAAGCTCACCACCATTTGATCAGACTCTTCAAGATTCTTAGATAGATTTTCAATTTCCTTTTATCTAATCTTCTTTTGTTTTGAGTTTTCCTTCCTCAAACTATCAATCTCATTTAGGGCATAGATGAGTTCTCCTTCTAGATCTACTTCTCCTTCCTCTTCTTCATCATCATCTCTATTTGAATCTTTTGAGGTTGATTCTATTGTCATGAAGAGAGATTCATTTCCCTTTGCTATAAAGGCACAGTCATAGTCATCATCCAAACTCTCACTGTATTCCATTGAGTCATTGTCTTCCTTTGTGTATAAACCTTTCTTGTTCTTGGAGAAGTTCCTTCTTTGGAAATGGTGAGGTTTTAATCTTGTATTATCCTCTTCTTACTCAGAATCACCCTTTTTCTTACAGTGACATTTGGCAACAAAATGTCCTATTTTACCATAGTTGAAACATTTTAAGGGTAACTTACCTTTGTATTTTCTTGATCCTCTTTTAAATCTTCTAACAAAGTTGGCAACTTCCTCATCTATGTTCTCAGATCTTGATGTAGATGCTTCTTCTTCCATTGTCTATTTGAAAACTTTGAATGTAGCTTCTCTTTTGGAAGAGTCTACATCACCCATTCTCATCTCATAGGCAGTGAAGGTTCCATGTAGCTCATCTACAATGAGCTTGTCCAAATATCTTACTTCTTATATTGCAAAGATTTTAGGGTCATATCTTGATGGTAGAGATCTCAAAACCTTCTTAACAATAGTTGACTCATCTATCTTTTCTCCAAGTCCTTTGATAGGATTCACAATCTCATCTACCCTGAGGAGGTAGTCTATAATATTTTCTTCCTCACTCATCTTGAGGCTCTCAAATTTTCCTTTGTATGTCTATAGCTTGGATTACTTCACCTTGTCATCTCCTTCATAAGAAGAAGAAGAAGAAGAAGAAGAAGAAGAAGAAGAGGAAGAGGAAGAGGAAGAGGAGGAAGAGGAAGAAGAGGAAGAGGAGGAATAGGAAGAGGAAGAAGAGGAGGATGAGGAAGAAGAGGAGGAAGAGGAAGAATAGGAGGTAGAGGAAGAGGAAGCGGAAGAAGAGGAAGAGGAAGAGGAAGAAGAGGAAGAGGAAGAAGAAGAAGAAGAAGAGGAAGAAGAAGATGAGGATGAAGAAGATGAGGATGAAGAAGATGAGGATGAAGAAGATGAGGAAGAAGAAAAAGAGGAGGAGGAGGAGGAGGAGGAGAATAAGAAGAAGAAGAGGAAGAGGAGGAGGAGGAAGAGGAAGAAGAAGAAGAAGAAGAAGAAGAAGAAGAAGAAGAAGAAGAAGAAGAAGAAGAAGAAGAAGAAGAAGAAGAATAAGAAGAAGAAGGAGGAGGAGGAGGAGGAGGAGGAGGAGGAGGAGGAGGAGGATGAGGAGGAGGAGGAGGAAAAAGATCCCATAATAACCTTACTAAGAACCACACACTTAATAGTTTTGACATTCCTTAAACATTAAGTTAGAGTTTCTAGCAATGACAATGAAGAAGAAGAAGCAGAAGGAGGAGAAGAAGTAGGAGGAGGAGAAGTAGGAGGAGGAGGAGGATGAGCCCATAATAACCCTACTAAGAACCACAAACTTAATAGTTTTGACATTCCTTAAACATTAAGTTGGAGTTTCTAGCAATGACAATGAAATAATTTAAATTTTATAAGATAAATGGAAGATATAGAGTGTTGTAAGGAGGTGTAAACAGTAGTATATATTAATAATTATACTAATAAATCCTAATTTAAACAAAATTCACACATATGTAAGGTAATTTAATGTCTAATATATGTTGGGGCCATTTTAAAGTGTTTACAAATCACTCACAAAACCTTGGATAATACATGTGCACTAAAATATTCATAGTTTCCTATTACCCTGAATGGAAGAGCGACTTGAAAGGATTATTTTTTGTTTGATAGTTTATATGTTCCCATAATTGTAACTTATTTTTTTAGGTATTGTAGAGTGAGTTTTGATAGGCATGTATAATCATTTTTATAAAAAGGGTTCTAGAAACTTTTGGTTTAAAGTATTTACTTAAAATACATTTTATTATTATTTAATGATTATTTTTAAGGTAAGCTTTAGAAATTTGTCATGAAAATGAGAAAATATTTTTATTAAATAATTTATAACAAAATTAAATGTTTTTAGGAATGGATCAATATTAGGTAATATGATTAGTGTGTGGAAGTTGAAACTAAATAGTGGAAGAAACATGTCGATA
>JARHVA010003124.1:2057500-2072500 GCA_037957365.1 Torreya grandis | reverse complement strand
GCAAATAATATAAAGTTCTGAGAATAGTTAATTATGAGTTAGAATCACCATCCCCAAATCATGAAGCCCTAGTCCCCCTAATTTAACCCCCTCATAGAACCTCTAAATGAAAGACCTATCTGGATTCATCTACCCTACCTTCCATTCCATTTTTGGTTTGCATCTAGTTTTAAAGCCATAGGTAATTTCCTGGTTGTATTCCAACAAGTGCACCTAGATACCACTATTTTTTCTCATACTACCTTTGTAATAATATTGGTAAATTTTGACACCTCAAATCATCTCCCTAAAAAAAATTTCCTAGAATTAGGTGACCACTCATGGTCCAAACCCATCAATTATGAAGGAATGCAATTTTGTTATTGTAGTTTCTTTAATATAGGCCATTTGACCAAAGATTACAACAACCTCATAAGAAAAAATAAACTTCCTGGTGGAAAGAATTCTACCATACTAACCTCAGTGTAAATTCCCATGATTCTGAGAGTGATGCTTCTGATTTGTTTTTAGATGAGCCTGAGTAATCTACTTTAATTGAGGACCATATAAGTTCTCCTCACCTAGAGGGTGTTTCAAAGGTTGATCCAATCACTCCAATTGGGAGGGTGTTGAATTCAGTTTTGGAAACCCCCTTTCAAAATATCTCTTAGTAAGATAATCTATAAATAGAAATACCAAAGGTAGAATTAATGGATGTTATTTCAGCTGAAGACAAATCTTAGTCCTTTAAATTAATTGAAATGTTAATACTTACTTATTCATAAACTATGGAAGATGAGGGTTGGACCAAAGTGTAGAAAAAGAAAAATAAAAAAGATGTAAGATCTAATCTTCTAGTTTGAGCCTCCATTCATGGGCCATGCAAGTAGTGAATTGCGCTTCATGGAGTAGAAGTTTCATAGAAGAGGGTGGAAAGTTATGAATTATGATTGTATCATGGAAATCTACCTTAGATGGAATTTTCATGGAAGATACTTACTTCAGGTGGAAGTTTCACAAAATATTACTTGAATTGAGGTGTGCTAAAGGATGGTAGTTTACATGATTATAGTGGTTTTGGTTCCATGGCTAGTTTGGCCTAGTCATTTACCACTAGTAGAGACGTCCCATATGAGATTTATTGTTTCATCTTTTCTATATTGTACTCAATTTCTAAGATCTTTATAATTTGTGACCATTTTAGTTCATAGCTCTGGTATCAAAAGTATTTACCCTGTCAAATAAAAAAATTAGGTATTAATTTCTTAAATTGAAAAATAATAATTATAATCTAATACATTTAGAAAAAGTTAAAAAATAGAAAATAGAAAACATTATGTTTAATATATATATATATATATATATGGCCTTTATTATTTTTTATATATTCAAGATTATAATTTATTTTCAATTAAAAAAACACTGTTTAATTTTATGATTATATAATCACCAATTAATTAATAAAATATTATATGTTTTATCTATAACCTAAGTAATGAGTTTTAAATATGAGGACATAATGTTCCTTGGTAAATGGAAAGAGGATGGCCTTATGGGTCTTATTAAAATAAAATTTGAGAAAATATAAAAATAATTAATTATATATAGTTAAAACCTCGAGGGTGATACATCTTGATCCTATTTTTATTTTTTATATATATAAAGTATTTTTGAGATATCATTTTTCAGGCACTTAATTTAGATTTTGTATATATAATTGATTAATAGTTCCATTATATTTTATGATTATTTTTTTATTGATTATTACTTTCATAATTCAATCTAGCTACATCATTGTATTATAGTCATCTTTTTACTTCTCCAATGTATCACAATTTTTTTCAACTTCTCCAATAAAGATTTGTTTTTAGTATGGTGGTCAAATAAATACAAAAATTTGAGGTCAACAATGTTTTTTTGACATCTCACACTATTATAATCCACCATAATTATTATTTATATTATTATTAGGGTAATAAAAAAACTTCAATTAACTAACAAAAATATATGATTAGATTGTAATTAGGTTAGTCTCACATCCATAAGAATTGGAATATAAGGATGTCCATTATGAGATTACATGCTCTAAAAAAATTATGAATGGAAAATGTACTCAAGGCTAAGATGGCTTACACTTATCCTCTCTCTCTCTCTCTCAGTAGACTAGGACATGGATAAGGTCAATAAGATAGATTAAGTGATACTTTAACAATTGAGTAAGGACTAAATGAATTTTTTTGATATAGTATAGGTTTATATACAATATGAATGACAATAAGAAAGGGTTCCAAACCCTAAGAATATTACACAAGGATATAGATATCACTAGACTTCAATAAAGATATACTATGGTTATAAAGTAAATGACCAAACTAAGGATGGGTTAGAATGATTATAAAGGGCTAAGGTGCAATGCTCAACCAAATGCTCAGGTATATGTAACCTAAAGTGATTTATGGTAAGTCTAACAAGTCATATGTCTACACTTACTTATTCATTGTAGAGAAATCTTAAATAATGATACACATACATTCATTTACAAAGCAACAAACAAAATATAATCTACTAAAAAATAAATGAAAAAGTGTAAGGGTTGAAATACTTACCTTATGTTGGACATATCGATGCTTTAATATCTCTTGTTATTCAATTGGATATTTCTAATACATGTTGTATCTTGAATACCTTAAATAGTTGGATTAAGACCTAATATTTCTTTAGCTAAGAACTCCCAATGACTAATACTAGTGATCTTCAATGACACCATAAGACAAAACTTCTCAAGATAAGGTTCTAAACCACTAACTCTCCCAAATGGTAATTATGGAAGATGCATGAGTGAAATCATAAAGAATAAATAGTATACAATATGATGTGAATGAAATATGAACCCTATATATAATGTTCCAATACCTAAAACTAACCCTAGAATCTAATTCAATGATATTTATTGGAATGATACAATTGAAAGATGTTCATTGACATATAATGGTATCAAACATGTCAATATAGATCATATGTCAAAATACAAGTTTAGAACTACATTAAGTTGGCTCATGTAGTACAAGAAGGGTGAAGGAAAAAATAATTGGTAGTCGAGGTCAATGTCATAGGATATAAGGAAGATAGAAAATTTTGAAAATAAACTACATAAGAGATAAACGATGTTCAAAAAATGATGGTCCAAAAAGAAAAATATCTACTCTAGTTTTTGTTAAAATTAGTACTAACTATTTGGATTTTTTATGTTTGACCTATGTATACTTGACCATTTCAAAAAAAAAAGTAGATTAGAAACTAGACTTGAAATTCTATAATTAATGTTCCTATGACATCTTCAAATTTTGAGTTTAGATGTCTCAAATAATTTGTACAAGTTAAGGTTTATTATTTTTTAGGGAAAACATATCCACTTAAGAACCCTTTCCCCCCCCCCCCCCACACCCCCTTGCCCTAATTCCATGCATTTACCCATATTGTCGCTTATCAACATAGTTTTGAAAAAGGTAGCCCAAGTTATGAACACCTACCAAAAATTAAAAAAATAATAAATGAAAGAAAACTAAATATTTAAACCTATATTATTTTGATATTGACATATTGCAAGGAAAATTATATCAAGGAAGCACAAAGGCTATTAAGAAAATGTTTATATCTAACCTACTTCGTGACCATATAAAAATGGTTACCAAAACATTTAAAGACTTGGATATGTTAGTTTACACATTTTATCGATTTTAAAAATAAAGTGAGGTAATAAAATAAAAGTAAAAGACATTGTTTGGATATTTTTTATACAAGATCAAAGATCAAAAAAATTGATACAAATAAATCTAAAGATTTTAATTCTTCTATAAGTTGAGAAAATTTAGTTAAATGACATAAAAAAATTAATGCTTAAATCAAATAAATAAAATTACCTAAAAAATTTAAATTTAAGGAAGATAATTGATCATTGCAAACATAAGAAAATTGTGAAATTTTGACAAAATCTCTAGGTTGAAAGTATGTACCTGCAATGAAGATTAGATCATCATGTATTGAATAGAAAAGATGAGTATACATATAGGAATAGAATAATAACTTCCATTAATGTTTAGTTGAGTTGACTAATGCATTAACTCAGACTTAACAATACCTACATTAAACTTAACTAGGCTTAATGCTTAGTGAAGTATACCACTAACAACACCTAACTAGGCTTAAAGTCAAATGAAGTAATACTTCATGTAATACACTAACAACCCCATTAATCATAGCTTGAGTGGACATATAGAAACTGGGTCCTAGTAACTAGGCCTGATAAGGTACCCAAATACAAAATAATCTCTTAAAAGGTGGATAAAGGAGGAAAACCTAATGGGATAAATCCCCTCCAAAAAGAGATAATTGAAAGAGAGGATAACTAACCCCCACAAAAGATGATGTTACTACTGCAGTAGATCACACACCAAGAAGAGCTTATAGATGGAGAAAAATTGACCTTGGTAAAAGGTTTGGTGAAGATATCTACAGCCTAATCTGAGGACTAACAAAAAACAAAGTTGATGATCTAACCATGAATAAGCTCTTGAATGTAATACATATGAATCTCTATGTGTTTGGTTCATTGTTGTTGGACCAAATTATTGCATATCTAAATGGTGCTCTAGTTATCATAATAGATTATTATGGGTTGTTTGAATAAAATACCAAATGCAGTAAGAATCCATTAAAGCCAAATAGCCTTAGTAATTGTGTTAACATATCCCCTATATTCTACCTCTATATATGATAAATCAATAACATTTTGCTTTTCCTTAGACCAACTGATAGGACCAGTAGCTAGTGATAAACTATAACCTAAAGTGGACTTATGATTCTCAATATCATCTACCCAATCTGAATCTATGAATCTAACCAACTCAACCTTTGTACCAAATATATAATTAATCCCAAGTTTATGAGGTTCCTACATGAATCTCAAAACAATGGTCATAGCATATGAGATGTTAGTCCTAATGTGAGTTAAATAAATGAGACTACCAACAAGTTGGTGATACAAGGTTGCATCAACTAGCGGTGTATTATAATTATCCTTAATCTTGACTCTATATATAAATGGATTCTAATATGGCTTGAAGTCAATCATGTGAAATCAAGCAAGTAAATCAAGAGTGTACTTTGGTTGTGCAAGAGTGATCCCTAAATTAGACTGTGAAATTTTAATACCAAGAAATAATGAAATAGACCCAAATATGTCATGTAAAATATATCCTAGAGATATAAATTCATGGATATAATGGTGGATGAAGTTCTCCCTATGATCAAAAGATCATCACCATAAAGTATCAGTATCAATAGTGAATCATCTTGCCATATGAGATATACATTAGGATCTGAATGGCATCATGTGAAACCTAAAGCTAGGAGGAAGGTATCCATTTTGACATACCAATCCCTAGGGGCTTGTTTTAGGATATAGAGGGATTTCCTAAGTCTCTAAAGTAAGGATGAATCCTAAACAAATCCATATGACTGGTTCATATAGATCTCTTCCTCAAGGTCTCCATGAATAAAATCACTCTTCATATACATTTGGTGTACATCCCAACCATGTGCTACAAAAATAACAAGAGTAAATTAGGTTGAATTCATCTTGGACACATGTGTAAAGGTTTATATGTAGCCAATTCTATAAACATGTGATAACCCCATGGTAACCAAATGTGCCTTGTATTTATCAACAGACCCATCTACTACAAACTTGGTTTGATATATCCACCTACATCAGACCATCTTCCTTCCTTTAGGAAGTGGTGTCAAATCCCAAGTGTGATTCCTCATTAATTAATAATATTATTCATGCATAGCGCTATCCCACTTAGGTATCCTTGAAGCCTCCTAAAATTTTTGTGGATCATAGGCTGAGGTAAAGTAAGCATATGGCCCTTCCTGATAATCTAACCTTATACATCTCATGTCTGTTGGATCCCCTACCCAAGTACCTAAACTATGAAATGTCTTTATATCCCAAGAAGGATGAGATGTGGGTGAGTTAGGTGCACAAATATCAACCTCTAAAGTAGTTCTAGAAGAGGATGAGGATGAATCCCCATCACTATCATAACTAGAAGAAGAAGACACTCCCTTAGGAATTTATCATGGATGATCTAAATTCTTAGAAGAATCATCAAAATCAAGTGGGTCCATAATATGAGGAGAAATGTTGAGTGTGGAGTTGATAATTCATTAACTCACACTTAAAAACACTTACACTAAACCTAACTAGTCTTAACACCAAATGAAGTATGACACTAACAACACCTGACTAGGCTTAAATCCAAGTGAAGTAAAATTTCATGTAATACACTAATTAAAATTTCATAAATAGAAAAAACACATTAAATTATTTGGCAAAAATTGAACTCAAAACATGTGGAAGAATGATCAGAAAGCTAAATAATAATTAAATACTCTGCAAATGCAATTTATCACTAATCCATAATTACCTATAAACACATCTACTAAACCACAATTGCTAGTTAATATTTTGTTTTAACACTTTATTCGATGGTAAAATCACCACCTGCCATGAAATTAATGATATTAACATATATTATATTGTCAATCATGTAAATTAATGTGTTTAATAATGGAAGAATACTAGCTTGGGTAAGAATTGATTTTTGGGGTGGTTTCAAATCTTGGTGCCACATTGTATAAATACATTCTACATCTATTTCTTGTCATTTGTGGAATGGCATAATTTTTGTAACTAATCTTCCATTTTACAAAATACACAAATTCAAGGTTGGTTGATATGTGGAATTATTCCACTTTTCTTTGCTATTTCAATGGATGGTGTGTTGAAATTTTTTTGGGGATGTTATAGGACAAAAAGAAGTGATGACTACAAATGTATGGAAAATGATAAACATAACAATGGATATTATAGCATTTCAAAGAAAAAATTAGTCATAGAAGAGGTGGCATAGAGAATAAAGAGTGCCTCACCAATAAAGTGGTGAAGATGGTGAGAGAAACAAGAAAGTGATGCTCTTGAGATTGACACTCCATATATATTATTAATAATACAATCTACTATATTTAATATAATATAATATATTTTAAAATTAAGATTATATTATATATAATAGATATTTAATTTTATATAATAATATATTATTAATATTAACTATAATATAATGTATCATATTTATAAGTAATAATAAATAAATAAATATAATATAATATAAGTCTATTAATATTATATATAATAATATAAAATATATTATAATACTAAAAATACATATATAATTTATATTATATAATCTTATATTAATAATATATTATAATTATAATTATTTTATATTATATTATTATATAATAATTATTATACACACACACATACATGTATATATGTCTATATAGTTTACAAATTTATTGTTTTGAATTTGGATTAAATTTTTTTCTCTCTACTCTATTTTGGTATATCTTTATTGTTGTTGTTGTAGATATGAAGAATCATTTAGGTCATACTATCAATGGCCCTTACCATCACCCCTTGTCTCATCTTGGAAACTTTCATTTCTTTTATTTCCTATGGATTTGCCCTTCCCCACCACTTGTCATTGCTCAAGCTCATTGTAAAACAAAAAATTCCTCTCGACACATCGCATTGCCATGTTGTATTAAAGAACACATCAAGTCATTTTCTATCATCAACTTGATAAAAAAAATATCAAATTATTATTTTACAACACTTTATGTACCAAAGATGAGACAAGTTCAATAATAATATATTTTGACACTTCTATTTTACAGAATCTACTTTACCAAAACATAAAATTACATTGCCTTCAATGTGACATCACCTCTAAGACAACACTTAATTATAATCTTTACACTTTTTAATCAAAAAAATAAATTAAAAAAAAAGTGTGTAAAGGGGTTATGATTAAAAATATTTATAGGGGAAAGGTCCTAGTAGCCATGCACCTTAACTTTAAATGGTGAATTAAGGTGTCATAACATCACATTCAATTTCAAAAAAATTACCCATTTTAATATGTCATCTTAACTAATTATAACTAAACTTTCAAGATCTAACACATTATACATTTTATTATATTAAGATTTTTATCATGAGAGGTTATAAAACACAATTTTTGAAACTACGACCAAAGCATAACCTTTACAACACCATTTCCTAACCTCAAAATCACTAATAATCAAACATGAAAAAACCATTTACAAAATAATAATACATATATTCATATTTTAAAAATCCCTTTTAACATACCCTCCCCACCCAACACAAATGATATTAACCCTAGCTACTTTTTACCTTCACCTAAATCTAATGCAAAAATCCTAAAATCTAATCATTCAAAGCTCATTCAGGGTTGAGCTCCTTCATTGCAGTGGCTTCCATGCACCTCCTCCAGTGTTGAAAGTGGAAAACTACCTAGAAATCATATGGCTCATCCAATGACTGTAATGAAGTTTAAAGGCACATGAAAATTATGTACAAAAACAATGGGTAGTGATCAATATTTATATGTATTGGTCTTTATCAAAAGGACATTGAGGGCAAGCAAAGTAATAACTAAGGAAGATAAAATAATATTTTAATACTTTATTCAAATCCCCTTTGGATTGCAACCTCGTAAGACCTTGGTGGTGCCACCATCTCATCTTTTTTAATTGTTTCTGACCAGGTGGGCACATCTCATTGTATCAATTTATAATACCCTTTTGCTTGATTTTCATGTTTAATGAGTTTACAATATGTGGGTTCATTTTCTTTTCCCCATAATGTTTTGGTAAATTTAGGGGTTTTGGTGGGTTTTAGGTTTTTTTGAACTTGGTTGAGCATTGGATATGTGGCACCTAGAATCAAGTTCATTAGTGGGGGATTTTCATGAGTGCTTGATTAACCATTTTAATTTTATTGTATGCATTTGGTTTTCCCAATGAAGGTGATGTACCAATGTTATATCTTTTTTGCATCATTTTTTGTTTAATAATGATATATTTATTACATATTAAAGACAAAGATGTAAGTGTATTTGGAGTTATTCTGATAAACATAGAATTCATTAGATCCAAGGCTCTTAAATAAGTTATAATAGCTAAAAGTTATGTTTATGTGAAGGGTTTTTTCAACTTATTGTATAATTTTTTTTAAATGTGTTAAACATACCCATGGGTTCATTTGGTTCTCTATGGACAGCTAAAAATTGATGATATAAGATCACATAATCAATAAACACTCTAAAGTGATTAATAAATACAATCTCAAGATCATTCTAAGATGTAATGGATCTATCTAGAAAGCCAAGATACCAACCATAATCTGTTTCATCTAAAGTGTATGGAATAATCATCAAGCCACATCCTCATGTTAGATTTGAGTTATTATTGTGGCATCTTTGAAATCTTGTATGTGTTCTTTTGTGGTTTGAATCCCACCATGCACATATTTCAGACTAAATTTCTTGAGATTCTTAGGTATATCATGGGCAACTCCTGATATATTCATAGGTGAATAACCTCCTCCCAACCAAGAAAAACCCATTGGAGGATTAGAGAGACAACAAAAGGGTTGAAAAAAGGAATAATAGTTGTTGGAAAACTATTAGCTAAATTGATATGTCTAGTTTGGGATTTTCCTTTGTCAACCCTAGTTTTTCTATGTTTTATGATGTATAGAAACTCAAATTTGCTCTCAATAGAATTTGAACTTATGGTAATTATTATATTATCTTGTTTTACACCTAGTGTACCTTAATTTATGCAATGACTCTAAAATGTTAAAGCTTAGGTTCACCCTTCTTCTAGTGCCAATTTATTGATGGATTGTTTGACACACCAACATTAGATAAGGTGGAGTCTACCTTGCCCATCCTGAAAGAATATTAAATCTCCCCAGGATCTATATCATCAGGTCATGGTATACTAGATAACCTTGTGGTTGAGTTTTTATAATTCTAATTAAGGGGCTTATTTGTTAAGCTTAAATAAAATAAGAATAATCTTTATATAAAGTACCTAAAATAGTCAATAGATTCAGATCTAGAAATTAATTATAGTTGATAAAATATAATCTCATTACATACATTAATAATTTTATAATAGAAATGAATAATACTTGCAGTCAAAACTTTAACTTTGTAAAATCAAATCATAAGTTGTAATCTTATTTTAAACCTAATCTAACAAATCAAAAAAAGGGAAAATAGTAAGGGTAAATAAAAATGAAATGAACCTAATTTATGATGATGATATATCTAATTTAGTTGATTAGATAAATATGTTGAAATAAAAAATTTGTCTCATCAATATACATGCAATCATAAATAATAAATTATTTAGAAGTATGAGGATAAATAAGCTATGAAGGATGAGGAAGAAAACCACCATATTCATGCACATGTAATTAACACCAATCTTCATAACATTTAATATTCTTGAATCACATACTTATATTTATAATATCAAATCAAATCAGTTAAATATGCTCATAATAGTATAAATCATCCTTGAAAATAAATGAAAAACTAACTAGGAAAACAAAAATTACATAAAATGTATGGTCCTCTATGTATCTCTATCTAATGAACCAGCCCCTATCTCTCTATATATAATAAACCAACTCTATATCTATCTTATTTTTGGCCTTATATATTTTTTAAATCAAGGATCATTCACCCACCAGGTGGTTATAGTATCAAATGAAAGTCGCTAACCCATGCCCATATTCAATGGGAAATTACATAATCCCAAGGCCTAAATGCCAAAATAATTAACGATCAAGCATTTTTAAATTTTTGTCACAAGTCTTTCTTTGAACCACATGTATTATCTTAATTGTCCTACTAAAACAATAAATAAATAATGTTATTTTGTTCATAAAGGTAAAATACACCGACCACATTAAATGTGTAATACACTTAAAGAAACAAAGTCATGATATTAGATCACTAAAAAGTTTTAAAACCTAAATTAATTCCATGTGAAACATACTTCAATGTGAATATGATGAAACCACCTTTACAACACAACAAATGTAATAAAAAATGGATCATTGGATCAAAATATATGGCTAAAAGACTTGCTTGTATTCTTTTTTATACATAATGTCAACAAACTGGGACCTATCGGAAACTGACCCTATTCTAAGAACAAGGATTTCAATTGAAATTTTTCTATTTGGAAAAAAATTAGATGAAAATATTCTAATCATAAAAATGTAAGTGAAAACCATGTTGGAAGAAACAAGGTCAAATTAAACAGGGTTGTCACGAACTAACCTTGCATTAGGAACTTGATTAATGAAACTCAATATGAAGTTAACACAATCAAATATATTTTAAATCTTGACCTAATATCCAATTACTTATCCATGATAAAACAATTATTAAATAGATAAAAACCACATAAACACACCACCATGTTCAAAGTTGAATAGGTTGTATCATACAAAATTATTGACATGCTTACAATGTTTTAATCTATCTAAAACATACTTCATCATTAATCTAGTGAAAACATTTTTCCAACACAAAAAATGCATCAAAACGGAGATATGGATCAAAATATATGACCACAAAATCACTTATTATGTTTTTTTCATAATGTCAGTTGAAATTGTTCCAAGTGGAAAAATGTCAACTAAAATTCTTCCACATGAACAATGTCTATTGAAATTGATCCACATAAAACAATGTTGGCTGAAATTGTTCTAAATGAAAAATTATGGACTAAAATTATTACAAATGGAACAATGTTGACCAAAATTATTCTAAATGGAACATTTGGATCCGACTTGACTTTTATGGCTCAAATGAAATTTTGGGTGAAGTGTTATATCAAAAAAATTATCACTTTGGCCTAGTCTATGCAATATAAA
The DNA here is from genome assembly GCA_037957365.1 of Torreya grandis. Lineage (NCBI taxonomy): Eukaryota > Viridiplantae > Streptophyta > Pinopsida > Cupressales > Taxaceae > Torreya > Torreya grandis. Next base: position 2,060,625 of record JARHVA010003124.1, on the reverse strand, counting down.
AGTGTTTGAGACCTGATTTTGCACCTAAAAACACCTCCATGCCAAAATGATACTCAAACAAATGAAAACTAGCTTGATGCATCTGAAATTAAGACCAAAATATAAAATACAAAATAATGGGTACCATGATTTTTTAAAAATTAGGGCATGTTGTGCAATTAACAACAATAATATAATCAAGAAGTAGTAGCAATCTATATTTCCATAAAAGATGAGAGAAACATTGCACATGCACTCTTTATTAGACATAAAATCAAGGGAGTTATGATGTATTAAAATGTACAAATTAGATCAAATTTTTCTTCTTTAGGTATGATAGGGGTCTTATGAATCTTTTTGAAAAAATAAGAAACTAATACCATGCTTCATATAGTTTCTTTCAATCATTTAGTAGCATTCTTGGCTTTCCTGCCAAAATAAACCTTTTCAAAAATTTGAATTTGTTTAAGCTTTGGAATGATTTCATAAGATATAATTGATATATTTATATATGGAAGAGGATATCTAATACCTATATACATTCCCTTAGTGTTGCTTACTCCTCTAATTATGATTACTATGTCTTAAGATCAATTAAGACAAAACCAAGATTTGATGTCAAGAAGTGGCATACATTTGGAGGGAATGGAAAGGTAGTTATAGATATTATACATGCATAAAAACTATATAGGAACATGAAGAGATATCCATTCAAGATAGACAAGATGAAAATACTATGAAGAGAACAAGAAATGAGTCAAAAAAGAAGCTTTATTTTGTTGTGTATGTAATTTTCAGTGTACTATTTTGTCAATGAATGAATAATAAGAAGATTTGATATGGTATTTACATGATCTTAGATTATTTATCACATGTGAATGGTGTTATAAACTTTTTCCTTATTACCATATTGCATTCTTTCAATTGATTTTTAGGTTACAAAATTGTAAGACAGAGTATAATCTAAGGATGAAATAGCTATATTTTAACACAATTAGAAGGACAGGGTTGGTGATGTCTTTTTTAGACTTATTCAAGTGTTATTTGAATGGTATGATTCATAGGAAATAATATAGATTCTCTACTTAATAAAAATAACCTTTGAGACACCTTCAAATATAATATTTTGTTCAAGTTTTCTATTCAAATTAGATGCAGTATTGTAAGGAAGAACACAAACCATGCTAAAATGCATATTAGTTATTTGTTGTGATTATTCAAGACAAAAAACTATTGGGGGTGTTGAATCAAGGTATGATAGACATAAAAAAAAATTATTAGTGTTTGAAGGTGTATTTAATTCAAATTTTCTCCTTTTTGGAGCTCTCAGATAGTCTCAGGTCTAGTAAAACCCCAAACTAGGGTTTCAAGATTCTAATGTGATTATCTCTCATTTAACTAGTAAATTTTATTAAAATTTGGTAGTATTTTTTGTTTAGTATTTGGTATTATTTCATTAGAGGTTGAGTTTTGATTGATGAATGTTATGAGGCTTTTCAATACTTGTGGTTACTCTAGTATTATTATAGCCCTATTAGTGACCAATTTGATGAGAGGTCTAGCATTAGTATAGTGGGAAAATGAGGAGATCAAGGGTGATTTAGATATTTAGATACTTTAATGGGAGTAGTTATATCATCGGTTGATAGATAGCTATTTGACCACACATTTTTAGTGACAAAGGATTGATGAGTTCCACACTCTCTCGCAGTGTGGGGTTATAGTTTCCAAGTATGAATCCAAATTTATTGATCTCTTTTCATATGTTGACTTTGTTCAGGATGAGTAGATATAACTAACCATATTTACCATAGAGATTATTTTTGACATAGTTGGGGTCATTCACTTACTTTTTCCCTAGACCCTACAAGGTGTAGTTGAGAAGGCCCTGATTATAGAGGATAACCATAGAAAGACCTAGGATATTTAATATTGTCTCATAGCTTGCCTTCATGGACATAAATATAGTAGAGTTTGGGGGACCCCACCACCCCTAAATTTGGATTTATACAGACAAAATCCTAGTAGAGATAGGGTAAAAAGCATCCCTCCTGATATTTATTTAGGAATTGAGATAATAGAGGTTAGGTATAATGGTAGACCCACAAACAGATATAGAGACATCACCAACAAAAGTAAGGTTTATCACTTGTTCAAACTCAAAAATTTGGGAAAGGGTGCCAATATATCTTAGACTACCATTGGTTCCTCTATCAAACTAAAACCACCGTGAGGGTGATTTTTTATTTAGGGAAGAAACCATTAGGTTAGTGATTGCCCATATAAAGCTACATGAGCCACATGATAGATTACACTAGGGTTAGAGTAAATAGTGGGTTTTGGAGGATTTTCTCAGGATGTTCCCAAATATTATATGTAGTAGTGGATGATCACCACATCAAACATTAGTCTATGGTGGTTGAGACCACATATAGGATTGGTGGCACACCAGTATCACTTTTTATGACCCTAAAGATTTTTATTCCTTTATTTCACCATTATTAATATAACATTTCATATTAGTGGCACATAGGCAATCAGATCCATAAGAGGTTGAGATATCTAATGAGGCTAAAAATCTCATCAAATTTCTAGTTCATTATCATGTGTTGGATCTAGGATTATTTTCTACCACTCTATACCTTCACAATTTTCCATTGGGATCATATGATGAAATTTTGGGAATAGATTGGTTAGATTCCCACATAACCCAAATATATTTTTATGCAAATAAGTTACAATGCAGTGATGACTTGAGAAAAAATATACTTATCCCTAATTTTCAAATACCATTTTCTCTTCATATGATATACATGATATAACTAAGGTGGAGCATGTGAAAGGGTTTCTAATTTTATGAAATTAGGGTGAGTGACATATATAAGGATGATACTGATGAGACTATCTTGGACTCCCACCCCATCTTATGTGAGATTGAAATTTTTATTCTAGATAAGTTTCTAGGCATGCCCCCATAATGAGATAATTATTTCACCATTGACCTTATGGGTTGAGTTGATATTCAAGGTGATATATAGGATGGCCATGCTTGAGATAAATGAGCTCAATATTTAGTTATAGGAGATCTTGGAGAAGGTCCATATTCATCCAAGTGTGTCTCTTTTGGATGCACCTATCATCTTCAT
>JARHVA010003124.1:1882500-2052500 GCA_037957365.1 Torreya grandis | reverse complement strand
ATATGCAATTTAATTTAGATCCCATCAAGATCATGGAATGTTGGAGTCTAGCACTTCAAGCATGAGACCTAGACCAATTTAGATTCCAATGGGATAAATATGATGAGAAAGCCACTACTTTGAAAGATGCACTACCTTTACAATCATGGTACCTAATCTCTTTCGATGACTTTTAAGAAGAAGTATCCATAAGGGGGTGGGATGTGATGTTATTTTTTAGTCTCCATTTTTTAATTGACCTTTCCTTGCCACATGATAGATTATATTTCTCATTTTCATGTTTTGAGACTATTTTATGAAGCATTATTTCCATATTAACTAAGATTTTTGGGCATAATTATTGTACTCCTTATTTTGATGTGACACAATTCACTTATGTAGTTACATTACTATATTTTTTGAATGTTATATACATGGTTTCAATATGATTGATTCTATTGAGTGTGGATCCCTTTAGGGTTATTACATGACCATAGGAATAAATTATGGGGACCTAAAGAGCTCTCAGGATGTGGGGGGCATAATTTTCATGTTATCCACATGTGAGTGGAATATTCCTTGTATTCCTGATTTCTTTGTATTCCATATTTTGTGGAATTAGTTGTTAGATATATATTTCCATGTGACTTCCTCTTTTATTGGAAGTGGGTCTATCTTCCTTATTTTTAAGGAGATTAGTTATATCTTTGAATATATTATACCTTATTTGTTACATATAGTTGGTTGAGATCACATGTTTTTTTGTAAAATATGCCCTTAGAAGGTAGAGAGATGAATATGGCGTGTTCCTATTTGGGAGAGTTTTTAGATAATCTTGATGAGGTGGAGGAGGGTTGTCACATGTTGGATAATGCTTATCTTGGATAAGCATTGCACTTTTCTCCTCCTTTTATGTATTTTATTCATTTTACTATATATATAGGGTGTGGTGTAGCCTTTAGAGGTTAATGATTTATTTTCAGGGTGTGGATTTGAGGATCAGAGTCAAAGTGTAGGTGTTCATTATAGGGTGTGGTTTAGTAACTTATGAGATATATCATTGTGTAGGTACAGGTGAAAGTGCAACATTTTCTATAGGAGATTTTTTTCTATCTCTTTGAGATTTCATTATAATCTAGTTTTAGATTACTGATTTATTTGAAAAATTTTATTGGTGGATTTATCCCACATTGGGTGAACCACATTAGATCTATGTTATCTATGTTTTTATCTTGCTCTCATTTATGTTTTCATATTAATAGTGAATTAAGGAATGTTTCCATGAAGCATGTTATTGCATAGATTTAAATCTAGTTTATGGTAATAGTAGATCTAGATTTAAGTGTTTTTATTCCTAACAACTGGTATCAAATCCATTTGTTGTGTTTTATTGAAGTGGTAAATCATAGAAAGGTTATTAGCTTGAGTGAGAGATATGGAAGAAGAGATCAGATTCAGAGTGGATAAGTTTGATGGTAATAATTTTAGTTTGTGTAAAATGTAGATGGAGGATTACCTATATCAGAAGGAGCTACATCTCCCTATGGAGGGGAAAGTAGAACAACTCGTAAGTATGAGTTATGAAGATTGGTCATTACTTGATAGGAAGGCATTGGGAACCATTCAGTTATGCCTTGCATCCTCTATTGCATTTAATATTTTTGATGAGAAAACCACAAAAGACATCATGGATAAACTTGGAAATTTATATGAGAAACCTTCAGCTTCTAATAAATTTTTTCTTATGAAAATATTGTTTAACATGAAAATGTTTGAGAATGGTTCAATAGCTAATCATCTAAATGATTTTAATATAGTTGTAATTATGCTCGCTTTAGTTAGAATTAATTTTGATGATGAAGTTAGAGCTTTGATAATATTATGTTATTTCCCTAATAGTTGGGATATTTTGGTTATGGATGTGAGTAATGCATTCCCTACCAAGGGAAGCTTAAATTTTGAGGATGTTGTAGGTGTGATTCTTAGCAAAGAGATGTGAAGGAAAATCACTGGTGAATCATATTTGGGTAATGATTTATCCATTGATACTATAGGGAGGCAAAAATACAAGAGCAAAAGTAATCAAGAAAAGTCAAAAGGTAGATCTAAGTCCAGATCTAGATCCAAGATGATATGTTGGCATTATGGGAAGAGTGAACACTCAAACAAGGATTGTTGGTCACTTCAAGATAAGAATGCCAACAAGGAGGAAATGAATGAGTTAAATGTGACATTAGGTAAATCATGTCAAGATGCCTTAATTCTTTCTATAGATAGTTTTTTTGAGTCTTGGGTATTATATTTAGGGGCTTCTCTTCATGCCACCCCACATAGGCATTATTTTACTGATTATGTTCAAGAGAATTTAGGACATGTATATCATGGTGATGATAAACTATGTGAGATAGTAGTGAAAGGTTGTGTTTAGATTAAGATGCAAAATGGAAACACATGGATCCTTAAGGATGTTAGACATTTGCCTATGTTGAGATATAATTTGGTTTTAGTGGGGCAATTGGGTAGTGAGGGATATTTAGTATTGTTTACTATAGATTCTTGGAAAGTTACCAGAGGTTCTCTTGTGATTTTGAGAGGTAATAAAGTTACTACTTTTTTTTTTGAATAGTAGTGTTGATTCTATTGATTTAGTTTCTCCAGATGGAGATGTAACTATGTGGTACTACATGCCTGATCATATGAGCCATAAGGGCATGCATAACTTAAAAGATAAGTTGTATGCATTAAAAGACATAGATCTAGACTTCTGTGAGAATTATGTGTATGAGAAATAGAAGTGGGTTAAGTTCCTAAAGGTTGGACCCATAAAAAAAGATCACAAGTTAGATCTGGTACACTCAAATGTATGGGGACTAGCTCAGGTATCTTTTATTGGCATATCTAACTATTATGTTACTTTCATTGATGATGTAACTAGGAAATTTTGGGTTTATTGCATTAAAAATAAATCTAATGTATTTAAAACTTTTAAGAAGTGGAAAGCCTTGGTTGAGAATGAAATAGGTCTTCTTACCCTAGTTCAATGTCTTTGTGTGGATTCTTGAAATCCTCTTCTTACCCTAGGAATCTTCTACACAAGGACCCTAGGGTAAGAAGAGAACTTAAACATTATTCCCTTTCTTTGAATTATTGAGTACTCACTGATAATGGAGAACTAGAGTGTTATGAGGAAGCAATGCAGGTAGATGCTAAGTTGAAATGGGAACAAGCCATGGATGGGGAGAATATATCTCTCATAAAAAACCAAATGTGAGATTTGGTTAGGCTACCCAAGGGCAAGAGTGCATTTTTGAACAAGTGGATCTTTAAGATCAAAGAAGAGGATGAAGGGAGAAAATGGTATAAGGCTAGGATGGTGGTCAAGGGGTTTGCGCAAAAATCAGGGATTGATTTTGATGAGATTTTCTCTCTTGTTATAAAAATGACTTCTATTAGGACTATTTTTAGTTTAGTTATAGTTGAGGATTTGCACTTAGAATATTTAGATGTGGAAACTACTCTTATTCATGATGATTTGGATGAAGAGTTGTATATCAAGCAACCACAAGGTTATGAGGTCAAAGGGAAGGAGAACTATGTGTGTAGACTAAATAAGAGCTTGTATGGCTTGAAATAAGCTCCATGATAATGGTACAAGAAATTTGATTATTTTATGTTGGAACAAGAATATCAAAGGTGTCATTTTGACCATTGTGTGTACATCAAACATTTTGATGATGGTTCCTTTATTATATTATGCTTGTATGTTGATGACATGTTAGTTGTAGGAAGGACCATACAACATATTCATATGCTCAAGAAATAGCTTAGTGACTCCTTTTATATTAATGATTTGGGTGCTACAAAGCAAATCCTTGATATGAGGATTACTCATGATAAGAAGAAGAGGAAGTTGGTTTTATCCCAATCAGAGTATGTGAAGAAAGTCTTGGAAAGGTTTAGCATGTTGGATGCTAAATCTATTGGTACTCCTTTGGCAAGGCACTTTAGATTATCAAAGAAATAGTGTCCCAAGATAGAAGCTAAAAATCTTAAGATGTCCAAAGTACCTTACTCATAAAGTATTGGTTGCTTGATGTATGCCATGGTTTGTACAAGGCTAGATATATCCCAAGTAGTGGGAGTTGTGAGCAGGTATATGAGTGATCGAGGTTATGAGCATTGGCAGGGAGTGAAATGGATTCTCTAATATTTGAGAGGAACCATGGACTTTATATTATGTTATGGTGGATCAAATACCACTTTACATGGTTATGTGGACTTAGATATGGCAGGGGATATAGATAGTATGATAAGTATGATAGGTCATATATTTATTTTTGGAGATACAATAGTTAGTTGGATTTTTAAGATACATAAAGTTGTGGATTTGTCAACCATAAAGGTAGAGTATGTTGCTGCCACAGAGGCTAGCAAGGAGATGATTTGTTTATAGGAGTTATTTTGAGATTTGAGGCATGAACAAGAAGTTGGAAGACTACACAGTGGTAGTCAGAGTGCTATTCATTTGGCAAAGAACTTTGCTTTCCACTCAAGGATGAAACATATTCAGTTATGTTATCACTTCATCAATATAGCTTTGAAGGAGAACTTGGTGAAGATAGAGAAGATTCATACTAGATAGAATCTTATGGATATGATGACCAAGGTGTTCACATTGGACAAGTTGAGACTATGTTCAAATTTGGTTGGCCTTAATGGTCATGGAGTAGTGATATATTATGTTTAGGAGAAATTGTCTCCAAGTGGGAGATTGTCGAGTGTGGATCCCTTTAGGGCTATCACATGACCATAGGAATAAATTTAGGGGGCCTAAAGAGCTCCAAGGATGTGGGGGGCATAATTTTCATGTTCTCCACATGAGTGGAATATTCCTTATATTCTTAATTTTTATGTATTCTATATTTTGTGGAATTAGTTGTTAGATATTTATTTCCATGTGACTTCCTATTTTATTAGAAATGGGTCTATCTTCCTTATTTTCAAGGAGATTGGTTTTTTCTTGTAATATGTTATACCTTCCTTGTTATGTGGAGTTGGTTGAGGTCACATGTTTTTTGGGCAAATGTGTCCTTAAAAGGTGGAGAGATGAATATGGCATGTTCCTCCTTGGGAGAGATTTTGGATAAGCTTGATGAGGTGGAGGAGGGTTGTCACATGTTGAATAATGCTTATCTTAGATAAGCATTGCACATTTCTCCTCCTTTTGTGGATTTTCTTCATTTTACTATATGTATAGGGTATGGCCTGACCTTTATAGGTTGATGGTTTATTTTTAGGGTGTGGCTTTGAGGATTAGAGTTAAATTGTAGGTGTGTTGCAAAGTGCAGGTGTTCATTACAGGGTGTGGTTTAGCAACCTGTGAGATACATTATTGTGTAGGTGCAAGTGAAAGTACAACTTTTTGTGTAGCACTTTCTATAGGATATTTTTCTCTCTCTCTATGAGAGTTCATTGTAATCTTCTTTTTGATTACTAATTTATTTGAGAACTTTCATTAGTAGATGTATCCCACATTAGGTGAACCACGTTAGTTCTATGTTATCTATGTTTTTATCTTGCTCTCATTTATGCTTTCATATTAATGGTGAATTAAGGAATGTTTCTATGGTGCATGTTATTTCATAGATTTAGATCTAGTTTATGGTAATAATAGATCTAGATTTAAGTGTTTTTATTCCTAAAAGATTTTATTTATCTTTGTGTGGTTTATTTATGGTACATTAGGAATAGTTTTGGATTATAACATGCTTAATATAATTATAATGTTGTTTTATTTTTTTATTGTGCTAGTAACATGGTTGGATGCTCATGTTTTATTTATGCCTGGATAATAGCTTTTTCTAACCATGTATGCAGTGTGTGGTATTATTATGTACTCATGGTGGGTATAACCATGAGATAAATATGTAATTTGATAGTGTGATTATATGTACAAGTTGATATGTGTGTCATGGAATATATTGTTGGAAATATTGTCATTGATGTCAAAGGTCTAGCATTATTGGTGATAAAGGCCCCATTGCATTTAATAATGTTTGTAATAAATATATCTAGGCTAATGTCTATTGATATTTATTTAATATTAGTAAATATATTTTTGGTTGCATATGAGACAAAAGAAGGGCCCATGGAGAAGTCAAAGAGGCATGGGGTAAAGACAAAAGAAGGATGGGACACATTTTCCCATGAAGAGTCATCTTGGGGAATTTCAAGAGTCACCAAGTGAAGACAAAAGAGGAAGCGTGCAATTTCTCATGAAGGGACACTTTGATGAATACGAAAAGTCACCAAGATAAGGACAAAAGTGGGAAGGACGTTTTTGGTCATGAAGGGTCACCACATGACTTTTCAAAGGCAAGAATATAAAGGGTCATACAAGTTTGGTGCCATTTTCCATGAGGATTGAAGGGTCACAAAGGGGGAAGGCCAAAGGTCATTTGGAAAGCTATAAATAAAGGCTTGAGAATCCATTTGTAATATGGAAGAGAAAGGTTGATTTGATATTGTAATATCTAGCTTAGATGATAAATTATGTGAGACAGAGGTTGATTTGATATTGTAATATCTAGCTTAGAAGAGCAATTGTGAGAGATGAATATGATTTGTATTTGTTATATATAGCTTAGAAGAGCAAAGGTGAGAGAGAGGAAAGAGATGTTGTATTGAACTATCATTTGTTGAGATAGCAACATTGAGAGATAGGTGTGTGGTATACACAAGGGGTTGGTGCTCCTGTGGGTTGGTGCTCACAAATTGTTGCTGGGTTAGTGCTCGGTAAAGGGGTTGGTGCTCTTGTGGGTTAGTGCTCGACAAAGGGGTTGGTGCTCCTGTGGGTTGGTTCTCATGAATTGTTGATGGGTTGGTGCTCAGCAAAGGGGTTGGTGCTCCTATGGGTTGGTGCTCGGCAAAGGGGTTAGTGCTCCTATGGGTTGGTGCTCATGAATAGTTGATGGGTTGGTGCTCAGCAAAGGGGTTAGTGCTCTCGCAAGTTGGTGCTTGCAAATATTGTTTGGGTTGGTGCTCATTCATATACTTTAGATTGTTCTCCATGGTTTTTTCCACATTGGGTTTCCATGTTATATCTGGTGTCTCTCTATCTTGTGTGGTGTTTATTGTTTGAGTTTTATTGTATATCTTGAATGTTTGATTAAGTGGGATTTGATTAAGGGAAAGTTTTATAAGATATATGATATACTAATTCACCCCCCCCCCGCTCTCAGTATATCATGTGCTTAATAATTGGTATCAGAGCAGGTTCCTTCAGAAAGGGTTTAACAGCGTAAAGGTAGATCAAAGAAAAGGATAAGATGGACAAGCAGCTAAAGAAGTAGAATCAAGAGTTGAAATCTATGGTTGAGGCTCTTAAGGAATAGGTGTGTATCTTGGATTCTAAGTTGGCTATAGAAGTAAAAGAAAATAAGATATTTATTCAAGATCTTAAGAATCAGTTAGAGGTTGCAAATTCAATTTTAACATCAAAACAAGAAGAGTGTAATCAGTTGAAGGTTAAGTTAGGTTATTTAAAGGATAATCATGAGAAGGTTATAATCAAGGTTGAGAAAGATCATGAAATATTAGTCCAAGGAAAGAAGGATGCAAGTTTTGAAGGAAAATCAAACAAGCTGATCAGGCAGCCTAATGCTTTTAAGTTTTCAAATTCTTTTCATGGCCATTATTTTTTTTGTCATCATGTTGGTCATAGGGCAAGAGACTATATGAGGAGAAGCAATCAGTCAAAGGGAGATCTTAGTCACATCAAAAAAGAAGGTATGAGAAATTGTGTTTGCTTTTATTGTCATAAGGTTGGCCGTATTGCTAAATTATGTCCAAAACAAGTAAAGAGATCTTCAAAGTATGTCAAAGGTTACAGAGCCCCTAAAAGATATGAGAAGAGTCAAATTAAGGTTTGGAGACCTAAAATATTAAAGGTTTATTAGGTTGAGTTTAAGAGTGAAAATGAATTACTTGCTATAGTAGATAAAAAATCAGATAGGAAGGATTGTACAGAATCTCTTGTTACATTTGAGCATGAGCTTTGTCAAGATAAGATAGTTACAAAAGTTGAGAAGATGAAAAACATCATAAATGATAAGGTTAGTAAGTCAAAAAGGTTAGACATGCTTAAATGGATTCTAAAAGAAAAACACAAGAAAATCAAGGAAGAAACAGAGGAGATGTGGGAATCTCCTGAGATTTGTTTCTAGGACCCTTTTGTGTGGGGTGTCTCTTCTAGGCTTCAAGGAGACACTTTCAATAAAAATTGAAGCATGGTGGATGCTTTTGGGTCTTGGCTATGTTGTATGACAAGAAGGTGAGTTGGTAGATTAATTTGTATATCTTTTGACGGAATAGATTTTTGAAGAAAATTTTGCATCAGTATTAAGGTATGAGGCTATTAGAATGATTCTTGCATATGCAGTGTTTAAAAGTTTTAAAGTGTTTTAAATGATTATGGTCACAAGAAATTAGAATGTTGAAAAAGAGATAATAGTTTTAGAAAGAAGGAGAAGGATACTCATGCAGGTTCAATGAAGAAGGATCAGAGTTTCAAAGCTCCATTCATCAAGAAGAAGGATCAGAGTTTCAAAGTTCCATTCATTAGGAAGAAGTTTCATTCATGTTCATGGCAAAGAAACAACCTGAAGATTCTATGTTGGTGTAAATAGCTTTGCATAAAGATCAGCCATGGTTAATTGATAGTGGATGTTCGAGGCATATGACAGGAGATAAAAGTAAATTCATATCTCTAAAGAAGATCAATGGTGGTACAGTGAGATTCAAAGATAAAACCACTACCAGGATAGCCAAAAAAGGTACTTTGAGTTTGGATTATGGTAGAACTAAGACTAAGAATGTTTTATATGTAAAAGGTCTTAAGCATAATCTATTGAGTGTTAGTCAAATATGTGATCAAGGATACACATTAAAGTTTCATAAAGAAGGTTGTGAGATTAGAAGAAAAGATTCAAATGAGTTGATTGCAAATGCTCAAAGGACAGGGAACAATGTATATGTTTTGTCAGATATCTTCTCAAAGGCATGATCAAAAGATACATTCAAAGATCTGCAAGAGGAGTTGGGAGTAATTTCTATTACTTCCTGCCATTGATGTTCAGCATCAATTGAGCGGGAGCTAAGTGTTAGCTCCAGGTAAGCCCTTTGCCATTGATGTCAAAGGGGGAGAATAATAGGTACAGGTGCAAGTGAAAAAATAGGTACAAGGAAAAGGTACAGGTTACTACAGTAAGGGGGAGTTACTGTATGTTTTCAGATGACAATATGTGCAGGTGACAGGCTATGGTAGTTTCAAGATTGAGGTTGCCATCAATGACAAAGGGGGAGATTGTTGGAAATATTGTCATTGATGTCAAAGGTCTAGCATTATTGGTGATAAAGGCCCCATTGCACTTAATAATGTTTGTAATAAATACATATTGGCTAATGTGTGTTAATATTTATTTAATATTAACGAATATATTTTTGGTTGCATATGAGACAAAAGAAGGGCCCATGGAGAAGTCAAAGAGCCACAGGGTAAAGACAAAAGAAGGATGGGATGCATTTTCCCATGAATAGTCATCTTGGGGAATTCCAAGAGTCACCAAGTGAAGACAAAAGAGGAAGGGCACAATTTCTCATGAAGGGACACTTTGAGGAATACAAAAAGTCAACAAGATAAGAACAAAAGTGGGAAGGACAATTTTGGTCATGAAGGGTCACCACATGACTTTTCAAAGGCAAGAATATGAAGGGTCATACAAGTTTGGTGCCATTTTCCATGAGGATTTAAGGGTCACAAAGGGGGAAGGCCAAAGGTCATTTGAAAAGCTATAAATAAAGGCTTGAGAAGCCATTTGTAATATGGAAGAGAGAGGTTGATTTGATATTGTAATATCTAGCTTAGAAGAGAAATTATGTGAGATAGAGGTTGATTTGATATTGTAATATCTAGCTTAGAAGAGCAATTATGAGAGATGAATATGATTTGTATTTGTTATATCTAGCTTAGAAGAGCAAAGGTGAGAGAGAGGAAAGAGATGTATTAAACTATCATTTGTTGAGATAGCAACATTGAGAGATAGGTGTGTGGTATACATAAAGGGGTTGGTGCTCCTGTGGGTTGGTTCTCATGAATTATTGCTAGGTTGGTGCTTGGCAAAGGGGTTGGTGCTCCTATGGGTTGGTGCTCAGCAAAGGGGTTGGTGCTCCTGTGGGTTGGTGCTCACAAATTGTTGATGGGTTGGTGCTCGTCAAAGGGGTTGGTGCTCTTATGGGTTGGTGCTCATGAATTGTTACTGGTTTGGTGCTCGGCCAAGGGGTTGGTGCTCTTGTGGGTTGGTGCTCACAAATAGTTATTGGGTTGGTGCTCAGCAAAGGGGTTGGTGCTCCTGAAAGTTGGTGCTTGTGAATATTGTTTGGGTTGGTGCTCATTCATATACTTGAGATTATTCTTTGTGGTTTTTCCCACATTGGGTTTCCACGTTATATCTAGTGTCTCTCTCTATCTTGTATGGTGTTTATTGTTTGATTTTTATTACATATCTTGAATGTTTGATTAAGTGGAATTTTATTAAGGAAAAGTGTTATAAGATATATGATATATTGATTCACCCCCCCTCTCAATATATCCCGTGCTTAACATATATGACCAGGATATAATTCACATAATTATGTGGCTACATTATATGATTATATATGTGTATCATTTATATATTATTATATTTTATAATGTTTTAATGATTAAAATATATATGTAGATGATAGGTGTTCAAAAGTTAAATATAGACCCAATGATCATTCTTATCATAGAAATAATGTAAGGAGTGTGTATCTAACATAAACATTGTTATCAACATATGCATGTGTGGACAATATAGTATCCTAAGAAAAAATCCCATCTTTAGTTTACATAACCCATATGAATTTGTACCACATAGTACCTTGAGAAAAAAACTCATTGTATTAATCTAATTCTAAGTGTGATTGTACCTTCATTGAACCCATTCCCAAAAGTGTGGAATTCAAGTTGCCTTGAAAGCCTAAAATTCAAATTTACAGATTTTATTCTCTTGCATTTTTAATTTCCAAACAGAGGTGCCTTGGATGTGTGTATTATTATGACCTTTTAGAAAGCCCTTTTACCCAAGATTGATCCCATCTATCTTTATTGGGAGTGATGGAGTTACAAGCTTAGAAAGGACATGTGTCCCTATATGAATAGTTGTATGTTTCAGCAACCTACTCTTCTTTCATGGAAATCTTTTTATAACATATCACTCATTCTAATTATAGAAGAGAGGAAGCTATCATAGAGAATATAAGATAGAAAAATAAAAAATGATATGCATAATTATTTTTGTATTCTTTCAATATTTCGAATAGGTATTATGTTATATCTTTTGTTTAAAATGTGTAGAATGGATAGCACTATGTAAACTATCATAGTATAATATTTTACTTCAGGGTAAATGTAAGGGGGTGTAGGAGGAGATTAGGGCATAATTAGATTACATGTTAGTTTATTTAACGTTTGGAAGTGTAGCTTGGGGACATTGGGCCTAGAAGCTAGCTCCCCTTCTTATAATTTTTGTTGTGAATTTATGTATGCAAATATGATACATGTATTTTTTATTTTTTTTTAGTTATGCAGAAATGTTCCCCTGTATATATTATATCTTATCCCCTCTACCTACCCTCTTTTCTAAGTACTCAGACCACTTTGATTTTCTTCTTGGTTGTTTTTTGTATAGTTGATTTCACTCATATTTAAGTTTTAATGTTTCAACCATGTACATTATTTATAAATCCTTCTAAGATTGAAGGTTGATGAGGGTCGTATATTTTTCCTATAAAATTTTAGAATTGGAATAGAAGTAGAGTTTCAAGCTATGTGAAAAGCTACTTACTTTTATGTTGTTATGTTTAAATATTGTAACTTAGAAAAAAAAATGAATTACATGTTCCATGTTTTAAATTTTGAAATTTTAGAAAAGTTTGTAATCTATACTTATTATTACTAAAATTTAGTACACATCTAAAAAAGTATTAGGTCCTTAAATTACTAGATGTTTATATATTATTTATAATTAATTTTATTTTATTCTTTTTATAAATAAAAATATATTTTAAATTATTTTTATGCAATTTTTTAAATTAAACTATTAATTAGATAACATTCAAATAAATTACTGTAATTTTATTATTCTAATTATTATTAAAATTTTAAGATTGGGTTTGTATGTTTTAGAAAATCTTAACATGCAGATTGTCTTGCCATCTTATTTAGTTGTAAGAAAAAATTATTAAAATTATACATTGAAAAGGGTTTGACTCTTAGAGTGTAGTGCAAATATGCATGTCAATACAACCTACAAAAAGTTTGAGATTCCAATAAAAATTATTAAACAAATTATATAATTAATGTATATGTATATGAATACATGTGTTTTACTATGTATAAATAGTAGAGTGTTGAATGTTAAATATATGTATATGGGTAAATACATCTACCGTAGTATACCCATATTTAAACCTATGCATTTATTATAACATTACAAACAATAGTGTCATAGCCCAAACTTCTATGGGAAGCATTGAAAAGGGATTTTGAAAGAAAATGCAGACATGTCAACAAAGAAATTGGTCATCATGAACATACATCACCCTATTTCTAAGATGGGCTATAACCATGCAGACAATTCCATATCACCATTCTTATAAAATCAAATATATGGTGTATGTGTAGACACCTAAACATTGAGTAATTATTATCTTTTACATAATATTACTTTAAGTTTTATATGTGTGTTTATTGATTATTGTTCTAAATTAGTTTTATTATCTATTATTTATATTTATTTATTTTTATCTTATAATATTTTTATCTCTCCTTATTTCTTATCTATATTCTTTCTCTCTTCATTTATTTTTGGTGATTTATCTAAAAACATATATTATACATTTTTAATTTGTGAGGATCCATTAAGACATATGTCAAGGTCAAATAAACAAATGTAATTTGATCAGTGGAAAGGTTTTGCATTGATACTCTTTACAAATATGTTGCCTACTTCATCAAGGTGAGCTTCCCCTTACCTCTTGTAATAATCTATTATGTGCAATAAAATGTTTCCTCTACACTTGAAACATATTGGTATGCTTCCTCCACCATGTGCAATCTCACCAAGTTGATATTATCATGGATATTCCATCATATACTTCTATTGTTTTGCACCACCTTCTCTTGATTCATCTCTTTATGACCATTTAAAAAGGTGATATAATAGAAATTTTATATTTACTCCTTCACACTAAGCTCAATTTCTTTCAAGTTCTTTAGCCTCTTAAATATATGTAGTTGGTAGTCCTCATGTAAATATTTTCTCTTATGTTTCATAGTCATTCTCTTCTATCAAGTAATCTTGTCCTTACTCACCACCTTCTCTTGATTCATCTCTTTATGACCATCTAAAAGTTTGATCCTATTTAAATTATATATTTACTCCCTCACACTAAACTCATTTTGCTTCAAGTTTTGTAGCCTCTTAAATATATGTAGTTGATAGTCCCCATGTAGATATTTTCCCTTCAATTTTAGAACCATTCTCTTCTATTGGGTAATATTTTATTTAACCCTTATATTTCTCTCAAGATGCACTTATTTCCACCATAGGGTTACATTTTCCTTGAGATTGGTTTGCACTACCTTTGCCTTTTTTTGACATGCTACCTCATCAAACTAAAAATACTCCTCCATCTATGTGAGCCAATCAACTATCTCTTTTGGATTCACCATCTTTGAGAAACTTGGGACTTCTTCTTTGGCCCCTTACTCAATCTTAGATATGTATTTAATTATATTCTCTTCTCCTTATTCTAACTTCTATTTTGGTTGACCTGTATCTTCCACTTTTTTCTTCAACTTTTTCCTCACTTAAATCATCTCTTAGCTAAAATCCCTTCTCCTATCCTCTTCAACAACATCTAATATTTTGTACATGGTTAACAACATAATTTTAATCTAATCCAATAATCACATCACATTAGTATCCACTACTCATACACTTCCCACTCTTCTTAGAGGAAACTTGAATCATTTTCCTCAACCTGGACCTACAGTTGCAATACCTAGTTTATAAATCTAAGAAAACTACACACACATATATATACTACTCTCTTACTTATATGTTTTATAACCACCCTCATAATATGGATAACACTTAACTCCCTCCCTCTTAGCCTAAATTTGTCACCAACACTAATACCATTTCATGTAATCATGATTATGGGGTCTAATAAATCACAACCTTAAACCATGCAACCTACACAATAATGAACAATTTCAAAATTCTTGTGCAATAGAAAACAATAATTGATCTCTTTATTTATTTTCAAATGAGATTATAAGGCATACATAGGCATCTTCCTACAGTCTTATTAGGTGAAAAACACTTGTAGTTTTACAATACTCCTAGTTTATTCATGAATGTGATTTAACTTGATAATTCCCTCCTCTCAGATCTACACACTCTTGGTAGATATATATTCATAGCTCTCTAAAAGTCACACTTTGAACTATTTCTTTGGACTCAATATTTGAATCCTTTTCAAGAAAAAAATGGTTTCCTTATTAATACATGCTACCAAAAACATCAAATAGGTTTAATTATTTCAATCCTTCCATGTGTGATGTGTCATCTTCCTTGAGTGACTAAACAGCTTCTAGCCATTACATTAGTTACACTTTTTGATAACTAATATGTAGGTAACAGGTAGCTATATGCATGAA
This sequence comes from Torreya grandis, assembly GCA_037957365.1. Lineage (NCBI taxonomy): Eukaryota > Viridiplantae > Streptophyta > Pinopsida > Cupressales > Taxaceae > Torreya > Torreya grandis. The sequence goes on along the minus strand of JARHVA010003124.1, from coordinate 2,037,712 downwards.
TCAATGTTTATCTTAGTAGTGCACTCTTTTTTAAGATGTATACAAGTTCTTAATGAGTCATTGTGTAAAGTCACAAGATGTACAATCATGGTAGTTGGGCATGATAGTGGATATTTTTATCATCTCCAATTGAGTGAAGATGCAATCAAAGAGTACAAAATTCTTCATGTATTTGGGATTAAAAATTTAGTTGTCTATCATGCAAGTTTAAAAATTTTGTCTTATTTTTCCAACAATCATAATTTCATAAAGAGAAGGATTCATATAATTTTGCATGATAAACTAGGTACACAAGAATATATGAAATTTTAAGAATTCTTTACTCTTCACAAGGGTTCACAAACTTATAAAATTACATAGAATTTCACATAGTGTGATTGCATAGAATCTTATAACTTCATGACACCACAAGAAATTGTGAAAATATATATAAATGCTCCAACTATTTTACAAAACATCATAGTCATCCCCTTAAATTATCATTGCATGAATGCATGCCTAAAACTAGGGAACATGAAAATTACTTACTACACTTATGTATATGGTCAATGCAAGATTACTTTTAGACATAGATGCTCCTACTTCATAGGTAATGTATAGTTCTAGGGAGGCACTAAATTCACTATGAGTTTTATAAGTTCCCATTGTCTTGTTCTAAAGACTCTAATCTTTTTATTGGACTAAGATAAATATTTACAATTTACATGGAAAATAGTACAATTCTCTAAACCATCATCATTTCATTTATTACAATGGATTTATATTAGTAATTGAGTCATATTTTTTAATTTAAAGCATGCATTATATTTATATAGATTAAAAACATATTAAATACCTACTTAAAATAGTGGGTGGCATGAGATCACACCCCAATCAAAAATCATTATAAAATTCCCACTAGGAATAACAATAAAAATAAATCAGAGTTACAACTTCATGCCCAAAATACCATTATTACAAAATTATATGGCAAGTAACATCAATAAAAACTAATTTCCAATAGTATCAAGGAACAAAATACTTAATCATTAACACAACTAGCCCCATGGAAGGAGGAGGAGGAGGTGGAAAACTTGTTGCTTATCTTCCCAATCATCACCATAGGGGTTTGTAGTATCACATACAAATTCTAGCTATCTTGTTATACATTTTATTTAATATATTCCTCACTCTTATAGTGAGGCGCTGATCTAAATATATATGGGAATTTTTCATTACCCATCCCAACTAGAAGGAACAAAACCAAAATTACCATAAGTAGCCTCAGGAAAAGGCCACAGTCCATGGCCCCCCAACGGTGAGAACTTGTGGTGGGGAGGAGGAGGAGGATTGGATAACACATAGTGACTATGTTATTTTCATTAACCCCAACCTCTATCCCTCCACTCTAGGTCCCTTTTATGATGATCTATTGAGAATAATCTAGAGGCAATCTACTAAAAAATAAGGGGCATTTCCTTATTGGATGATGATAATTTGGAGGTGTTCCACATACAATGCCAATTTCTCCACTTATACATGGATATGTATGATGACATTATAAATTGTTTTAATTCTATTAGTAGTCGATAATATTTGTCTATAATCTCTCTATTAAAAATTAAAAAATATATATCTTTCCAAAGTCAAAAAAAGATTCTTAATTCAAAAAATATTCTAGATTAGCTTAAATTTTCTAAAGAGAATAGAAGAATCCCTAAAGAGGACCATGTGCTAAGATAATTATTTTAGTCTAAATGGATGCAAGGAGTGTATCCACTTCAAATCATGTTGAGCTCTCACATATAACCAAAATAATGTGTAACTTGAGAGTCTCATTTCATCCACAAGAAGAACATTTGAGAGATAAGAACCTCATATGAAATAATTTATCACCACTAATAATCCTTGGTATAGTATGCAACATGAAAATAGATATTTTATCATCTCCACAAAAATGTACCAAATTTTTTGGAATATTTTTCTCTAAAAAAATGGAGAGTTATTAAAAATTCACCATTTTTAAATCATCTCCTAAGGAATAGTGTTGGGAGTTAACCATTTGTAACCATCTCTAGTTCTAATATTTCCACCATTTTGTGTAAGGCATAGTCTAACATCGCCATCTAAATCTTAGCAATGGATTCCAAATCTTTATTTTTGATATTAATATTTCTTTTAAATTTTGTTAATTGACCTAAGATCTAGTCCTTTTGTCAAAAAATACCCCTAATACTATGGATGCCTTTACAAAATATCTAAAGAGATTTGATCCTAGGAAATTATTCCAAAGGTTTGACATTAACAACTATGATTGGGGACCACCATAAATAGTTAGAATTGATAGAAAGCCATGATATGAAACTAAACCCTTTCCAAACAATCCATAGATTAATTTTTTCCTAGACCTTCAAAATAATTTTAGCCACAATGGTAGCTATACTTCAAGTCAACTAGGTTTATGGCCATAATATTCCCTATAGAACTGATTCTTAACCCACTAAATTTTGCATCCAAAATCAAGATAGAAAATCTAGAGTCATTCCCTAGGACTTTTTACCATAATATCATATTCTATAACTATAAATAAAGAATCATTTGCAAAGTGTGCATTAATAATTTTGTCTTGAGGCAAGTAGGGGAGGGAGATTCCCTTCACTAGCACTCTAGAATCATAGTCCCCCAAAAAATATCCAAATCCTTGCATTATGAATACATAAGGAGAAGGGATAAAGGATAACCTTTCTTGATAGATATAAAAGAAAAAAATCTTAGATTAATGTCCAATAATAATGAGATAAGCATAAACATCTCAAAATAGGGTTTGGACAGTATAAACAAATATGGGGATAAAACATAGAGAGTGAAGCATAGTAAGAATGAATGGCTACTCAATTTTTCATAAGCCTTTTGAAAGTCTATCTCAATAAATTATATTTTTTTTTGGGATGTGTGAGCCCATTCCATCCCCTCCCAAACTACAAAGATGTTCTCAAGAATATATCTACCTTGATTGAATCTTGTTAGTTCAAGCATAACCACCAAAGGAAGGAATTACATATTCATTAGTGTTATATCCATAAAAATAGTCATATAATAAATATTTCAAGTGGTTTTTTACCTCCAATAGGTGATGAACTCAAGGTTTCCAAACTTGGGGATGAACTCGGTATTATCATTGTTAATGAATTTACCAATGGATCCATTTTTCATAGATTCAAGGTAGTTTTTTAACTAATTAGGACCAACACAATCCCACAATACATTATACAACTCACAAGTAAAACCATCAATTCTTGGGGCTCTATCATGAGGCATACTACTCACAACATTATGAAGCTCTTCAACTAAAAGAGACCTATAACTAGATGAAATTAAGTGTGATTTTACTACCTATATATTAATATATTTAATTTTAATATTTATAAATATATATGATGAAATTTTAATTATATATTATTATTCATATTACAATAAAATAAATTAAAATCTGAATATGATAAAGAAAACCAATGAATGCAGACCCTAAAATAGAACTAGGAGCTGCCACCATAATTCCCTCAAGTGAATATGAGATGTTCCCACATCCTATTATGAAATCAAATATACATATTACATACAAATACTACATCTATCTCAGCACTCTCATTTGTATCATATATAAATAATAGACATAGTATAAACTCCTCCAATAGGTGTATAGTCATTAACATACATTTATGCCCTCTAGCATGTTTATAAGATACAAAAAAAATTTAAAATAATCATTTCATAGGATAAAGGAAACATAATTTTATAATAAATGTATAAATAATTAATGAAATCATCCAATCACATAAAAGCAAAGCATGAAAAGAAAATAAATGAAAATGGGTCTCTAGTTACCTATAACTTCTATCAAAATTCATAGAGTTTATAGGTATCTTGAAAAATAAACATGTTGTAATCATGTGGAATATATCATAGGATTTTAGGATGGGATAAAAAATAAAATAAAGGATGATAATTAATAAAAACTAAAATGGAGGAAGAAACTTGAGTACAAAAAAATAAATGCAAAAAGGAAAGGTGAAACCATGGGGGAATAAGAAAGAAAAACAAAAATTTGATGAAAACAATAATACTTGAAGATAAAAACCATTCCAAGAAATTTGGATAAATATAACTTATGATAATAAAATGAATAAGTTAATTTATAAGAAGTGATTCTAACATGCTAGAATTTTTCAAATAAAATGTATAAATAAGACAATATGAAAAGGAGAAAGGAACCAATAAAACATCAAAATTAGGAGACATGAGAGTAAATAACAACCCTCATGGGTAGCCTAAAATATCAAAAAGACAATGAATATGACAGGATTCTAAATTTTTTGCACCAAAAATAAGAATAAGGATTAAAACAAATGGATCAAGGAAATATCCATGTTGGTAGAGAAACAAGAAACCAAAAGCAAGATATATACAAAAATATAACTTGTTTCATTATCAAACATAAGCAACTAATTATTTTACCCTAATTTATATTGATGTTTTGGATTAATATAATTAATATAAAACTTTAAAATTTAATTTAGAGTAATATACATATGATTTTTAAGCATGCATCTAAATACAAATCATTGAAAATTGATTCTTCTAATTTGATAAGGATATATGAGTACTAACTAGATCATGATAGTAAGTTTTTATAGTTGATTTTTTATTATGACTATGTTCTAGAAGTCAAAATCAGAGATAAGTAGGCTTGTGGTTCATTTAGTTTCAAAATTGAATCCTTATCTACATTAGATCAGTTTCATAGATTTGGGCAAGTATCTCCAATAAATATTGACTTGTTGATTAGTATTAACCTATGTAAATGTAGGGCATAGTGATTATATGATCAACTATGATTTTATTTTCTCTATTTTTATTTGTAATCCTAAACCCTAATGATACACATGTTGGGTGTGGATCCTGATTGTCTTCCAGGATTAGATGTTATAATTTTGATGTTATTTCAATCAAGTTTAGATCCCAATATTTAAATCCCTCATGGCATGGGGGGTTGAAAGGGGGGAACCCCTTAGGGTTCAAGGGGATCACCCCCCCCCCCCCACCCGATGAGGGGTCCAAGGGCCTTTTGCCCTAGAGAATTTTTTATTAAAATTGCCTTGTTAAATTATAATTTCATACTCAATCTAAGTTATTGATTAAAGGTTTCCATATCTAATGGTAGAGGTTATGTTTAGGTATTTTTTAACCTAAAATGTATTGATATATGGCTAAGATGTATGAGTGTGTAAAAATAAATGAAATATTGTACACATAGAGGAGCTGGAAAAGGTAGAGAGGTGTAATGGGGTTTGTTAAAGGATTTTGTTTCTCCCTTGTATTGCTGGAAATAATATATCAGACAAGTTTGGTGGATATAGCCCATCTTGGGTGAACCAAATTAAATATGGTGTCTCTTATTATGTGTATGTGTTTATTTTCTGAATGTTTGATTAATTCATTTCATAGTTTCTCTTGTATGTGATTTGGGGATAGATCTAAGTTTTAATTTATCCTAACAACACACATATCCATAAATCATCCCCATTTTCCTTGAAACATTAGATGTGTTTGTGATGGCTATAAACCTTTATAAATGAGGGAAAGTGTAATGGGTTGAGCTAACCCTAATCACCCTTATCTGATGATTAACCACTACATTTGTATCCAATATTCCAAGGAGAGAAATAAATCCACACATAGTATGTTTGTATAATTGTGTTTTTTATCTATATGTATGTAACTAATGATTGGCTTTAGTACTTTATAGCACTTTATTTTAATTTTATTTTAAGTGCTTTAGACTTAGCTTATGATTAATGGTGATAGGTATGAAAATTAAGAATAATAGGGAAGAATGGCTCAATGCACAATAGTGTATAGATGTATAATAGATAAGTGTTAGTATATTTTTGAATGAGTCCTTGATTTATTTAAATCTGCATACAATTTAATAATTTCTCATGCCATTGACACACTAGTCCAATGGGCCAACCCTAAGGATGGGTTTAATTTTAAGAAATAATCATTGTCAATAGAAAGTCAATTATAACTCTCCAAGTCATTATCTACTAGTGATAATGATTGTAACTTATGAAACTAACCTACATATAAGTGAATCAATCCAAGAATTTGTAATGTTTATACATAATATTTAGTAGCTTTGAAACATAAATTGACATTACTATAAGTGTATAAAAAATTATGGAATGATTGACTTATAAAATTACATGCAAGTGTGAGAGGATAGAAAATCAAGACCTTTTTTATGTGTTCAAGTAATGCAAGGTAAATGTGTATCAATCTTGTCATAGTGAAGTATTAAAGACCAAATTTTAGTATAAAAAATTTATCTATTTTTATTCTAGTAATGGAATTTTTATAGTAAAAGGATAAAATGTACCTGAGTGTGTACAACACACTTTGTCTTATGGTATATGGTTCCAAATGTATAACTTTTCTCCATGAAAATATTAATGAGTATAGTGTAGTCAATTCCATATTTAAAATCTAAAATATGAGAATGATAATTTAATAAGCAAGGGTTAGAGTACACATGTGTGTTGGTGAAAAACTATGTTGCCTTTATAACTTATGGGAGATGATTCTTCCTTATTGAAGCATTAGAGAGCTGGGGTGATTTTGTCTCAAAAATTTTAAACTATGAAATATCTTATGTTGGCAACGCAACATCCCCAAACCCTCATGAATGTGGGGAAAATTACACAATGTACTAACCTAAATAACTATGCAAAGAAATATAGAGAACTATATGGCTGGGTTCAACTCAAAGAAATCACTACGTAGGTAAATGAGAGAACCAATTAGGAAATATTAAATTAGAATGAATTAAACACCACATATTACTTATATGTCTAATTTAAATATTTCAATCTAGTTCCATCAAGTTTGATCCATGTAAAAAAAAGCATCACATAAACATAATGAACAATGTTAATGTATGCAAGTTTTATTGTGTAGCTTTACTCAATTTAGAGTAGAATGCATGATCAAAATGGAATGGACCATGCCCATGCCCCCATCATGATCGCAAATCTCATAAGTATGAATTTGAACGACAACCATTTTCCATTCAAATATAAATTATGCCACTATGTATGTGTATGAACAAGAATAATGCTCCCTAAATTTGTACCAACTAATATATATATATATATGGATAATTTGAGAATATTTATCTAAAATGTATATGTATTTGAAAACTTGTAATTTTGTTCCTATAAACTATGTGCATATTCCATGCATATGCACCCAAGTGTGTATGAATCTATGATCGAGTGTCTGTAAAGTGAATGTATAAATGTGGTGGATTCCCTTTTACTTTGTATCAATGTGTAAATATATGTCATGTGTATAAAACAATCAAATATCTAAACCGTCTAAATCTATGAAACATATACTCTATTTTTTAGTTTATGAAGGCTTATGTCTCTATGACAAGCCCACTATAATGCCCTCATTTTGAAATTAGGTGTGTATCATATAAGTCACTCATCTCAAAAGAAGATTTAATTTTATCATGTCATGTGTAAATATAATATAATTTTATCATGTGGATAATATGTCATCATAGTAATTCATATACCAATCGAGGCATGTATGTAACATATGGAATGTAGGTCATGTAAGTTCATGTCTAGATAAGTGTATCAATGAAGCACATGGTATAAGTATCTCTGAATAAGACTATGTATTAATAGTCTATGATGTAAATCAAGGCACCCCTCAATGTCATAAATTTCAACATGCACAAAAATTTCAACAAGCTCAAGAGTCAATGTCATACATAAATCCAATGGGTACATACAAAGGATATAAAATATCATAACGAAAAATGTTGAAGGCCACATGAAAGGGACATGGAAAATGTCACAAAAAAGAGACATTGAGTATGTCACATAAATAAATGCCAAGGGACACACATAATATTTAATCACAAAGTATCCTATCATTTAAAATATTAACAACATCAATGAAGCATAGAATAAGGAACTAGTCTATGCCATCCATATGTATAAATTTCACATCATGGTATAATGGCATATCATGTATCAATGTGTAATAAATGACTAAAAATAAAGGCATGTGTAATCAATATAGGTGTCTTAATGTTTTTTTAAAAATCACATAAAAATATACCATGTAACAATGAAACTTGTGGAAAAAAATCCCCCAATATCAGCTGTAGACATCTAATTCCTAACACCATTTGTGTTAAAATTGTCAATCATAATCAAATTGCACTCAAATGCACAATTTAGGTCAAAATACATAAAACACCCTAAATGGTTTGAATTATCACTTACAAGTGCCAGTTTAGGTCAAAGTATCCCTAAATAGGGTAATGCATTTTATGGGCTAGCTAACTTTGATCAGATCATTTTAAGTCAAAATGATAATTTCTCTATTTAGTGATTTGGATCACTCTTTTATTCTAATTCATTGGTACACATCACATACCTTTGTTATTTGGTGTTGGTAACATCATAAATGAGAATACAGCTCCAACACATATAACATTGCCTTCCAATTCCTCTCTAGTCAAATTATGACTCAGTAATATGAATTTCTAGCTATTTTGATTAATTGAGGGCCAATTTTCAAATAATTGCACAAATGTTGATTAACCTTTTTTAAGGCTAATTAATCCAAATCAAGAGCTTAAGTGGATTTTTCATGAGAGTTATTGAATATTTCTTTTTGAAAATTGATTCTTATTAACTACATCATCAAGTGACATCATTTCTTGGGAAGACATCCCTAGGCCATAAATGCCACAAATATCAAGATTATGGGTCACCCATGCCTAGTTAATCCATCCCATGCCTCTTCAATGCCCCTTCTTCCAAGGTCATGATGAAGATAGTTATGGATTTAATTCCAAATATTAGGATTATCCATGGCCACACATCTCAATCTTGAGATGGACGGTCATGGTTGATCCTAACCAATTTTTAAAAATCTATAAATAGAGAGGCCATGGACATGAATTTTAAGCTTAAATATTGCAAAGTTGTAATGTTAAATTATTTTCACAATCCTTTGCATTTGATCATTGATTTTCTTTGCAAGCTTCATTGATAGGCTATTTTAGTGATTCAGAATCATGAGCCTAGGTTTTATGGAGTGTTCTTGAGAAATTGGATGAGTTTGACACCTTTGTTGACAAAGACAAGGATGCTTGATCAAGGGAGAACATGATTTTGAGTCACATGGGTATGGTGAATCCATTTGGGAAGGTAATATGATGTTTTCTTTCTTTCATTTATTTCTTGCCATCTTTTGTAATTCCCATAGGAATAGATAGGCTTAGTTAGTTGGTTCTCTATGCGTCTTTCATTATTTATGGACTAACATTTGACTAACTGGCTTTGTAATCCTCTCTACATTAGCATTATCATCAGGTAGAATTAAAACCAACATATGTATGTCCATGTGTAACCTATATGTCCCACATAGTATTTAGATATCTTTAAATGCATGTGTGTATGTAAATAATATGCCATCTACAAATATGTGATAAATGACATGTAAATAGTGTTATCTAGAAATATTTTTTATACTCAAGTCCTACTTTTGGATTTTTTTAATATTTTGAATGTTTTTTTTGTTTGATTTTTTTATAATTTTGAAATATTTTTAAATTTAAAATTTAGTGCAAGAGACCAAGGTTTCAAAAATATAAGAATGGGATAGATCTTGATAATCTTTGGCATGTGTCAGGGCATAATGTGCACTAAATTTTATAGCATGTCTATGTGGATTATGTGAGAGAAAGTCTTATGTCCCCATTTTAATCATGTATCAAAGATATGTGGGAACTAGAGCGGGGTGTGGATGAATAAATGTACATCCTTGTTTCATAATATGTAAGTCAAAATTTAGCCATATATGCACAATGTCAAGCATAAATATATTTAGACATTATTTTTTTATGACAATTATCAATTTTTTTCTATATTATAGATTTATTGTCTCATAAATGGGGATGACTATATAAATAATTTTACAGGTAGGTTTTGTTGAGTATAGATAGTACTGATAGTTGATTAAAACTTATTTTACCATAAGTGACTTTATTTTTATATAGACTAATTGTGTAGGGATTGTCATGAAAGATAGAGAAATATATAATCATTTTTTGGATTGTTCATATCAGGATAACTATGAAAAATCAAGCTTGTCAAGTGAAAAAAAGGCAAGGACTATACAAAATGTTGATGTGAAAGTGTATGTACAAGGAATAAGGATAACCAAAGATAATCCAACAAACAATCATGAAAACATTATGCATTATAATATGTATCATTATTGATTATAAGAGCTCATATGAAGGTTTTATATCTGATGGTAATAATGTCTCATTGTGTTGGTGCAATCTATCAAATATTTCAAGTGTAAATTTAAGTATATCATGATCTAAATTTATATCTATAATCTGAGTATGTGGTGTATGATGTTATTTGTATTTATCATGCTAAATTTGTTCATAGATATAATTCCCATTAATATTAATCATAATATGTTCTAATTCTTGAGTATTATCCATTTTGTATCTTAGTTCTTCTAAAGGCATCCCCATATAAATACTATTATTTTCAATAATATATTGTATTTTATATCTCAATATGAGCATTTATTCATAAAATGACCCATCATTTGATGATAATCATAATATGCATTTTCATCATAGTTATTCAATGTTAGCATATTTGAATCAAGCTTCAGTGGATGTAGAAGTGTGATAAGATTAAATTCAATTAACTTCTTTAGTATCACATGAGGAGGTGATGGTAATCATGAAAAATTCATTTTCCATTAAGCTACCATGTTGGACTACTTGGTATGTCATGTTATGATTTAGTTTGTACTTTTTTTCTTTCCTATGTGTCACTACAAATAGTGATTTAATATGGTATTTGAAAGGATTTGAGTCTACCTAACATATATATAGATGTCCCCCATAAGTAAAAGTAACATATATGTGTAAGGTAGATGGCATTGCATTCATAATATGTATCCAATGTTGGCCTAACAATAGGTTATAATGTTATCATGCAACATGAATTTAAATAAGGAATGTACCTTCTTTGGTCCAAGTATCACTTCCATTAAAATCGTACCAAGTGGTGGTCATAGTCCTTTATATAATTTAGTAATTATGTGATATTTTATATTTAATAATTGTATATTAATTCCTAATGCATGCAAGCATGATATGTTGCAAACATTTTTAGTTGATTGATCATTGATAATAACTCATTTGATGAGAGTTCTTGGTGTCACAACTTAGAGAAATAGTTCATCATTTTGTCCCTTTGTATACTTTATATCCGCATTATTTTGCAATTCTCTTTGGTGGACCTATCCTAAATAGAGTAATCATGAAGAATAATTAACATATGTGTAACAATAGTGTCTTTATAAGCTTATTTGTTTATTTTTTTGTATAACTGAGACCTTTTCATCCTTTATTATTATATAATTGGATGGGGTTAACAATACATTTTGCATGTTTCATTAATCCTTGTCTTAAATATCCCAATTTTTGTAAATATCTAAATCCAAAACCATATTGCATTAAATTGGTATGACAATAAATTGGATTGCCAATTGTTTTAATATTCAATGTTAAGTCTTTGATATCTTTTTTAAGATATTATATATTTCCTTGGAAACTCATGTTAAGTTTAGTGTTGTTCATATCTTAGTTATCCTTACAATGTCCCTTAACTTCTATGATAGTAATAGCATGGACTTCCATAGATGGAAAATAGCTAAGACCATTTTGAGGAGAGGTGGGAAGAATAATATAATATTGCATAGGATAATGGTTATAATTTTTAGGGTATCTAAGCATATAGAGCATAAAAAAACTCTTTAATACCAAAAATAATGATAATTCCTAAAATCAAAGGGAACTTAAATAAAAATGGAACAAATCTGAAATATAAAACCCTAAGGGAAACCTAAGGCTTTGAATGTGTTTGATTACCAATATGTTTTACTCTAATTTGGATTAATTAGTTAGATTAATCTAATTAAGATATAACTTCTAAATGTAATTTTGATCAATGGATATGACCTTTTAGCATATATCTAAATGTAAATGGTTAAAATTTAATTCTTTTGAATTGATAAGGGTATATGTTAAATATGGAATGTACTAAAGAGATCACAATACGTATCTTCTCTAGTTGAATTTTTAACTATGACTATGATCTAGAAGTGAAAAATAGAGATAAGCAGCTCTTTAGTTTGTTCAATTCTATAACTTGATCTTTGTCTATGCTTAGTCAATTCTACAAATCTAGGTCAATATCATCAATCGATAAAGAATTTTTGGTTGGTACTAACCTATGCATAAATAGGGTACAATGATAATACAGTCACCTATAATTTTAGTTTCTTCCTCTATGTTTGTGATCCCAAACCTTGATGACTTTCATATATATATATATATATATATATATATATATATATATATATATATATATATATATATATATATATATCAGTCTCCTTTACATTAAATATATATATAAATGAGTGAAATTGTAATGGGTTGATTTGACCTCAATCACCCACATTTTATGATTGATAGTTTCTTGCATATCCAATACTCTAATGAGGGAAATCAAGCTACATGTAGTTCTTCCAACTAGTGTGTTTATGCAATTGTGTTCTTTCGCTTTATGTATGCAGCTAATGAATGGCTTTGGTACTTGATGGTGTTTTATTTGACTTGTATTTTGAGTGATTCATAATTTATTTATTACTTATCTTAGTGATAGGTATGTAAATTTGGAAGAATAGGGTAGATTTTCTTAGTGTAAAATAGCATATAGATGTCTAACAGATAAGTTCTAGTCCTTTTTATAATGAGACCTTGAATTGTTTATAGATGGATCCAATAGAATCAATTACTCATGCCACAAACATGATATGGTAATGGGAATACCATAAGGATGGGTGAACTATTATAAAATAGTCTTTGTTAAGAGTGGGTTGATTTCAACTAGTGTAAGTTGTTATCAACTGGGAATAATAATTGTAATTGATTGAAATAACCTGCATACATGTGAACTAATATAAAAGTATAGAGATGTTTTTATAGGATATTTAGTATATTTGAAACATAAATTAAGGGTATTGTATGTTTATAATATTAAAATGGAAGGATTGATTCCTAAGATAGCATGCAAATGTGAGAGGATGGCAAATTAGGACCTTGTTTGTGCTCAATTCATGTGTGGTAAATGTGCATCAAGCTTGTCATTGTCAAGTACTGAAGAAAAAAATTTAATATCTACATTAATTAGGAAAATATAACCAATGAAAATATCATAATAAATTAATTCTTCACCATATTATATATATGTTGAAGCATATGTATTATCAAAAGTGAATTCATGATGCTGAGGTAACCATATTAGGACACAAAGTACTATAAAAAGAATACAATGAAGTGGGTCTCTTGTATTTCCATTCTATACCATAATACTTATTGAATTAATTTTTAAATATTTTCTATAAATTCCAAGAGCATTGATAGATTTCTCAAAACATAAATTGATAATTGAATCATTAACAGCCATAACTCCATCATTTTCCTATCCAAGGTTCCCTATTGAATCATGCATGAATAGTGATTGATTGTAATAACTATCATTTAGAATCTCAATATCATGAAACATAATCATAGGAGGATCCCTCTTCTTTGTTATTGTACTAACCATACCAAATCATCTATCAAGTACACAAGTATAAGTTATTTTTTAATTTCCCTTTAATCTAATATGAACATTTCCTTGATCTTTTGGTTGGGTATGATGATTTGGAAAAGGTTTGATAAAAAAATTTGAGTGTCAATTTGGTGGAGCCACTGATTAATTCAATTTATTGTTTTTTCCCTCCACTTGAATTTTATTGTTATCAATGATATCTTAGATCTTATGTTTCAAGTTAATGTAGTTATTTTAAAATTTCCCTATAATTATATGTTAATCATAAATGCATTTTTGTCATACTTATTAGGAAAAGGTATTTAAGGATACAATTTTTTCATGCGATGTAAAGTAATTATATTGAATTCAAGAAATATTTTCAACACATCTTGTGGGCTTTCACATAACCTTGTAAATTTCTTACACTTCATTTTTTGAGATAATGTGAGCCTATTGATTGGTTCCTTTGTAGCATTGATCACATTATTAACATCATTCTTAGGTTTAAATGCATTCTCATTAATTTTAACCTTGACTTTTTTCTTATTTTAAAAAATGGCACCACTATAAGTTAGGGCATGAGACCCATACTTAAGCACATTTTCCCTAAAATTTTGATTAACATTTTTTAACGACATGACAAAACTCATCAAATTAATATTTCATCTTGAAAGCCAATTAATTTCATGTTATATTGTAGTTGAGGATTCATCTTTGTAGCCATAATCTTAAACCTAAGAACATACTCACTAATATAATAATTATATCCTTGTTTAATTTGAGCTATTTGATAAAATATAACCTTCATGTAAGTAATAATTGAAACATAAGATAAGAATTGATCAACTAATGATTTAAGAAAGAGTTGAGATCCACTTGGTGAAGCATAGAACTAATCAAGTGCATAATATTTTAGTGTACTTGGAAATATATTAGTTAACAATTTATTAATATGGAAAACATATATTCAAGAGGCATCGAAAGATATAGTATTTGAGAAGGGTATTATTTTCCATTGAAATTTTAAACTTTGGATTCACAAGTCATATAAGAAATGTTATCGGAATTGCAAGAGCTTGCTAGTGGGAAACTTTATTGTCTAAATTATCTTATGTGTTTGTTGCTAGTTATCAGAAGTCTATCTTCAAAAACATTATGGTTGGTTGATTATTGTAATTGTTTAGGAATTGACTATTGGATTATATTTATAGATATTTAAAGTAGTAGTTAAAGGATATATTTTTTTATTCAAGAAAAATATGTTTATCTCTCTTTTGAGAATTTATCTATTTTTATATATCTATTGAAACTCTAAGGAAATAAAAGTTATAAGGAGGTGATTTCAAATGTATTTTTAGTATTAAGTCAATTCTCCATTGATAAATATTTGATACCTAGTATCTTAGCTTGTGTATGATCAATTTGAGCTCCACTATTTTGAAAATGTCTCTTGGATTATAGATATTAGTGAATTTGATTATTTTATTTAATTATCATTTGAAATTTTGTTATATGATCATTAACTATCAAAACTAATTGGGTTTGTGAAAATTAAAAATTTATTTGAGTGCATGTTATTTGCCTAATTAAATTCTTACAATTAAAATTTGTACCATCTTTTAAGGACTTAATCTCATGCTATTTTCATTTGAGATTGATTTAGTTTCATGAGAATTATTTTAAGTATTATAATGATATCATTGATTCACTACCAAAAAACTTCTTTTAAAACTTAAATCTTGATGAATGGAATCAATTATTTTTATGAAAAATGGAATTAAATTATTTGTGAAAAAGAATATAATTTCATTATTTATTCACCAAGCATTGTTAGTGTAAATAAATAGGATAGAATACAATTTTAGCATTAAAGTTAGTTATATTTATAATATTTTATTTGAATATATTTGAAAGGATTTGGTAACTCATACACCAATTTTCATTAGGGAGACATAAAATGAGAGGGATATATTTAATGCCTTAATTGTGTCTATGTCAAAACACTAGACTACAAAACCCAAAGAATTCATCAAGAAATAAGTGATGTAGTTGTGAAACCTGACAAGTTTTGAATTTCTATTCAAGTGAAAGAATCTATCAACTGAAGATGCAATATGGGAAGATGGACAGTTTATGTATAAGCATCCATATTTTTTTGATAAATCAATGTATGTTAAGGGACACTATAGTAAACAAACAAAACAAAGGCACAAGACAAATCGGATCTAAATACAATAATGAAACAATACATAAATATATAAAATGTCAAAAATAAGAGTTTAATTCATCTTAAATCTTGATAAAGGAGGTTTATAGAAAAATACCCAAATTTTGAATCACCTATGTATTAACAATGGCTGAAAATGATGAAAAATAGGGCCTCAGATAATCTTAAAATAAATATAGAAAATGGGTAACAATCAAAGGATGCGTATAAAAAACACCACTCTAGAACTATTTTAATAGTAAATGACCACTTTTAAGTTGATTTGATACTAGTTGTTTGGTTCAATATTGGTTTTATGGTTAAAAACTATAGAGTTGTCAATTTTCCTAATGATTGTTGGTTTATTTTCATTTGCATGCTAATCAAAATGCTCTCTCAATATTTTAAAATTCATTGTAGATCTCCTAGAATTTATTATCCTTTCTCTCAACCCTAATCAACTCAAAGAGACTTTACAATAGCATAAAAAATGGAATATTCATTTGGGGCATTGCCTCAATGAGACCCCCATTATTATATAGTTTGGAAATTATTACTCATGCATTCCAACAAGTAATTTATTGTAATATGAATATCTAGGTCCTTGTCCCTATGTATAAGATGCAAGAAACTAGTAAATTCTATATATTCTTGCACTATTTCCCATGTTTCCAAATAAACTCCTACACATCTTTATTTATAGGAAATTTTTGAATTTAAAATAAGCACTATGCATACTCATACCAACTTCCACAAGATAAGAACCTAAAAATGAGGGAAAGGGGTAATGAATGTGCACATGACTTAAATGGGACTAAATTAAAAATTAATATAATGGTGAAATGAATATAAAAGGATACCTTTAAAATAAGTTGATGTGAGCTAGAAGGTTTCTAATGAAAGGATATTTCAGCCAATGGTTCAGTTAGCAAACATGCTTATAATGCCCAATTTAAACCAAATATGCAAAATAATCCTAAACATACCAAATCAAATTAATTAAACACTAAATAATGTCATAGGACCATATTTGGATGTATAAATAATGTTCCACTTTGATGTGTATGTCAGAGTACATATACATCAAAGTCAAACAAAAAAAGTGTGTCTGGGAGGGCTTGATGAATAAGTTACAATCAAAAATTATAATCTATGATTGAATTTAATAATTGATATGGTAATGAACTAAAATTCAAAAGGAGGAGAGAGGTTATTCAGTTGAAATTTTCATAGGTAGACATTATAAAATTATATCTTGAAAATGTTGTGTTACATCTTTTGATTTATAAAATTTTGGATCTAATTTCAAGACCCCTCATTAGGGATAGATGGATCAAAAATATGGTTACTTTATCACAAAGTCTATCTCCTACAACTTAAAAATATAAAAACCATGTCTCCTTGTTATCTTCATGAATATCTTGACTACCACTAAGGATCCATAAATCAGCATCACTGCTCATGTTTCTAGCATGTGAATATTATGTTATACTTTCAAGAAAATAGAAACATTATAATTATATAAATTTTTATATAATTTGATAATATATAACAAATGAAATCAATGAGAAAAAATAAATATTAGGAATGAATACACCTAGTGATATGCAAATTTCACCACTATCTTTGTATAGGTTCTAAACATGTAAAGTGTGTCTTATAGCTTTATGAAATGCATAATGTGCCTTAAAAATATGTGGTGTGTGCCTCTTATTTATTTTTTAAAAAAAATTTATTGTGTCATGTTGACCGTATATAGGGAAAATAATTATAATGTGTCTTATTGATCGCCTTTAGAACAAATGATTGTAATATGTCCTACTAACCAACTCTAGGAAAAATAGATACAATGTGATCACATAACTTAAAATAGAATAAATGTATCATATTCTACCATTTAAGGTTTGGTATAACCTACATATTTCCCATGTCAAAATAAAGTATTGCATGTACTATGTGTAAATAAGGAAACCATAAAATAAATAGTGATGTATATAATCTTAAGATGATGTCATCATTTAACCACATTATATTTTTATGTATAACCATATAAATATATCATCATTAAATCCCATATATAACTAAATCACTTATATTATGAACGATAAATAATATAATCAAAGGGAGGAAACATTTTCCCCTACATGAATATGTGGGTAGGAAGGAGGGTGCAAGAGGTATTCCCTATTGTAATAGTATTCCCTAATATGGACAAGATGTAAGCAATGATGACACAAATAATAGTAGACCCCAATATGATTCAGATGTATTAAAGGTCATATGGAAAGAGCTTATATCTATATAAGCAATGTATAATCTAAACATACATGGTTGTATCATGCCATTTAGAAATGTATAAGCAATGAAGAATAATAATAGTATGCCCTTGTCTAGGTAATCAATACAAGTGCATAAAAGGGTTTCCCATGTGTGGGAAAGACATTATCAATGAAACACAATTAATAATAACTATCATGCCCCTTGGAAATAAATATATAATAAATGAATAGATAGCGAATTACAAGATATGCCCCTTAATAGGTGAGATATGATCAATGTAGGAGAGAATTAAAAAGTCCTTTCCCAAACTATTTGCATGAAATGTATCAAGGAAATGTAGGTCAGAACATAAAAAATTCACATGATATGGATCATGGAAAATAAGGGATTGGGGACATGTGGCCACCAAAAAATATGAAAATAGAGATTAAATATACAAATAAGAGTACAAGAAATGTAAAGAAAACCCTTAGAAGAATAATCAAAATGTAACCATTAAATCCAAGTGGTTGATGAAATATGTAAAAATCATGTAAATAAATAAAATTGACCAGTAAATCAAGAATAAATATAATTCAAATAAATAAAAGAACAAATGAAAATAAAAGTCCATTGTAAAGCACCCAAAGCTAACTATGAATCCATGATCACATGTGTATAGTGTAATTCTAATATCTACTTTAGACATCTAATTTTGTTATAGGTCATGTAGTCACAGTCATTTTTTTCATGCTTTCATATATTTGGTTCATTTTATTACAATTTTATATTATTTATACATTTTCCCCTCACATTAAACCCTTCATAGTTTTGTTTCTTCCATGTTTTCTCATTAACACCTTAAGACCTAACATTTTTTTACCTTGGGATCCACTAAGTTAGTCTATAACATATTTTGATCTCTTTTTCTAACCTTTTTCCACCTTGACCATTTTTTGACACCATAAAAATGGGTATGACTGATTTTGACCCCAAAAAAAATGATCAAGTTGTTTTTGGTTATTTTTCTAACATGACATGTTTTCTCATGTTTTAATTTTGAGATTTCACACCTTTTTACGGTCAGCGTTTGTGCATATATGTTCTAATTTGTATTCAAATATCCCTATATATACACATGTACTAAAATATATTTATCACCTCTAATCTATCAAGTAGATATCATAAAAAACTACACACATTAATTATACATTTTGCACACTCATGAAGGAGCTTACACATTATTATTGTTTCCCTTATCATTTATTGAGGTCTAGTGGCTACATACTTGTACCAATAAAAGGTTGCATTGAGGATCATTTAATATTTATTGATTAATTATAGGGAGAGAAGGTGAATTCTTCTCTCACTTTTTTATGGGACAATCACACACACATTATAAATGTATTAAGCCTTAATTCACACATAGTGATATGTAACTATAACCCTCAAGGAGGCTCAGGCCAATTTACTTTACACATGTTTGTGTTTGTTGGCTTATGTTAAGTTTACCTCAAAGGACAATAGTTTTATACATATGCATTCATTAATTATGCTCACTAGACACAAATTTCTAGGATTTTATTGCTGACAAAGGATCTCAAAAAGTTTTAAATCCCTAATATATGCATATTCATTTTTGGCCCTGCCTGACTAAATTCAACGAAGACTGTCACATTTGGTGGTAATTTGATTTATTTTGTTTTACTATATTTAGAATTATTTTTATTATGCCTTATTTTAACATAATTGAATTATTTTTTTCCAAACATGTACGTCCTTTTGAATGACAATTTGGTAAACCTCTCTTTTTTTCAAAAAATCAACCTTAGGGTTCTATGCTTTCTTTTTCTCTAAGGTTTAATTTTGTGGTTATTTTAGATTTTAATTTATCTAGGATTCTTATTTAATATTATAATATCATTATCCCTATATTATTTCATGTTATATATGTTGACATATTATTCCAATAAATAAAACTAGATCTACAACACTTATTAGGTGAAGTTCTAGATTAAGTGACAGAAATATTTATTTGGTTCAAATTCCTTAGCTTCCTACTTGTGTTTTTGAAAAATAAAATAGTTAACATTAATAATATTCCTCTTTATTAAATTCCTAATTATGAATCACATGATTTTAATTATGTATTTGTTGAACATGATAGTGTTTGTCATACCAATGATGATAAGGCTTGTGATGCTAATGTTAATGTTTGTGATACTAATGTTGCTAATGATGATTATTTTTCAAAAATTACTATTGTGGATAAACATGATTTAGATTTCTTTGAAAATTTTATTTCAACAATTCCTAAATAAATTGATACTATGATTTATGTTACTATAGATGAAAAAAATAATTTAAATTTGGTTAAGGAATCTAAACCTAAGAATGAACATGTTATAAATGGATGTTTGAATGTTTATATTTCACATATTAGAGATTCACCTTCTACATTAGGTTGTGATATTAGTGTTCCTCTTGTGTTTAGTTTTTTACCTTCACCTACTACTTCTACTCAAGTTACTATGACTATTCGTTCATGACCTATTACTTCTTTTGTGCCTCCTACTATTTTTAGGCCTTCTCAACCTACTTCTCAAAATTCATTGATTCAACAAGATATGCAAATACAAATTCAAAAAATTTCTCAAGGAACTCAACAACCTAATCATACGGTTACTTCTCTTGAGATATTACACAACCCATTGGCTCATGATATCCTTATCTACCCTTTACCTACTAGTTTTATTGTGCCTAATTTTGAGATATTTGATGGCAAGGGTGACCCTACACATCATATTTGATATTTTTATGCTTTGTGCTTTAATTTTGTACATGACGATCAATTTTTAACAAATATATTTCATATAAGTCTCAAGAAATATGCCTTATATTGGTTATATGCCCTACCATTAGAATTTGTGTATTATTTTAATGCTTTGGTTGACAGTTTACTGTCTCATTTTTCCATCAACTTTATCCAAATAGTCACTTTTTCCATTGAATGTAGCTTAAACAAGGACCTAATGAGCCTATTAGTGAGTGTGTGATTAAAATCAAAACTATGCTTAAAAATATGTCTTTCCAACTACATGATAGCGAGTTAAAAAATATTTTCTCTAACATTTTACTTCAGCCTATCAAAGATAAAATTGTGTTTAGCATGTATCGATCTTTCAACATGCTTTGTCATAAGGTTCACACCTATAAGATTAGCCTCTAGGCTAACATGATTAAATATGAGGGTAATGCCCATATATTTTGTAAAATATCAAGTTAAATAAACATTTAAGGCTAAGGTTAATGATACTACTACTTTTAAAGTTAAGAATGAGGTTGAAATGTAGTAAACACAGTGTGATAACCACCTGACAAGATTTTCATTCCTCCTCAAAAGCATAGAAAATGTATACAGTTATCCAAGTCTCCTCACCAAATACTTAGATGATTTATTGATTTCAATATGATTTGTTTACCTCTTCCATGTGAGTTGGACATATATTGTCCTTTACCTAAGAATTATTATGCGAATGCATATTATGAATATCATAAAGTTTTGGGTGATAATACCAATAGATTTTTTGGATTGAGGCAAAAGGTTCAATATATAATTAGTAGAAATGTTATTCAATTGGATGGACATAATATTAAATATAATGTATTAGTTTCTCCACCAAACCAATATTTGAAAATCTTTAACAATCTACTTCCAAATCATGATACTAAAAATCAATATAATGTTCAAATGGAAACACATGCATACCAACCAATAGTTTTAAATGATAATATCTTAAATAATTTCAAAGGCATGGTTTAAAAATATTTTCCTTCTATTACATGTTATAACCATGAGATTTTGACACATAATCCATGGTCCCCTATTAATTACAATCCTAAATTAACAAATGGCATTATGGTTGAAATTGGTTTGAGTTTAAACTTATGTGTAATTTCATTTATTGATAGTATAGGATAAACACAAAATATTTATGTGTTACAACAATATTTTTTAAATGTTATGATGGTCTTATAGAGACACCTCTTTAGGGTATCACATTACTTTTCATTGTATGCTCTAAGACCATTTTATAATGGTTTCATGTATTGTCATATAACATCACATATTATATATGAATTGGATGCCCATGGCTAAATTAATTAAGAGCTATCATATCCACATAACACCAATGTCTTAAGTTTTTTCATGATAATAAAGTGGTTATTATTAAATGCACATCATATGAAGCACCTATAAAACATCAACAACATGAGGTATTACCTAAAGCGCTATCTAAAACTCAAATACTACAACATTAATTTAAAGTATATATAGTTATAGTGCTTAAAAATATAGTGCTGAAAGTTACAATACCTACTCTGCCACATCCTAAGTGTTTTTGCAACCTCTTGTGGTTGTTGGTGCTAAAGTACCTTGTGTAGTTTCCATTAGATGGTCCAAAAAAAATTATTCTTTTTAATAGGATAAGGCTCTTGCAACCCATTACCATGATGACTACACTCCTTGTGATAGTGATTTAGGTTACTATTTATCTTGTGACTCCATTTTAGATACTACTAGTGATGATGATTCAAGATACCATAAAACTCTTGATTATCTTTAAGATCCTTATAGTGACACATATGAATCCTTGCATTATTGATCCATGATATCCTCAAATTTATATTCCCTTAACCTTCAACGTGTCTAGGGATATGTGTGGCTAATAAGTGTCCTACATCACATTTTATCTTATCTTATCACATTTCTTTATGTTTTCATATTGTTAGTAGGTTCTGCCTATGGAGTAATCATAGCCTAAGTAGGGTATATATAGGAGGTAGTGATTAGTACTTGATTATCATATTATAAATTATGTTCTTATTACATGGTTGTTGAGTTTTCTTCCTTGAAGTGCCTTAGTATTATTTATAAATTAGTCTAATTTGGTGTCAACCATTGGTGTGGATATGTTTATTATGATCTCATTATTGTGTTATATTATTGTTAATCTTCTCATGATAAAATTTACAAATTATTTTATATTCTTTGCATGGTTTTTGAGGTTTCCTCCTTGAATCAACTTAGTCTTATTTAAAAATTATTATACTTCGGTGTCAACTATTGGTGTGGATATGATTATTATGTTCTCATTATTGTGTTACATTATTGTTAATCTATTCATGATTTTAAATGTGAGATGATAAATTTGAGCAATTAAATTTGATTATGCAATTTAACCAAAACTAATAAAAATACCAATCTACCATTAAAATTTAGAACTAATAGGATAAAATATGCAAATATAAATGAATAATTCAAAAATAACATCTCAATCCTAAAGCTAAGTTCTCTAAATCAAGATCAAAACAAGAAAAAGACAAAAAAAAACTATAGATTGCCTACAAACTCAGAATTTCTTGGACAACATGATATTGGCTTGATTCAAAATATGGATAACATGGATTAGTTGATAGATTGATAAAATTAATAATGGATTTGACTATAATATTTACATGAAATCTCATGGATTTCCTATTCAAATTCAATGGAGGATGAGTTGATTTAAATATGAGGGAGAATTAAAAAGAATTAAAAATTCCTTGGAAGCTCTAGAATTAGAGGATTATAAATAGGAGGGATAAGATAGAGAGGATTATAGAATTGGATAAATATATAATCTATTATGGGTTTTAATGATGATTAGAGGGAGGTCATATTAGTTTAGAAGAAGGTTAGGTGAGGAATAGGGTCTAGGCTTGTAGGAAATCCTAGGAGTAGGTAGGTAGGTGGGTTATGGAATTTTTAAATTCCCAAGAATTAGACAAGTGGGATTAGTTATTAGATAATGCGTAATTAGGTGAATTAATTAGGCATGGGATATTACAAGGTTAGTCTAGGATGGGTGATATATTATAAATAATATGTTAGGACAATGATAATATGATATTAGGACAAATTAGATGGAAATAGATGAAATTAGTGATGTTAGTAATGAAGAGAGAAATTTTAGATGCAACATTTTTCCCATCTTTGAAATTGAATTGAGATTTTGATCATTGTTCTTGTTGTTGATTTTTGGCATTAATGTTATCATTGATGTCAAAGGTTATTGAAAAACTTCTTCATGAGGTCATTGAAGAATGTAGCTATGAGAGGGATATTGATCAGTGTTTCAGTGATTATGAGAGTGTAAGACATTTTTGGTATATGTTATTATGAATAAATGAGTGATTTTAAGGTCATAATGTAAGGTCCTTGTTGTCAAATTTGTCAAGTCCTTGAACCTAGTAAGTGACTTGAGAAGGTATGTGCATAGGATGCCTAGTCTTGTACATTAAGGGTCATGATGGCTTGGTGATATGAATGCACATAGGCATGAAATTTTGTATGAGGTTGAATTATCATGTATATGATGTATTTGAACACTCATGTGAGTCTCAATGTGAGCCTACAAGGGTAGGACCTATAGAACTAGACTACTTTTATCCCCTACCTAGCCTAATGAGGTATAATGGCCTATTATCAAGGCATGTGAAGGATGTATGGCTATGTATAATAATTATATAATTTTATTTAGTATGTGATTGATGTTTATAGCACATGGAAAGAGGCATGAAGGTCAGTTTCAAGACCTAATATGGTTTGCAGGTCAAAGTCTAAGCAAGTATAGAGAGTGAACATGTCCCAATAGGGTATGAGGTTCTATTTCCAAGGAAATTATGAATATGTGAGTGTTTTTAGAGGTATTTTATATTATTTCAAATATGTTCACATATTTTTAGGTCATGTTTTGCAATAAAAGGCATGAAAATTGGTTTTGAGGTCTCTCGAGTACACAAAATGAAGGGTTCTCAACCTGAGAAGGATTTTATTGTGTTGGTTAGCTCTTAAAATATCTACATGGTAACCTAATATTTTCATAGAATATGTGTAAGGGTCATATATCAAATTTATAGGCATTATTTTTTAGACTGAGAGGCTATGATTTATAGATAATCATTAATAGTGAAAGTGTGTTTAAACCCTCTTAGAACCCTAATAAGGACCTGATGTTGAAGATGTTTCTCAAAAAAGCCTAGAATTATCTCAAATGACTATAAAAATTATTTAAAATTATATTCAACTCTCCCAATAACCTCCAAGTGTGATTGAGTTTTTAGGTGTGTGAGTAGACCCTACAGGAGAGTGTTAGTTTCTTATAGATTTGTTGTAGCAGTCAGAGTTGACCAAGTAAAATTATTAAAATCATTAGATGGAGAATTTTTAGAATTTTATTTTATGCCCATTTTGGTTTATATATATTTTATATCCCTTAGGTATGCTAAACTGGTCATCCAAGATAGCTAGTCACTAACAGGTCTAATGGTGCAAATAGTGAGAAACACAAGCAGAAGTGAGAAGTTGATTAGGGATGTGTTATCATGGAATATTAATGGAAAAAAATACATGGAGGTGTTTTTAATTAATTTTAATACATTATCATTTTTTTATAAGTCTTCTAGGTCAGTGGCTATAGTGAAAAATTTGCTCACAAGTTGACTTATCTAGCTGAGTGAGATCTGTGTACAGTGAGGTTATGAGATTGGTCTACAAAACTAATATTGTCATTTAAACATATTATATTTCTCTATGAGAATGGTATAATGATATCATAAGATAATATACATGAATAATAATTCATTTATAGTATCTACATAAGTGTTGAATGTCATTATCATCATGTATGTGCTTAAAGGTATTCTGGCAGTTCTAAGTGGGCTATTTGCAGAGAAGGATTTGAGTCCTTTTTCCCTATGTTTTGAAGTATAATGCATATGGTTATGCCCATAAGTTAATATATATTTTGTATATGTGTTTTATTTCCATTATTTATTATCTAATTTATACTTAATCTTTAGTAGTTCAAGATAGACTTTTTGTAGGTTCACAGGCCTAATTGTGAATAGTGTTAATGGCATGCTTCAAGTGATGGTTGGAGATAAAATGTGTCATGGACATAAGTTAAGCTTATTAGTGTTATATTTTAGTGTAATATGTATTTATTATACCATTTTTTGTGTTTTAAAGTGTTCCAATAATATCAAAGGGTAACATGTACTAACGAAGGCCTAATTGAATTAGGTCTCTTTAAGGCCTAAAGAAGGATTTGGTCCATTTGAGCTATGTCTGACATAATTTAATGTGATATTAATGTTTTTGGAATGTATTAAATCATTTTATTTATAAAATATAATTATTAAATTATGTATGGTCAACCAAGAGATGTATGAGCAAGAGCCTAGTATAAGAACAAGGCCTAATAGGCCTAATTTACTAGTTAGAGAATGAGGGAGTTGAAGTGGAATATATAGAAATTTTAAGAGATAAAATAGGTATTTTAGAACATCATAAGGGTGTATAAAAACTATAATTAAGATATAAAATGGATAATATAGATGAATATCAATTTTAAATGACCTAATCTATCTTAAAGAGACCTAATTGAGCAAAAAATCCTAGAAGGCAGTTTAAGAGGGATAGAGGAGTGTGAAGAGTTGAAGAGGTGATCATCATCAGTTGGTTGATAAAAAAAAATTATTGAAGGTGATAAAATAAATAAATTTTATAATTTGGTGCTAAGTCATCTATGGGGTTGGTGCCTCCTTTCAAGTTAGTGCTTGTTAAAGCCTAGCAAAGTTAGTGCTTAGCTAGTTGGGGTTGGTGTTCCATGTGAAGTAGGTGTTTCACTAAAATTGGTGTTTGTCTTATAAAAATATATTTATTTTTTATATATAAATGTATTTTATTCCCTTTGAGGTTTTCCCACTCAAATAAGTGTTCTATATGTTATGCTCTTGTGTCATGCTCATATAAATGGTTCTTGATGTGTTGATAGTTCGTGAATGATAAAGTAAAGTTGTAAAAGTTTTTAAATATTAATTCAATCCCCCTCTTATTCATTGTTATTCAAAAAATTGGTATCAAATATTTTTCCTTTGAATCAATTCCAATAGCTTGAAGGTGATCCTAAGAAGCACAAGATGTCTAGTGATCAAAAGGAAGAAGATAGCATGTATGATGAGGAAGCCTATTATGACAGTGAATCAGGAGAATCTGAATTATACCTTGAATCTGAGCTCATAATTTCCTTTGATGATGTTAAGAATAAAAATAATACCATCAAGGAACTCATGAATCAGTTGGAAAGTGTCAATACAAAGTTTAGATCAAAGTAAGTTGAGTATGACTAATGAAGATAGAACTAGATTTCTTGAAGATTGAGCATGAGAAGCTCATAAACAAGATGAGAAAGTTTGAGACAAAGCATGATAATTTATAACAAGTCAATATTACCAACATGAAAATATCAATCAAGCATCCCAATACAATAAAATATAAGCCATCATGGGAACATGGAAAAGATAGCGATCAATCAAGAGGTATGTATAGAAATGTTATTTGCTATATCTATCACAATATATGACACATTGAAATATTATATTCTAGTAGATTTATAAGGTCCTAAAGATTCAAAAACACATATGAAGATACTATAATGCATGAGAAGGATCAAGCATTGGTATGAAAGCCAAAGCAAGTTAAGACTGGTCATATTAAATTCAAGAGTCAAGATAGACTATTTGCTAAGGAGGAATAGAAGACTAAAGAGGATTTTATGCTAACTCAGATTGCCTTTCACATTCAATATGAAGGAAAGAAATGGTATATATATATAGTGGTTAATCAAGCCACATGATAGGAGACAAAAATAATTTCATCTCTTTGAAGATGAATGTTATAGGAATAGTGAGGTTTGGAGATAACACAACTACCAATATAGTTGGTAAAGGTGTCTTGAGTTTGGAAAATGGGATGATTAAGACATAAAATGTGTTTTATATGGAATGTTTGAAACATAACCTACTTAGTTTAAGTCAAATGTGCAATCAAAGACACACACTAACCTTTCATGACAAATGGTGTGAGATAAGGAAAGTTAAATTAGAAAGGCTAATTGCCAATGCTAAGAGAACTAAGAATAATCTATATGTATTGAATGAGATGAATAAGGAGAGATTCTTCATGAGAAATATAGATGAAATATGGATATGTAATAGAAGGTTAGGTCACTTAAACTTTGATAATATGGTCAATATTATCACTAAGAAGTCTATGAAGAACATGCCTAAGATCACCAAACCTACAAACATAATGTTGTCACTTAAACTTACACCCAATGAGGAGATGGGAAAATCTTCTCCTCATTAAAATGAGAAAATGGAACCACCTCAAGGCTTTGGGTATCCTTATTAGGAATTGGATCTCTATATTAGGGGCTAGCTCCCCTTGATGTATCAATAAAGCTCAAATCCTACTACTAAACTTGGAGATGAAAAGGGATAGAGGTAACATGAAAGTAAACCTATCATATGGGGGTGATACACCAAATTATTTTCTATAATAATACCTTTGACATGCACTTCGAACAAAGAACAAGTTACATATACACTTCACTCAATATCAACTCTCTCTCTCACATCAATGCTTCAACATGGGGTCTAGGAGATAGCATAGGTTAGGAAGACTTAGGAAATAGGAATTATAAGACACTCTATTGAATGAGATAATAAATATACCTATAACTTCACTTGACAGTTCTTGTTGACCTATAAGATTAGACACCTAAATCTGGCCACCAATGACCTCCAACTAAGCTTTTGACCAATTTCTACCTAAAATGCATAATTTGGCTTAAAAATACTAAAACACGCTAAATGATGTGAAATTGGCATATTCAAGTGCTAATTCTGGCCAAGGTATCCCTAAATAGGGCAATGCAATTTATGGGATAGCTAACTTTGATCAAATCATTTCAAATTAAAATGTCAATTTTGCACCTAGGTACTCTAGATTGTTCTTTCTTATCAAATCTCTTGCACAAGACACATGTTATTGTTATTTGTTTTTTATAACATCCTAAATGGGATAATGGTTCCAACACATCTGACATTACCTTCCAATTTGAATCCAATCAAATTTAGGACCAATAATGAGGCATTCTGATTAATTTGGGTAATTTGTGCACAAAGTGCTTAAACATGCTTAAGATATAATTAACCCAAATCAAGGCATAATTAATAATTCCATGGAAACTTGTTAAAAACTTATTTTTTGGAAATGAATATTGAATATCTGCATCATTAGGTGACCTCATTTCTTTGGAAGACATCCCTAAACCATAAATGCCACAAATATCAAGATTCATGCCCTCCATGCCTCATCAATGCCTTCCATGATGCCCTCCATTCCTCTTAATTTCCCCTTATTCCTATTTGATGATGAGGATAATTATAAACTTAATTCCAAAAATTGAATTAATCCTCAACCACACATATGCATCTTAGGATGGATGGTTCAGGTTGATTATAGACATTCTCAAAAATCTATAAATAGAGAGGCCATGAACATCATTTCTAAGACATGATTATGAAAATTTATAATGCACAAATATCTTCAAGAATCCATTTCAATTAGTGTTACCATTCCAAATTGATTCCAAGCCAAGCCAAACCACAAGCCAAAGGTTCTAAGGAGAGATGGAGGTACCCAAGCTTCCATTACCAAAGACTTCAATAGCACAAGCTGAGAAAGCCACTACAATAAGAATTTTGGATCATCCAAGGAAGGTAAAATAGGGTTTCTTTTGCATTTTAGTTGTGTGTTTTATTCATGCTTGTTAACTAAGCTCTCCCTAGTGTCTAAGCCTAGAGATGTTATGATAGTGTGTTTCTTTAATTTTGTTTTCATTTTGAAACTAACACGATACTAACCATCCTCTCTTGAGTAAAATACTTAGATCACATAAGAAAGAAATCATAACACACTAGGTACTAATAAGAGTAACATGTGAAGGTAAATAGACATCACACTTGAATAAGAATAAACACTATCATGTACACTTAGTGAATTCTTAGAATGAAATAAAAGTAGTTGTATTTATTGATTCAAGGCACAAATTTTTTTGGGCTTCACCATAACTAGTATATAGATGCATACAATGGCCAAGAAGGCTCAATTTATAGAACTTGGAAGAAGAGAGAGAGAAGAGAAGTTGAAGAGGCACAAGAACATGTGTCACCAATGTGATGATCAGTTAAAAATGAATGAGAGAGATGTATGGGGTGATACATTCCATTTCAAGAGTTTCAAATATCATCTAAAATCATTTAGGACCTAAAAAATGGTTAAGACACTCCTTTCCATGCATAGAAAACTACCCCTCATGATTGGCCTTCCAAAACTATGCTACAACTACAACTGACCAAGTCTAATGACTATTCTAATTAAGAGGGGTTACTAGTAGGTCCACACATGAATTTTTGAGGTCATATACCACTCATGATCATCTAGCCATGCATAATCATCCTTGGTAGTCTTAAAATAGCCCTTTTCCCTTCACCTCTCACACTTGGCACTTAAAAACTCTTCAAACCTATAATATGATCCATAAAATAAGATTAAAGGCATATTTTCCAAGTTTACATGGCATCAATTGTAATAAACAAGCCTTAAAAGGCTTTCCAAATTAAGATTCACCATTTTTTCCAAGTCTTCCCTAGTTGGCTCACTAGATTGCCTAAAAAGAGAGAGCTGGTAAGCATAATTACAAGTTTAAACACTTGATCCAATGACCATGAGTACTTATAAAAAGTCCTAATATTCCCTCTCAAATTTATTTGGTGTCTTGAAACCTTTCCAGGCCTGTAAAACACAAAAAATAGTCAAAATAAGCCATGAAGCCTTTAAGATCTTCCCAATCAGGTCTATGAGGAGGGCTTGCAAGGGTTTTGAATAGTTAATAGTCTTAACATTTGTTCATAAATAAAATACATTGGAAACCTCTACAAATTCAACTTGTGTCTTCTTAAGTACCCTCTCCATCATCCCCAAATATATCTAGGTCCCATGCAAAGGTATATGTAAGTTCCAATCACATGAAGGTGACCATTCGAGTCAATTTTATACAATTAGCAGCATTTGAATGATTCCTAAGCAAAAAATGGATTCTTGGGAACTTTATATGAAAACCAAAAATTTTAAAATCTCTAAAAACATCCCAATCACCTATCTCAATCACTGTAAAATCTCACTAAGAGATAAGAATGGAACTTGACCCCTGTTTGGCCTTAGGCCTAGACCTTGCCAATAGGTCTTCCTACCATTTGAAACTTAAATTAGCCCTTAAATGGATTCCTATGATACATAATGGTTTAAAAAAATCTGATATACCCCTTCAATCATGAATCAACCAATTAGAAATCATGGATAAGGTTAAAAATGCACATGACCCTCAATTTGGCTTTTAGGCCTAAGGGTTCCTTCACACATGATTGTAACCCTTCTTAGTTAGAGTATATTATTTTATTTAAAGGATTACATCAAGGTTTTTTATCTTTTATTAGGTCCCCTCAAACTTATCCAACCATCATTTGGTCCTTTCTTACCTTTCGATCCTTCATTTCAACATTTTCCCCAAAATTGTCATCTTCATGTATGTTAAAACTGACCCTACTCAGAGACAAAATAAAGAGGGTTTTCCTTTATATATAATAAAATATTATTATTTTATAATATTATATAACTCCTAATTTTACTATGTACCAAATTTTATCTCTTAAATCCTCCATTAGACTACCAAACTCTTCCAATTTTCTAGGCAAACTTTATGAATAGGTAGAGTTTGAGGGCAGGTAGGGTATAGGCTGGGTTTGAAGATTTTGGGGATTTAATTGAGAATTATTATGGAATTTTATGGATGATAAATTAATTAAATAACTTATCTAAACCATATATATCCTTTTTTCCCCTCAAACACCTTCTCATGCTCTCAGAAACCTAAACTAGGCTTATGATTGCAAAGGAAGGGAAGCCCTATTTTAGGCCTAGTTGTAGGTGACTTGAGCTACATACATGATTTAAAGACATAGTATACACCTTATATTATTTTCACTATTATAATTTAGTAATTAATTCATCATTTGTATAGGATAAGTTCCATCTCTTACACCTATGTATCTCTCATCCTCAAGATCAAGACTCTACTTATTAAGGATTGAGACTCTTCAAAACCTACTTGTAGGTCTTGGTTTGAGCTTAAGTTGATGATTTTGGACCCTATTTAAATTTTTACTTAGGTAATAATACCACTCTATACTTTTAAATTTCTTATAAGTCTTTAAATTACTATCATCTCATGCTTGGGTCCTTAAAGAGAATGACCATATCTTGACTGTCACAGTCTTGGTCCTCCCCCTGTATGGTGTATCTTTGGTAAGAATTAGGATTTTTTAATGTTTGATAGAGATTAATCATGATTTATTTGAGGTAAATTATCACTTTTATAGGCTAATACCATCCATACAAACTCATTTTGTGTAATGAAGACACTACCTCCAACTCACTATTTACCTCAGCTGTAGGTGGCCATTCACAGGCCTATAGGTGTATATGTGGAGTTTTTTCCCTTGATTTTGATGAAAGAAAATACATTGAATTTAATTTATGCATAAAAATTTATTTAAACCAACCTATATACCATGGATACTTCCAAACACCATGTGGAAGTCAAATTATGCCACTATTTAAGGTGTTGGTTGTATATGCTTGTCTTTTAGGCCTGTTGTACAGATAGGGGAGGGTGTTTAGGGGGTTCAAACATCAAATTCACATTTTTATTTGTAATATTATAATATAACAGTAATTTTTATTATTTTATATGGTTTAAATTTTATTTCATAAGCTAAAACCATCAACTTGGAGTACAAGTCACTTTTTCGTTACCTTCTTGTAGATCCACTATTTAAATTTAGTGGTTTTTTGGGCAACTTTAAGGTATTCAATGACCATATTCCACTTACTCTTTTATTCTCAAAATATGCATAGTTATTTAATTAAGATAGGGATAATAGGTAAAATAACCAAGACCATTTAATAGTTATTTTTTCATGGCATATGTTATCTCAAAAAACCTCAAGGATCTATGTTTGGTCCATTTAGGGACTATTAACCCGATACAGTCCAATCATTGTTTGAAGTGAATTCACCTTGCATGGTCTCTAAACCTCACAACATGAACATTATGATCCTTTTGGATATGTTATAATCTTAATAATAATTCCATCATGTTTTCAACATTCACACCTCCGTACAACTTCATAAATCTCCTGTAGAGCTGAGTATGAACTGACTGGGTAGTGAATAAGGAAATTAAGCAATTTTAGATTTGAAGGAGTAATAATTTGATATCTCACAAGATAATAAAATGGAATAATATTTAAATCAAGAATCCAAACAAATTAGACACCTCATGAAACCATATTCCACATGGAAAATCTCTTTCAAAGCACCTAAAGTAGCTGCAAGTGAAAGAAAATTAGTTTGGAGCACCTACAAGCCTAGAAGAGGATTTTCTCAGAAATTAAGATTTATAAAACAATAATTATCATTTATATGTCTTGAAAATCATGTAGGAACACCTTCAAAACATAAACCCATCAACCTAAATCAAGAAAACTTGAAACATGTTCAAAAGGAGACCCCCTCATGGTTGAATATGCATAAAAAGCTACCCAGAGTGTTAGCCATTGTTCATAAATGAATAACCACAAATTTTAAAGTTATTTTTATTAAAATTAAGTGAAATAATATTACAATCCACCTCTAGAAGTACTCCTCCCAACTCCACCTGTAGCTTTCATAGTGAAAGTGCTTGAACTTACCCTTCCTTGGCTTGTCAATGGAAAAAGAAGAGAAATGAGTTGTAGAAGAAACTTTTTATGAAATATTATTAATCCAAACATTGAAATTACCTATGGGGAGGTGAAGAGTAACACCAACATGTTTTTATCTATAAGAGAACTTGAGAAGTCCGTGCAAGTGTTAGAAATGTCCTATTTTTTAGGGAAAATTGCCACTTGACTGATGAACCTAACTTGTAAATATCACCTAACATGATCTTGACATAATTTGACCTTATCTACGTTCTCATCAAAGTTGGTGACAAATATTTTAGTTTTAAAGTCCTCAAAAGACATTTAATTAAGCTAAAAGATGGCCAAATGACTCTTTTAGCTCATGAGACCTAGTCAAGTGAGAAATTTATGACTTATAAACCATTGAAACATGATAAATTCCATATTAAGATAAATTGGACACAAAATTACCCTTTGACCAAGTTTGACCTAGGTTTGACCATGTTTGACTAGGCCAATTCAAGGAATATGAGCTTCAACAAAGATTAGGGGAAGGCTAAGTGAGATAATAGACTAATATGACACCCTATAAGACATATGGGAACCTTATTTAAAAGTTCAAAATGATAGGGGTTGAACCCATTTGACTAGAAGTCAAATTTGGTCAACAATTTGGCAACTCCTAGGGGTTACATGCTTGCCTATGTTAAGGACTAGTATCCTTATCCTATCCATTGGGCAATGGAGTTAGAATACACTTGAAAAAATTAGGACCAGACCTTGAAAAGATCAACAAGATAGTAATCCTACTTCAAAACACATAAAGGGAAAGAACAACACACAACAAGGAAAAACAAACATGCCACTTGTGTTACTAAGCACTTAGGGGAAAAAAAGACACAACTAAAAGCAAAATAATATGTACACCTAACCTGATATGTTTTTCCCCCTCTTAGATCAAATGGGAAGCTTTTTAGGTCTCCTTCATGACAAGAAACCTCATGGTGCCAAACAAGTGTTTTATTGAAGTAGGAGCTTGGTGACTCATCCCTCTTACTTGCCACCTTCATTGCCATGTATCCAAGTGGATTAGGTTCAAACATGTATCCGACATATATGTACTCATATTTCTCCTTGAATCATGTCTCATGTTGGTCCTTCATGTTAGTGTAGTCTATCAATGCATCAAATGTTGCAATCTCATCATTATAAGGCTCATTTGGCTCATATCCCTCTTGGTATGTATCATGGACCAAGTCATCTTTCTCTATCTCTTCAATAAGTTTGACAAATTGATTCCTAGACTCATCATGACTCTCTAGAGGAAAGTTGGCTGGTATGATGTTTGAGTTGACACAAAATTCTTCTAACTCATCCCAAAAATCATCACTTTCTTGTTCAAAATCTCCCTCTATAATGCCTTTATCACACCAAACTATTTTCTCTCCTTCTTTCTTAAAAACAAGGGCCCCTATCTGCTCAATAACATGCTATTAAACCTCAATCAACTCAGGTCCCATGGCCTAGTCACTATCTTCATCAAAGCAAAAGGAAGGTTCATCAAAGAAGGGGGAAGAGAGCTCACCATGCTTATATTCTTCATCATCCAACATTGACAAGTTAGGTTTGTCAATCTAATTTTCATATTCTTGGAACATTTTCATGTATTTGTGACCTCTATCTTCTCCTTGAACCATACCACCTTCAAGAGCCACTTCTTCAGCCTTAGTCTCATGAAACTCTCCTAGAACAGTCCCTTCTTAAGAAATGAATTGACTATGTTCTCCATATTTGATGATTCCTTCAAAGGGAGTATCTATGATGATCTCATCCTCATTATCACTCATGAGAGCCTCTTTATCAACCACAAATTAGATTTTCTCTTCTTCACTTGCCTCTCTCAAAATGGATTTGAGAGGTTCATGGATTTGGGGTGAAGGAACTGGATTATGGAAGGTAGTGGAAAGTGAGGGGATTAGAGATGGAGTGTGGGATGAAGGAGGGGATGTATGAATGGGATTCTTGAAGATAAAAGCACTAGTGAGCTCATATGTGAGTGTATTCTTATGCTGATTAGAAGGAATGACATTTACATGAGCAGGAATCTCACTTTGCTAATGATGTCCTTGTGTATAGTGCATGGGAAATTCATGTTTCATTTGACAAGGCTGATGGGAATATGCTTAAGGATGATAGGCATTAACATATTAATGGTAGGGATAAAATTGGGGCTGGTAGAAAGGCATTCCTTGGTAACCATTTTCATAGGACTACCCAACATCTTGATGATTCCTATGAGGGAAAGAAATAAAAGGGTTATAAGACTAACTAAGGTCATATTGGAGCTAATTAAGGTCATATTGTGCCTAATAAGGATCAAAATAAGATTAATAAGGATCATGACTAGGTTGACCAATTACTTTCTCAAACTAAGGAGGAAGAGGAGAAGCTTGCAATGTTTCACCAACTTATAGAGGGCAAAACTCAACATCAAGATTAGTCATGAAATCTTCATTTAGAAACCAAGAAATAGGGAAAGTTAATAACAACCTTAAAATGGAATCCCTGACTACTAAACTAGTTGATTCAACTTTGGAGTCATCATTGGTGCTTGGAAAAGTGCATATCAAGGTTGATTGTTATAAGAGAACACTAAAATTCATCCAATTCTTGGAATAAGAGTCCCACCAGGCATGCCAAAAACTATTTTCACTTAAAATTTCACCCAATGAGGATATGGGACAAGATTCTCCTCATTCAAGTGAGATAATGGAACCACCTTAGGGCTATGGGTATCCCTATTAGGAGGTGGATCTCTAGATTAGGGGTTAGCTCCACTTGATGTATCAATAAAGCTCAAATCCTACTACTAAACTTGGGGATGAAAAGGGATAGAGGTAACATTAAAGTAAACCTATTATATGGGGGTGATACACCAAATTATTTTCTTTACTCATACCTTTGACATGCACTTGGAACCGAGAACAAGTTACATATACACTTCACTTAATATCAACTCTCTCTCACGCATCAATGACACAACATGGGATCTAGGAGATAGCATAGGTTAGAAAGACTTAGGAAATAGGCATTCTAAGACACTCTATTTAATGAGATATTCACTATATCTAAAACTTCACTTGACACTTCTTGTTGACCTGCAATAAATAAATCATAACACACTAGGTACTAATAGGAGTAACATATGAAGGTAAATAGACATCACACTTGCACAAGACTAAACACTATCATGTACACTTAGTGAATTCTTAGAATGAGATAAAAATGCTTGTATTTATTGATTCAAGGCACAAATTTTGTAAGGATTCACCATACCTAGTATAGAGATGCATACAATGGCCAAGAAGGCTTAATTTATAGAACTTGAAAGAAGAGAGATAGAAGATAAGTTGAAGAGGCACAAGGACATGTGCCACCAATGTGAAGATCAATTAAAAATTCATGAGAGAGATGTATGGGGTGAGAAATTCCATGTTATGAGTTATAAATATCATTTTAAATCATTTACGACCTAAAAAATGGTTAAGAAACTCCTTTTCATGCACAAAAAACTTCCCCTCATGATTGGCCTTCCAAAACTACCCTACAACTACAACTAACTAGGTTTGATGACTGTTTTGATTAGTAGGGGTTACTAGTAGGTCCACACATGCATTGGTGAGGTCCTAGACCAGTCATTATTATCTAACCATGCATAATTATCCTTGGTATTCTCAAAATAGCCCTTTTACCTTCACCTCTCACACTTGGCACTTAAAAACTCTTCAAACCTAAAATATAATACCTAAAATACTATTAAAGACATCTTTTTCAAGTTTCCATGGCATCAATTTCAAGAAATAAGCCTTAAAAGGCTTTGTAAATGAATATTCACTATTTTCTCCAAGTCTTCCCTAGTTGGCTCACTGGACTGGCTGAAAAGAGAGATATGGTAGGCACACTTAAGAGTTCATAAACTTAATATAATGACCATTATTACTTATAAAAAGTCCTAATCTTCCCTCTAAAAGTGATTTAGTGTCTCGAAACCTTCCCAAGTCCAAAAAACACAAAAAATAGTCAAATAATCCCTATTTTGCCCAATTACATAAAATTACATATACCTAAATCACATGTGAAGAATATATGGAGAGTTACCTACGCCATAAAAGTGGTTTCATATCATCTCCATTGCATCTAGATTCTCAAATTACAAGATCTTCCCAATCGGGTATGTGAGGAGGGTTTGCAAGGGTTTTGAGTAGTTTTTAATCTTAACATTTGTTCATAAAGAAAATACATTAGAATCCTCTCCAAATTAAACTTGTGTCTTCCTAAGTACCCTCTCTATCATCCCCAAATATATCTAGGTCCCATGTAAAGCTATATGAAATTTCCAAGCACATGAAGGTGACCATTCGAGTCAATTTTGTACAATTAGCAGGGTTTCAATGCTTCCTAATCCAAAAATGGCTTCTTGGGAAATTTATGTGAAAACTAAAGGTTTTAAAACCTCTCAAAACATCCCAATCACCTTTCTCAATCACTGTAAAATCTCACTAAGATATAAGAATGGAACTTGACCCCTATTTGGCCTTAGGCCTAGATGTTGCCAATAGGTCTTCCTATCATTTGAATCTCAACCTAGCCCTTAAATGGATTCCTATGATACCTAATGGTTTAAGCACATTATATACCCCTTTAATCATGAATCAACAAATTGGAAAGCATAGATAAGGTCAAAAATGTACATGACCCTCAATTTGGCTTTTAGGCCCAAGGGTTCCTTCACACATGATTGTAACCCTTCTTAGTATGAGCATATTATTTTATTTAACAAATTATATCAAGGTTTTTTATATTTTATTAGGTCCCCTCCAACTTATCCAATCATCATCTGGTCCTTACATTATGGTCCATCATTTCAACATTTTTCCCAAAATTGTCATCTTCATGTATGCTAAAATTGACCCTACTCTGAGATAAAATAAAGAGGGTTTCCCTTGATATATCATAGCATTTTATTGTTTTATAATCTTATATAACTCATAATGGTACTATTTACCAAATTTTATCTCTTAAATCCTCCATTAGACTACCAAACTCTTCCAATTTTCTAGGCAAACTTTATGAATAGGTAGAGTTTGAGGGTAGGTAGGGTATAGGCTAGGTTTAAAGATTTTGGGGATTGCCTTGAGATTTATTATGGAATTTTAGGGATCCTAAATTCCTTCCATAACTTATATAAACCATTTATATCCTTTTTTTCCCTCAAACACCTTCTCATGCTCTTCGAAACCTAGATTGGGCCTATCATTACAAAGGAAGGGAAGCCCTATTTTAGGCCTGGTTGTAGGTGACTTGAGCTACATTCATTATTTAAATACATAGTATACACCTTATCTTATGTTCACTATTATTATGTAGGAATTAATTAATCATTTTTCTATGGCTAATCTCCATCCCTTAAACCTATGTATCTCTCATTCTCAAGATCAAGACTCTGCTTATTAAGGACTAAGACACTTCAAAACCTACCTGTAGGTCTTGGTTTGAGCTTAAGTTGATTCTTGTGGACCCTATTTAATTTTTTCCTTGGGTAATAATACCACTGTATACTTTCATCTTTATTATAAGTCTTAAAATTACTATCATCTCATGCTTGGGTCGTCAAAGAGAATGCCCTTGTTTTGACTGTCACAGTCATGGTCATGTCCCTGTATGGTGTATCTTTGGTA
This sequence comes from Torreya grandis, assembly GCA_037957365.1. Classification (NCBI taxonomy): domain Eukaryota; kingdom Viridiplantae; phylum Streptophyta; class Pinopsida; order Cupressales; family Taxaceae; genus Torreya; species Torreya grandis. The sequence goes on along the minus strand of JARHVA010003124.1, from coordinate 1,998,008 downwards.
AGAATTAGGCTTTTTTCATGTTGTATAGAGAGTAATCATGAGTTATTTTAGGTCACTTCTCACTTTTCTAGTCCAATCCCATCTATACAAACTCATTTTGTGCAAGGAAGATACTACCTCCAACTCATTGTTTACCTCAGTTGTAGGTGGCCATTCATAGGCCTATAGGGGCATATGTGGAGTTTTTTGCCTTGATTTTGATGTGAGAAGATCCATTGAATTTAATTTAGGTATGAAACTTTATTTGAACCAACCTATATACCTTAGATACTTTTGAACACCATGTGGAAGTCAAATTATTCCACTGTCTAAGGTGTTGGCTATAGATGCTTGTCTTCTAGGCCTATTGTACAGATAAGGGAGGGTGTTTAGGGGGTTCAAACATCAAATTCACATTTTTATTTGTCATCTTAGCATATAAGAGTACTTTGGATTATTTTTTATGGTTTCAATTTTATGGCATAATCTAAAACCATCAACATGGAGTACAAGTCACTTTTTCATTGCCTTCCTGTAGATATCACTATTCAAATTCAATGGTTTTTTGGGCAACTTCAAGGTATTCAATGACCATCTTCCACTTACTATTTGCTTCTCAAAATTGGCATAGTTATTGCATGTGGATAGGGATACCAGGTTAAACAACCAAGAACATTTAATATTTATTTTTTCATAGCAAATTTTATCTCAAAAAACCTCAAGGATCTTTATTTGGTCCATTTGAGGACTGTTAACCCAATACAGTCCAATCATTGTTTGAAGTGAAACTTTAACTTGTATAGCCTCTAAACCTCACAACATGAACATTATGAGCCTTTGGGATATGCTATAAGATTAATTATAATTCCATCATGTTTTCAACATTCACACCTCCATATAACTTCATAAATATCATGTAGAAGCTGACTGTGAACTAATTGGGCAGTGAATAAGGAAATTAAGCAATTTTAGCTTTGAAGGAGTACTAATTTGATATCTCACAAGAAAATTTAATGGAATAATATTTTAAATAGGAATAAAAACACATTATACACCTCATGAAACCATATTCCATGTGTAAAATCTCTTTCAAAGCACATGAAGCAGCTACAAGTGAAAGAAAACTAGTTTAAAGCACCTACAAGCCTAGAAGAGGCTTTTCTCAAAAATTGAGCTTTCCAAAACAATAATAAAAATTTATATGTCTTTAAAATAATGTAGGAACACCTAAAACACATAAACCCATCAACCCAAATCAAGAAACATTGAAATAATTTGAAAAGATGACCCCCTCATGGTTGAACATGCATAAAAAGTTGCCTAGAGTGTTAGCCATTATTCATAAAGGAGGAGTCACCAAATTTAAATTTATTATTATTAAAATTAATTTCACTAAGATTAAAATCCACTTGCATAAGCACTCCTCCCAACTCCACCTGTTGCTTCCATAGTGAGTGCTTGAACTTGCCCTTCCTTGGCTTGCCAATGGAAAATAAAGAGAAATGAGTTGTAGATGAAAATTTGTATGGAATATTATAAATATAAATGTTTAAATGACATTTTTGTAGGTGAAGAGTCACACCACCACGTTTTTATCTTCATGGGAACTTGATAAGTTTGTACAAGTGTTAGAAATGGCCTATTCTTTAGGGAAAATTACCACTCGACTGATGAAACTAACTTGTAACTATCACCTGACATGATCCTCACATCATTTGACCTTCTCTACATTATCTTCCACCTTTGTGACAAATATTTTAGCTTGAAAGTCCTCAAAAGTCATTTAATTAAGCTAAAAGGTGGCCAAATAACCCTTTTAGCTCATGAGACCTAGTCAAGTGGGTAATTTATGACTTGTAAACCATTTAAACCTAAAAAATTACATATTAGGAAAAATTATACACAAAATTACCCTTTGACTAATTTTGACCCAAGTTTGACCATGTTTGACCAAGCCATTTCAAGGAAGATGAGCTTCAACAAAGACTAAGGGAAGGCTAAGTGAGATAATAGACTAACATGACACCCTATAAGACACATGGGAACCTTATTAAAAAGTTAAAAATGATATGGGTTAACCCCATTTGACTAGATGTCAAATTTGGTCAACACATACTTTGCAAGGCTTGTCGACATGGTAAGTGGACCAGAAGAAGGTTCAAGTATAAGGAGTACTCTACTACAATACCCTTAGAGTTAATACACACTGATCTCTATGGGACTACAAGAATTCAAAGCATTCAAGGAGATATCTACTTCATATTACTCATAGATGATTACATAATAATGATTTGGGTTGCATTTTTGAAAGAAAAGTCAGAAGCTCTTGATAAATTCAAGGCATTAAAGGCTCTTATTGAGAATGAGAAGAATGGGAAGATCAAGTGCCTAAGATATAATAGAGTAGGAGAGTTTTTATCTAATGAGTTTGATGATTTTTGTGTGGTTCATGGAATAAGGAGACAATTCTCAACAGTTAGGACACCTCAACAAAATAACGTAATGAAAAGGAATAATAAGACAGTTCAAGAGATGGATAGAACTATACTAAATGAGTCTATATTATTTGATGGATATTGGAGAGAGGTAGTAAGCACTTCAATCTACATTATGAATAAAGTACAGATAAGGACTAATGGAAACAAGACTCCTTATGAACTATGGAAGTGAAGACCTACCAATGTGGAATACTTTAGAGTGTTTGGTAGAAAATGTTTCATCAAAAAATATGATGAAGACTTGGGAAAGTTTTATTCTAGATCTGATGAAGGAAAATTCTTAGGATACTCATTAATGATCTCAACCTATATATGTTACAACAATAGGCTACAAAAGATAGTGGAAGGCACCAATGTGTATATTGATGAGACAAAGAAATAACACTCATAATAAAAGGATACTTTAGAGAATCTAGACTTCAAGAATGAAGAGGAGACTATAGAGGTTAATAAGGAAGAAGAATAATGTGAATAGATATAGGACTCAAAAGGAACCTCAATACAGATTCAAAGAGATCACCTTGCATCTCAAATCATTGGTAATAAGAATGTAGGTATGTAAACAAGGAGAATACTAGTAAGTAATCTTAATTAAGAGAATGTTACTCTATTATCCAATATTGAACCTAAGAATATTATAGAATCAATCAAAGACAAATTTTTGATAGGTGCTATGAATGAGGGGTTATAATAAATAGAGAAAAATGAGACTTGGGAACTAGTTCCTAGGCCTAAAGATAAGAATGTCATTGGCATAAAATGGGTGTTTAGAAACAAGTTGAATGAAGATGGAAAAGTCAATAAGAACAAGGATATACTGGTATACAAAGGATATGCACAAGTTGGAGTATACTTTGAGGAGACCTTTGTAATAATATCAACATTGGAGGCCATTTGATTGTTTATTGCATATGCAGGATTCAAAGGGTTCAAGATATACCAGATGGATGTCAAATCTACCTTTTTGAATGGAAATTTTGAAGGTGGAAGTGTACATTAAGCAACCTAAGGGGTTCTCAATATCAAATGATAAATACTAAGTTTTTAGATTGAAAAATGTTCTCTATTGTCTAAAGCAAACTCCTAGAGATTGGTATTTTAGGTTGGATAGGTATCTTTTGGATCAAGGGTTCAAAAGAGAAGTTACAGATAGTAATCTATACATCAAGATAGAAGATAACCATCAGTTGATAGTAGTAGTCTATTTATATGACATCATTTTTGGTGGAAATAATGATAACATGACCAAAGCCTTTGTAGAAGTGATGAAGAAAGAGTTGGAGATGTCCATGCTTTTATAACTATCATTATTTCTTGGGTTGCAAATTACTCAATCTAAAAAAGGTATATTCATCTCATAAGCCAAGTACATAAGACAAATATTGAAGAATTTTGAGATGGAAGATTGCAAGGAATTTATTATACCCATGATCATAAGGTGTAAATTGAGCATGGAAGATGAGTCTTCAAAGGTCAATCAAGTGTCATATAGGTTAATGATTGGAAGTTTGTTATACACCACTACCTCTAAACCTAACATCATGAAAGCAATTGGTCTTATGGGAAGGTTTCAAGTAGATCCAAAAGAGAATCATATGTAATCAATCAAAAGGATACTTAAGTGTCTCAAGGGGGATATGGAGTATGGGTCGTGGTATCCAAGAATCAACCATAAAATATCAAGAAGCAAGAACATTCCCATTAGGTATAATTTTGTAAGAAAGAATGTAAGTGAACAAAGTGTCAAATTTGAATATTTTTATACATAGGATCAGATTGTAGACATTTTGACCAAACCACTACCAAAGGTAACATTTGAACATCTAAGACAAGAATTTGATGCAATTCTTGCACCTAGAAACCATTGAGGAAGCCAAGTAATTAGGGGGAGATAATAATTCTCATTATCTCAAATAATAGGTGAGTTTTTCCAATAAAGTATGCATGGAGATATGGGGAGCATGTTTGTGTTATGTCTCATAAACTCATAATTTTGTGTGTTGATTATTTTGGTTACAAGGAGTATGATCTAAGGAGTTGCAAACATCACTTTGTCATTTATGTCAAATGGGGAGAAATTCCAAGATAGGGAGATAAGAATTATCAATTTTTAGTGTCTTTTTCCATGAATGACAAAGGAGGATATTTTTTATCCTTGTTCTTGTTGTTGAGGTTTGGTATTGATGTTGTCATTGATGTCAAAGGTTCTTGAGAAAGGTCTTCATGAGGTCATTAAAGAATGTAGCTATGAGAGAGGATATTGATCAGTGTTTCAATGATTTTTAGAGTGTAAGACATGTTTGGTATATCTTATTATGACTTCATGAGTGATGTGAAGGTCAACATGGAAGGTGCTTGTTGTCAAATTTGTCAAGTGCTTTAACCTAGTAAGTGACTTGAGAAGATATGTGCATAAGATGCCTAGTCTTGTGAATGAAAGGTCAAGATGGCTTTGTGAGATGAATGCACACAGGCATGAAATTTTTTATGAGGTTTATTTATCATGTATATGAGGCATTTTATCACTCATGTGAGTCTCAAGGTGCGCCTATAGGAGTAAAACCTATAGACGTAGTCTGCACCTAGACCACTTCTAGAACCTACTTGGCTTAATGAGGTATAATGGTTTGTTATCGAGGCATGTTAAAGATTTATGGTCATGTATAATAATGATATAGGTTAATTTAGTATGTGAGTGAGTTGGAGAGGCATGAAGGTCAGTTTTAAGGCCTAATGTAGTTTGCAGGTCAAGGTCTAAGCAAGCAAAGAGAGAGAATACAGCCTAATGGGGTATGATGTTCTATTTATAAGTAAATTATGGATAGGCGAGTATTTTTACAGTTATGTTAGATTGTTTCAATTATTTTCACAAATTTTGAGGTCATGGTTTGCAAAAAAAGGCATGAAAAGTAGTTTCGAGGTCTCTCGAGTGCACAGAATGAAGGATTCTCAACCTAAGAAGGATTTTATTGTGTTTTTTAGCTCATAAAACCTCTACTATGAAACCTAATATATTTTTTTTAGATGGGTAATAGTAATATATAAAATTTCCAAGCATTATTTTTTTATTTAAGGGTTATGCTTTATGAACAATTGTTAACAGTGGAAGTGTGTTTAAACCCTCTTAGAACCCTAATAAAAACCCAATGTTGAATATGTTACCCAAAAAAGCTTGGAATGGTATTAAATTACTAGAATAACTATTGGATCTTATATTCATTTTTCCCAATCACCTCCAAGTGTGATTGATTTATGAGGTGTGTGAGTAGACCCTATAAGAATGTGTTAGTTTCTCAGAGATTTGTTGTAGTAGTCAGAGTTGACCAAGTCAAAGTATGAAGAAGGTTGATAATTGTATTTTATGTCCATGGTGGTTTTTGGATAGGTTATATCCCTCAGGTATTCTAAAATTGGTCATCCAAAATAGTCACTAACATGCCTAATGGTGCAATTAGTGAGAAACATAGGCAGAAGTGAGAAGTTGATTAGGGATGTGTTATCATGGAATAATGATGGAACCAAATGAATGGAGGTTTTTTAAATAATTTTAAGACATTTTCATGATTGGTATAAGTCTTGGAGGTTAGTGTTTATAGTGAAAAAGTTTCTCACAAGTTGACTTGCTCAATGAGGTCTGTGTAAGTGATGTTATGAGATTGGTCTGCAAGACCAATATTGCTATTTAACCATATTATATTTTTATTTGAGAATGGTCTAATTATCTCATAGTATCATATAAATTAAATTTTAATTCATTGAATTTATCTACACAGGTGTTGAATTTCATTATCACTATGAGTGTGCTTGAAGGTATTCTGGCAGTTATGAGTGGGTTATTTGTAGAGAAGGGTTTGAGTCCTTTTTCCCTAAGTTGTGAAGTATAATTCATATGGTGATCTCCCTAAGTTCATATATCTTATGTAGATTTTTTTTATTTCCATGATTGTTTAGCTAATTTATGCTTAATCTTCAAGAGTTCAAGATAGACTTTTTATAGGTTCATAGACCTAATTGTGAATAGTGCTAATGGCATGCTTCAAGTGGTGGTTGGAGATAAAATGTGACATGGACAAAATATAATATTATTATCAGTATATTTGAGTGGAATATGAAGTTTTCCTACCATTTTTGGTGTTTTAAAGTGTTTCAATAAGATCAAAGGGTAACATGTACTAATGAAGGCCTAATTGAATTAGGTCTCTTTAAGGCCTCAAGAAGGATTTGGTCCATTTGAGCTATGCCCAACATAATGTAATTTTTGATTCATGTTTTTAGAATTTCCTAATTCATATTATGTGGGAAATATAAGTGGAAAAGTGTTTATGACTAGCCAAGAGTTTTATGATCAAGAGCCTAGTATAAGAACAGGGCCTAAGAGGTATAATTGACTAGTTAGAGAATGAGGGAGTTGAAGCAAATGATATAAAAATTTAAAGAGATAATGAGGTCTTATATACCATAATAAGGGTGTATATAAACTATTATTAAGATACAATAAATGTAATGTATATTAATATCAAGGTTAAATGACCTAATCTATCTTGAAGAGACATAGTTGAGCGAAGGAGCCTAAAATATAGTTTGAGAGGGATAGAGGAGTGTGAAGAGATGAAGAGGTGGTCATCATCATTCACTTGAGAAAAAATGTGTCTTTAAGGTGATCAAATCAATAAAGAGGCTTAATTAGTGTTGGGTCATCTATGGGTTTGGTGCCTCTTTGCAAGTTGGTGCTCCATGTGAAGTAAGTGATTCACTAAATTTGGTGTTTATATTATAGGACTATAGTCCATTTGTAGATATCTATGGTTTTTCTTCCCCTTGAGGGTTTTCCACTCAAATAAGTTTTCTATGTGTTATGCTCTTGTCTCATGTCCATATAAATGGTTTTTAATGTGTTGTTAGTTCACTATATTGCTTTGATATTTCATGAATGATAAATTAAAGTTGTAAAAGATTTGAAGATTAATTCATCCCCCCCCTTTCATTAATTATGCTTCCAATGTGAAAGTGGATGAAGTGGAATGAGTAATGGTCTTTCAAAGAAGAAAGACACTCATGGATGAATTTTAGTAAATGATGTTACTGGACATGTGATGATGCCCCCTTAAGGGGACATGTGGGGAGGAAGAAGGCAGATGGACACTCAAAAAGAATAAATTCTGGGAAAGATGGATTAATGGACAAGAGGATAGGATGATGAAGGAAAATATAGATTTGATGATGAATGATGAGGACAGAGGTGAGAGTGGTCAAGTTGACCTTAGACATGTTATGTGACTAAGTGTTGTCTACATAGTCTAAAAAGACCTCAAGCCAATGTACTTCAAACTAGGTGATAGATGACAAGACACACTAGAGGAGAAGGATGATAATGATTTTTAGACATGTTAGTTAAATAAAAAATGCAACTCAGATTTTATACATGAAGATAGATAACTAGGATAAGTGATTGGATATGATATGTTATATGTTAATGACTAGAGAGATGATAGATAATTAACTAGAGGATAGAGATGGGATGATAAATGGCTTGGAGGAATGACTAGAAATTAGATAAGTGGAATAGGATGATCATTTTGATGATGGTATTAAGATGATTATACATTTAGACATGTGAGAGAGGATAGGAGAAATGATGGGTGTAGTCCATTATCAAGCCATCATTATTGTAATAAGGCTCACCATAGTCTAATAAATTTTATGTAAATATAGAATTAGGTAGTATGAAACATGTTATAAGTATGTCTAAGAGGACATTGTACCAAAGTGCATGATTATAAAAGGGGCAATTGATGAACTTGTCATAGGGCACCCAAAGGTTCCATGATAGCATCCTCATTCATTTTACCCTTGATGAAAGAGACATGATGCAAGACTAACTAAAAGACTAATAAAAATAGACAATAAAATAAACATATGTAGATATATACATGATAAAACACATGCAAACAAGTAACATACATAAGTATCTACATAAAGATGTGTTATGATTAGTATCTTGTTTGTTATCCTGGTGAAAGTCAATAAGATGATTGATCAGGTGATGAGTTGGACTAAGTTGATCGTGATGATGTGAATTTGGATTAAGGTTATAGACTTGGACAATGTTATGGACTTGGAGTAGATGAGGGACTAGAATTATGATAAGGTTGTTAAAGACATAAGTCAAGATGATTATGATGTTTAGACAAGGTAAGATGACAAGATGATAATACAACTAAGTTATAATACGTGATGATAAGGATATTTAGGACATATGACAAGACAACATAGGACAAGATAACTATATGCTTTGGGATTTTATGGATTCTATAATTTATAGGTTTTTTTAGAATATTTCATTTTTTAGGTCTTTTGAGAATATGTATGTACACTATATAGATGGGGTTACTATCAAAGGGAATACCAAGCCTAGAAACCAAGATAAATATGGATGGAATAATGGATGAGACAACAAAAGGATGAGGGTAATGATGAAAAGGGGATGAAGAACAAGGAATAATGGACTAAGGATGACAAATGACCATATCATGAAGGAAACATATATCTAGTTGCTTGAGTGTCCATTAGAGGATATGGAAAAATGATTCTAGAATGTTTCACAAGACATCCTCCACTCCCTTAAAAAGGTAAAGACTAAAATAAAGGATCAAAATAATAAGGTTCAATATATGATGGAAGATGATGGGTAGGAACAATGGATAAATGGATAAGATAGGCAAGGATGACATGGATGGGATTGATAAGGGATGGATTTTTCCCCCAAGTGTTGAGGTGAAATGTGGATAATAGACTATTTTACCATTATGTCAAAAACTAGTTTTCATCATGGTACTTACCCAAGGCACTAGAAGATTGGTTTTCACCATTAGATGAATGATGTTTTTGACTTTTTTGACTTTTTTACATATTGATTTATTAGAGGCAGGCAAGATATAGGATGCAAACATTTTTGTGATCTTCAGAAAACACTTGTTTTGGATATATGTGATATTATGACCATGTTGTCAATTTTTGATGTATTAATGTCCTTGTGACCTTTATTGACCCTTGAGTGAGATCTTGAAATATATCTAGACTAGGTGTATTTGTCACCCCTATGAGAGGCAATGCTTCCCAAGAAGGTGATATGAGGTATGGATTGAATTAGATATTGATGATGATGTGGTTATATTTGACCTAAATGGATGATAGGATCATGGTGTGAAGGTGTGATGGGTGAGTGAGGATTAGGACTAGTATTTACACACATCATTGGAGAGGTTAGACATTCCATGTTTGATTGGTTCTATATGATAAAAGACTTTAAGATATCTAAGACACTTTGATTTTGTGATTTATCTTTGATATAATTATTTAAAGGATTATCGACCATCTTAATACTAATCTTGACATTGTTTTGATTTTTAGACTTGATTATATCTTGATTGCCCCCTGATGGATGACTTTAGGCTTCACTAGAGGAGTATGATAGATGATATTTATTTTTATGGTCCCCTATTACCTTAAAGAGGGTTTCACTAGGGGAAGACACTTTTTTATTAGACTGATGGTTTGAATTTTTTTGATATTAACTTGCTAGATCAAAGGTGATTTGATCATCATGTATGATTTTTTTAATATGGTCTTGGAACTTTATATTTTTGTCACATATTATGCTACTTGAGGAAGGGTCCAATAATGTATGTTATTTTTCATCCCTATGAAAGGAGGTGATTAAATGATCATTGACAGGAAGAAAGGGGTATATGATGGATGAAGGTGGGGGAGATGATATGATGATGTCAATGAGTGGTGGTGGGGTAGCATAGTCCTCATAGAGGTTCCTAGGAGACCTAGTTTTGACATCATAGAAATATCCAAGAGATCAACAAAAGACTCACTAAGACTATTTGTAAAATATGAATCTAATGTGGGATTAGATCCAATCTAACTATCTTTGATAGATAAATCTTGTAAGAACTCTATTAGGACTTCATCATCCTAATCAAGATCAATATATATGTATTTTGATTGGTTGACACCTAGATAGGAGGTACTCTCAAATAGGTATATGTCATCATGAGTTATAATATCTATGAGGGATGATGTTTTTGATGAGGAATTTGATATGGATATTAGTGTTGAACATGATCCTAATGTAGATAAGACTTGTATTGACTCTAATGCTAACTATAACAAGGGTGTGGTCCATGTCGATGAGGTAATGTTACTCATATAGGATTCTATGTATACAAGAAACCTCTCTAAATGGGGTATTTGATGTGATGATGGGGAGATAATGGATTTGACAAAGATGGTCCCATAGAAGGACTCATGAGAGAAGTGAGAACTAGGTTTATGAGAAATGGACTCATCATTAATGGAGGATTTATCAAATATGGGGGGACCATAAAAAATGTACTTGGTGTCTTAACCTTGGCTTGGAAAGGGAAGGGCTTTATCATGATCAAGAATGGAATCTTGGTAAATATTTTATTGTTCACCCTTAGGTGTAGATTCATTTGATTCATTCTTGATTTTGAGGTCACCACAAGTGATGAGGTCTATACAACTTTGATTAATGGTATCCCCCAAGTTTAATGATAGATGCAATAGTGGTTAGATTTATACCAAGAGGGATTAGGCTTGATGGGATTAAGATGTCATATGGGTGGATAGACCATCACTTTAGTAATAACAATTTTTTGAAAGAGGGATTCTAGGGATATAGGAAGAGGAGTATAGGGCCTCTCTTCACTTCTTGACTTGGGTGATGAAGAATTAAACTTTAGATCAGATGATTATTGACCCAATTACGTGGGAAGATTAGTATTATAATGTGTTGCTAGGGTAAGATTCCCTTTACTAATGTAGGAAGGGGTATATGACTATTTATGATAATTGGATGGAGGTATTGATTATGCTTGGGTAGTATGCAGGCTATAATTAGATGAATGTGAATAGGTGTGGATCAAAGGTAATGTGTCAAAGTTTGCATGAATTTGAGTACTTATTTCAAGGAGTCATGAAAGGAGTATATCCTTATTTTAAATGAGGTATTTCTCAATCAAGGTGTCCAACTTTGCTTTGAAATCCATGAATCAAGATAGGAGAATTTTTAAATGATGTGGTTCACTAGCCCTAATTGGCAAGTAATAAGGATTGAATGGAAAGATTAAGGGATGAAGATGGGATGTGTGGAACAAATTTAGATAAAGGATTGCTTTAGTCTAATCTCAAGTTTGATTGGATATTTTGACTTATTATGATGTTCGATAAGGTAAGATAAGATCAAGTAGACCAACTCAAGCTATGAGCTAGACCTTTGATGATTTAGACTAGATTAGACTAAGTAAGCTATGACAAACTCTAGGACTTGATAAGGGGATAGACTAGCTTGAGAGACATGATTTTGACTAACATTGATTAGATTTGATAACTTAGACTATCTCAAGGCTAATATGATTGACTCAATTTGAATGAAATGACTTGATTGATACAATAGGATGATAATATTAGATGGTGTGTATGACTCAAACTTGATTAGACATAAGAAAGCTTAGAATTTTGACCTTAATGTGGAAAGAGTTATTTTCTAATGTAATGAATACCAATGTATAACTATGGACTTGATGAGATAACTAGTATTGACAAGGATGACAAGGTAATTACGGGTTGGACTATGACTAGGATAGATTATACATATAATGGATAAGGTGACTAGGCAAAAAGAGGTCAAGACAAATGACTAGTTTGTACTAGGACCCTAAGGGTGAGTAAGATAAGTCAAGATGATATGATGATAGGGTGACAAAAATGACTAGGATATGATTCATTATAGATAAGGTGAATCTTAGTCTTAAGTGATAAATATGACACTAGGGAAAATTAATGATAAGGCTAAGTGAATAGTGTGAGGTTTAGACTATAATAATATGTGATAAAGGGATGCCAAGACTAGATTAAGGTATGTAATTGATGGGGGCATGAACAGTGCTAGATGGATGAGACTAGACTAATATGTGACTAATATGAGAGGGGTGATGAGAGATAGGACAAGATGCAATATGAGATGAGCTTAAAATGATTCACACAAATATACAAAGTAAATATGCACAAAAAAATATTGAAAATGATATATAAAATGATAATATGTGAAGGAAACCTAGATAGGTGTGTATAGGCTTGGTTAAAGGGTGGACTTAGCTCAAAAACAACACTGGTCCAACACAACCCTCACCAAATCAAACAAACCACAAACCTATTACTAGTAAACTAATTTGGGAGTGTAACTCAATGACTGCACCATCTAATAGCTTTGTATGTGAGGATATAGATTGGTGACTTGTTATGGAATATCCCAAACCCTCTCAACCCCATTTTCACATAATGGTCACTATGGGAGATGATATTGACTCTAGAAGCAAGTCATTTATTATGGCTAAAGGTTTTATTCTAGGTTATATAGGCTCTCTAAGGGTATTCCTGATATACACTAGGTATGTCGAGCCTAACTCTGTATAGGGTGGTGTATGATGTTTGGGTCAGATATTTAACTTCTTACCTTCATGGGATCCTATATTGGGTCTCTTATTTGGCCTAACAACATCTTTATCTCTTATTTAGACTCTTCTAGAACACAGAGTGTGGATTTATGTATTGTGGTGAAATCCACAATCACAATCCCCTTATGACTATGATAAGTGTGTGGGAATCACTTCCACATCATGTTTCCCCATAAAAAATAAAAATGGGAGGGTCTTTTAGTGGTTTTTCATCCTTTGAGACTCATCGTTAGGATGAATATAGGAGATCATATACCATTATAGCCCTTGGGATTTACACATAGGTAGTCAAAATAGTAATTAACTGATTCATATGTATGACAAATAAAGAAAACAAGATAAAATCAAAAACAAAGTTTAAAACTATCATTTTAATGGGCATCCTATAAGAAAACCAATTAGTAGTTTCATATTTATGGTCTTGAACCGATCAAACCTGAAAGCACACATATTAGTAATTTGATAGGTAAAATCAAGCAAGATAAAACTACCAATGAATTTGGGCATGTGAAAATCCAAACAAAATATTAGTCTAATAAAATGTAAAAATATATTTAAAAACATTGTAGGTTTTACACTATAAATTTTTTAATTAGGGGTCAGGACATGGGGTCAAGGGGTAGGTCTCTTTGCAGGGTTAAGGGGTAGTGCCCCTTGCAGGGTCCAGGCACAGAGATGTGAAAATCAATTTGAGGCTTACAAGATTCTCAAAATGACTCAAAATTCACCGAAAAGGATCTTAAAAGATGCACTCAAAAAAAGATAATTTTGAAGGAAAATAAAGGGCAATTCTAAATTTTAAGTTATGCAAAATCTCTATTATAGTAATCAAAATCACTTTTATATAGTCAATGTTGATTCAAAATCACATACAAAGGCACAAACCCATAGATATAAATTCAAAATCATAATTACAAACAAGCACTATTACAAATATCCAATAAAATACTATGGTTACTGTGTAGTTAGTATATTCAAAATTTCTAGTAGCTTTGGCAAAGTTATAACTAGGACTTAAATTCATAAATGGAAGAGAAGCAATATTGAAATACTTAGAAAAATAGAATATTCTAATATATATTTCCACTACTAAGTCTAATATAATCAAGGTGAATAGATTAAAGTGTGTCCTTAAATAAAATATGCGATATATTATCAAGTATGATTAGAGTAAACTATAGGATAATCAAAATCACTACTACTGTCTTCAAAATCACTAATGGAAATGAAGATCACATTTTACAACAAGTGATTTTGAAAACTATACACAAACTAAGATTTTATAGTTTTTACAATAGCAAATGTACTTATAGGTGTGATTAGATTATGATTTTGATAGATCATATTATTTACAAAAGTTTCCATAATCAAAACATGATTAGATTAATTTATTTCAAAATCATAATTGGGAGAGTTACAGTTTTTTTGTTTATAATATTTATAATTTATCCCTACAAAAAAGAGGTTAGACACAAAGGAAACTATCTACAAGAAATAGTAAGAGATATGTATAGAGACTAGACAAAAAAAATTGTAGATTAGAAACTTTACAAATCTAGTACTAGTCAAAATTGTAAATGAATATGTCAAAATCATAAGTAAAAATCAAAATTACAATTGCAGTGGTCAAAATCATAATTAAAAATAAATATTGATTCTACATAAAAGTGATTTTGACTAAACAAAATGAAACAGTTAAGTATATAAATAGCTAGTGGTTAACTCTCACAGTTAAGTTCAAAATCATGATTGTTGAGGTCAAAATGGCTTGCACAAAATCATTATTTATAGATCAAGGTCACAACTCACTTGAAACATGAAATTTTTACAATTTTGAACCTAAATTCTCATTCAATTTGACCTATAAGTTGAATTTACACACTTCACACACACAAGGTCAATTCAAGAGGAGGGTTCCCACTGTGGTCACCAAATATGAGATGATAAAATTGAGAAATTTATTTTTGTTATGAAATTTAACCAAAACTACTCAAAATACCAATCTACCATTAAAATCTAGAACAAATAGGATCAAAATTGCAAAGATAAATAAATCAATCAAAACCAACATTTGAATCCTAAAGCTAAGTGCTCTAAATCAAGATCAAAAAAAGAAAAATACTAATTAATTATAGATTTCTTATAGAATTAGAATTTCTTGGACAACATGGTATTGGCTTGATTCAAGATATGGATAGTGTGGATTAGTTGACAGCTTGATAAAAGGACTAATGGATTTGATCATAAGATTAACATGAAAGCTCATGGGTTTCCTAGTCAGATTCAATAGAGGATGAGTTGATTTAAATAGAGGAAGGAGGGATAATTAAAATGAATTAAAAATTTCTTGGAAGCCTCTAGAATTATATGATTCTAGAGAGAAGGGCTAAAATCTAGAATCCATTAGGGGGTTGAATGATGATTAAAGGGAGGTTAGATTAGTTTAGAAGAAGGGTTGGGTGAGAATAGGGGGTAGGCTTGAAGTAAATATTAGGAGTAGGTAGGTGGGTGGGTTATGGGAATTTTAAATTCCCAAATATTAGACAAGTGGGATTATTTAGTAGATAATGGGGACTTGGGTGAATTAATTCGGTAAGGGATATTATAAGGTTAATGTAGGATGGGGGATATATTAAAAATATTAGGTTAGGACTAAGATAATATGATATTAATACAAATTAGATGGAAATATATGAAATTAGTGATGTTGCTAATGAATAAATCAAATTTAGATGTATACATTAAGTACTAAGTTAAGAGAAACATAGTAGTAAATTACCTGCCACCTATGTCACCCTTTCAATTAGTAATAGGAAATTAAACAGACATCCATTCATATCACCATTTAATGCAATAGTTATAACGACCCTCAACATGAGCTAAGTCATAAAATATAGATACATGTTTAAAGATAGAATAGGGTAAGATCCTCAAAACATTCCCAAACAAGCATACCATCAAGTTCCAGCACTAATGAATGTATTCAATGGGTTTCCATGATCCTTATATTATTAACTTGATAGATTTATGAATAAAAAGGAACAATAAGTGTTTTTTAATCTCAAAAAAAACATTAATATTGGGTATAAATTTGAGTGAAACCTAACATTGAAAGAAGCATAGTAGTAATTTATCTAGCACCTATGTCACTATTTCCATTAGTAATAATAAATCAAATATTATAAACATCCATTTATATAACTATTATTAATCAAATTTTCACCCTAAGGAGGGATACTCTAGCCTCCTTAAATTTGATATAACATTGAAACACCTCAAGGTTGTGGGTAACCTATAAGAGAGGTAAATCTCTAGGTTAAAGTGTTATATCCCTTTATGTATCACTTAGGCTCACAAACTACTCTAAAAAATTATTAATAAAAGAGAGAGAAAACCTATACTAATGGAGGTGATGCACCATAATTACTTGACCATACCAACTAGCTAAAAATTCACTTAAAACATAAGGCCAACCTACAATAAACACTACTCTAAATCAGTCTCCCTACATCAATATTTCTCATGAAGGTTGTGAAGAATGCTTGGGCTAGGAGGACTAATCACGAGGTCATGAAATGACACTAATGAGAAGAAAACTTACTCAACATTTCACACTCCACTTAGACACTTAAAAATACCTACAAAGAAGTTTCAAACTAAATAAGCATGCAAGAAAAGGATAAACATGTCAAGGAATTAAAGCTAATCACTTGAAAAGATCAACTAATCACACAAACATAATGAAACTAGTAAATATAAGACATTAAACTAGAATTTTATCGTTACTTGAAGGCTTGAAAATGGGTAGATCTTCTCCATACCCAGGTGGAGGATACAAATATAGCCAATCAAGGCTGAATATATAGAAAAAAAGAGATGAGAAGGGAAGACATAGGATAATGAGAGAGACAAAATGTCAAAGAGAGTTACAATCAAGAGAGGGGTTATGAAACTATCTCAATAGGTCTTATAAGACAAGTGTGCTTTGTTAAAGATACTCTCCTACTCTGAGTGGCATGGATGTTTGAAAGCTATCCCTTCAAACTTTGGCTACTCTTATAAATATATAGCTTGTGTTGGCATACCCCTGAGCTGAGTGGTAGACCAGCTCATGTCTTTCTACATCCAACTAGGGCACATCATCAACCTCCATCTGCTTCCCTCTTAGAAATTTCAATCACTCTTTAACTCTATTTTCAAATTTATTTTCATCTTTCCATCATGGTACTTATTTTCTATCAGTCTCTTTCCCATATTTAGCCTTGCACATAATTTACCACTTTATTAGGGATACATTCCCAAACAACCTAACTCACTGATAGTTCTTCATGGTATAATAGGATTTGGGCCCAATAGGGCTATCACCCTCTCTAGTTCCTACTTCTAGGGGACTTGTGTCTGGTCCATCATTAAGGATGCTTATATAGACTATAATTTGATAGGCATGGCTACTAATTGCCATGTCGGTCTCTTCCTAGTTTTCTCACCATTACTAGGGGAATCCTTGTAAGTTTTTTTTACTTTGCTTAATGATATGTTTAAACTCAATAGATGTTCATGCCTAACTTGGTGATGCAGAAGGTAGCCATCTAGCCCACACATAGGTAAAAGTTATCAACTCCAAGATAAAGTTCCACACACATCTAAATTGGTTGGGCATAAACCAATGGCAACCCACATGGGCCACTTCTCATTGCAACATAGGCAATATAACTCATTCCCATTTGATATAAAACCTTACATTTGCTCTTAAAATTTACCCCTTCTTTCACTTATGAATAGACAAGTGGTACTTTTCAACATCATGACATCTTGAGTTATATTCTAGATCTGCTCTTGACACCTTTCATTAGTTTTATAAGCTCTCCCAAATAACATCTTAGTGGCAATCATCATCCATCTCCTTAGGTGTCTTGAAACCTCTTTGTCTCACTAGGTCAATCTTGCTTACAAGTGTCAAAAATTGAGTTCATATTATCTAATTCATTGTCTCTATGGATGGCATATTCACATCATATCATACCTATGAAAATTCATTTGTAGTCATCAAACTCTCCTCAATACTCCATTTTGCATTAAAAACTCCAATTTGACCTCATTCTTTGGAGCCCTAAAAACATGTAAACCTCATTGTTTATAATAATTTATGGAGGCACTTGGTAAAGTGGGTGCATATTTGAGTACCCATTATGGCTTTACAATTTCATGCCTAATTTCATGTCTTGACTCTGAGTGAAAGTATCTTTTTATGCCACTCTCTCCTTAATTAGGCCTCCTTACCTAGAAAGTGACTTTTGGCCCAAAAACACTCCCACAAGTGTAAAAATTTTGGTAAGTTTTTCTTCACTTTACCCATCATAATTCCAACCACCATGCCAATTTTTAGCTCCTAAGGTCCTGTATGGATGGGTCAACCATGAAATGCTCAAAAACCCTACTCTAGGCATTTGATAGGCATGAGAGACAATTTATGTGTTTTTAAAGAATTTTTTATAGGTTATAGTGCTTGGAATGAGTTTTTTGAGGCCTAAAAAATCATTATGAAACTTCATCCATTAAAATTAGGTCTCTTGAATTACTTTATAGGTCTGCATATAGGCCATTTAGCTTGCAAAACAATTCATTTTTTAATCTTGGCAAACTTGACAACTTGTAGAGTTGAAATGTCACCTTGGGATACATAAGTATGTGTTTATATGATTTTATAACCTTTTTTTAATTCATATTTAACCTTTAAAATTAATTTTATATACATCTCATACCCTACATACTCTCTAACACACCTATAACCATGTTTTTTGCCCTATTTTATACAGTATTATACTTGCACATGTCAACTCGTACCTTGTTCATGTACTCATGAGAGTTGTAAAGATAACCAAGGTTTTTTATAAGATGAATAAATCTATATAAAATAATTTTGGATCTTCTTTCTCACATCAAGTTATTATATAAGGTTTAGGAAGGGTTTTAGGCATGTTTTGTTCTTAAAGATTGTTCATAAGAAACAAACCATCTTCCTCTCTCCTGATGCCACAAGTTGAAAGTGTTGTCACAAAATATTCACCTTAGATATACTTTTCCAAGCCTAATATAATATTTTGGAAACATTAGATTACCTCCTAGCCTATGGGTTGCCTATAGTAGAGGTAAACCTCCAGGTTTAAGGGCTAGCTCCCTAGATATGACTTTATTTGCTTATCACCTACACTAATTGCTTGCTTGGATGAAAATGGGATAGAAATAGCATGAAATTAAAATAATATAATCAGGTGATACACCATAAATATATCCACTGGACTACAATATATTTTCACTAAGAAATATGACTCACAACACTAATCTCAAAATCATGAATTGCTCTAACATTAGTATTTCAAACATGGAGGTGATATGCATTGAACTACTCAAGGTGAGTGAACCAAAGGTAATATTGTAGGCACTAAGGCTACTCCTTACACACAAAGATAAACAAATTAACTTGAATACATTTCATGTGACTTGTTAGAGTGGAAACAACTTGCATCAAACATGGAAGAGTTGAGAGAAAGCAAGGATAGATACAAATCACTTGACCTTTCACTATACACTAATTCACACCTTACACAAGATATATTATGAAATTAAAAAAATATTGAAAATAATTATTTCAAAGTAAAAATATATGATCAAACTAGCAGGGCTTTGCAGATAAGGTGTGGATTATTTTTAAAAGCCAACATGGCTTGCATTTATAGAATATGTGAGAGGAGAGAGAAGTAGAGCTCAAAGGTCAAATAACAAGTTTTAAGTGATGAGAAATAATTACATTATAGGAGAATGGAGTGTGAAATATACCATGAAGGTCTTCTTGGATACGTGTCCATCTAAAGTATTACAAACTCTTCAAAACTAGCATAGAGACCCTTCAACTACCTTCTTGAAACTACCTTCATGATGAGGCATCTCTTGATTGATAAAAATTAGACTAGGAGGAGTTGACACATGTGAATTATCTTAAGGAGGTTGGAAATAATCTAGGAAAGTCATCAAATACATCCCTAACTATTATGCTTTTTCATGACTCTTGTACTCACCATCTACAGTCATTCATTGGTCTTCTAAGCCTCATTCTTCACATATGTCATCAAAGTGACCTTTAGTTGATCAAAAAAATCTATTTAATAGGTGTTAAGACACCTATTCAAAGTCCCTTTTTCTTCTACTCCATGAATGATATCTTTAAAATATCTAATATTGGACTTCTCATCTTCTCACTTGGCAGTCACTTTGTCTTTTCACTATTTGTCCACGACTACCTATGATGAATGGTGTAGTAGAGATGTTTATATTATTTTATGTAGAGAGACATGGATATAAATATTTAGAATAAGTATTTATAGACCTCCAAAAATAATTCTCATTATTCAAATCTACTTTGTACCTATAGAACATTCAAAAACCTATTAAACACCTTATTTTTACTTTATTTGTACAAGTAAGGTGCATACCAGTTGGGTGGGAAGGATCATGGGTGAGTGCTTGACATGTATAGATAACTTTCATGGCCAAATAATCCCCTTTGAATGCATATTTTCTCCTAATTTCTCCATCAGGTCTTAGAAAAGGGTTTAAAGAGGGTTTTAAATTGTTTTGTTTCTTAGCAATGGTTCATAAAAACTAAATGTTCAACTGTCAAAAAAAGTCACTAAGACCAAGTTTAGGACCATACTCAACTACCCCTATATCCTTGGGGCACCATAAAATATGTTCATACAGGGATGAATGTTTGAAGATGGCCTTCAAGCTTTTACAATGCTATTTAGGTGGGTTTGAGACAATGTTAAGCCAAATTATCCATTCTTTGGATTATATCTATAAATTAATGACTCTAATTCATATTTTAATCTCCCTTAAAGGTATTCATATAGTTTGGAAATTTCATGTGGCCTTATGGATGGAGTTGATAGTCATTAGGGTATAGGCCTAATTCTAGGCCTCAAGACCTAGACTGAGTATTTAGACATGTGACCACCTGTAAAAGTTTTAAAATGGATATATATGTCCTATATACTTGTTAACCTTCATTTAAACCCTCCATATCACTTCAATACCATTCCAATCTTCTTCCACTCATCCGTTCACCATGAATGCATAGGTCTACATATTAGCCTATAATTAGAATGCCCTCTATCTGAGATAAAATAGAGGGCATCTCCCTTATTTGTAAATATGAACTAAAAGTATAGGGAGATTGGTTAGGTTATTTTGACCCTCTACATCAAGTATAAAATCTTGATCACACCCCTAAGTCTCTCAAATCTTCAAACTCCCCAAGACTAGTTCTAGGATTGATGAATTCAAGTGTCACTCAGTTTGGTTGGGTATGAGGGTAAAACCCTATGTGATCAACTTATGCTCTAGTTATCTCTTTCTAAAAACAACATGATAATGTGATATCATCAATTTTTATGGTTATTTTATCATCTCCATACCTATCTCTTCCCAAAATTTGCAATCTCTTACTCAGACTAGTTTGTTGAATGTTGTTTGACTGTGTCACTTGTAGGTGACAATTATGAATAGTTTAATAGGCTCTTGTAGGTGTTTATCAATTAAGGCATGGTACTTACCTCACCTCCTCATATTTCATTAATATAATTTCAAATTTTGATACAAACATATCTACCTATTAGCTAATCTTTTATCTCCACTTAACATAGATTGGTCTACAGATTTAACTTCAACTACATGTACACATTCCAAGGGGATTATGAGACTTGTAGGTGTTTGTTTCATGCATTGAACATTATTTTATACCTACATCTTCCCTTGAGATAAATTAGGGCCATAACACACATTATGATCTCATTTCATGCCTTAGAACAAATTTCTCACTCATTGTATTGTAGTGCACTAGTGCATTTTACGTCTAGGTTAAAAACATTGTAGGTTTCACTAAGTATTCTTAGTAAAAAACCAACTGAGTGAAACTCCACTCAATCATCCTTATATTTACCCTAAAACTAACCTTATGTATTGTTAGCCAATTTTCACCCCCTATGAAAATTGACCAAATATAGTTTCTATATGTCCCCTCAAATATTTGCACAAGCTTTCTCTCTCTTCAAAGTTTTGTTCGGTTTTCTTCCTTTCTTATTCCTCATCTTTTCTTCATTTTTTATTCCTTTCTTATTCCTAATTTTTTCTTTATTTTTTCTTCCTTTATTATTCCTTGTCTTTCCTTTTTCCTTGTCTTTCCTCTTCCTCTTTCATTCACTTTCTTCCTCTTTTCTTTTCATTCTTTCATTTTTCTTCAAAAGTGCCCTTCAAAAAAATCTGAAGGGTCACTTTTATTCCAAGTGCCCTTCAAAAAAAAATTTAAGGACACTTTTTCTTCAAATTTTCCCTTTGAAAAAATCTAAAGGGTCACTTTTCTTCCAAGTGCCCTTCAAATTTTCTTTGAAGGGACACTTTATCTTTGAAAGTGCCCTTTAGAAAAGTCTAAAGGATCACTTCTTTCAAAAGTGTCCTTTGGCTTTTTCCAAAGGGACACTTTATCCCTTTCTTTCTAAAAGTTCCCTTCAAAAAAATTCAAAAGGGCCACTTTGTCTCAAAGTTCCCTTCAAAAATTTTTTGAAGGGTCACTTTTTTCCCAAGTGCCCTTTAGAAAAATATTGAAGGGTCACTTTTCTTCCAAAGTGCCCTTCAAAAAAATTCTGAAGGGTCACTTTTTCAAAGGTCCCAAACAAAAGTCTAAATGAATTCCTTCAAAAAATTTATCTGAAGGTATTCCTTTGGAAAAAAAACCCAAAGGAATGAAAAAGGCATAAGAATGAGATAGACAAAAAGTTCAAAGGAATTCCTTCAGAAAAATTGTCTGAAGGAATTCCTTTGAAAGAAAAGTATGAGGAAAAGAACCCAAGAGAAAAGTTGGAGATAAAATAAAAACGAAATGTTCTAATGGAATGACATGCCAAGGGATGTCAAATTTAGAATAATAAAGTAGCTATTGGGATAGAAATGTCCCATGACATCCTGGGGAATGTCAAATTCAGCATCATGAACTAGTCGTTGGGAAGTAATCAAGTTTGAAAGGTCCAAAGTCATCAAGATTGAAGAGTTTAAAGAAAGTTAAGCATCTCCAAAAACTTTAATGACTCTCATAGTGCAAATTGAGATTATCCAAGTTCTTTACTTATGAACTTTATAAGTAGAACAACTCAAAGACTTCAAAGTAGGTGAGTCTAAAAAACTTGAATAGGTCTATAGGAGCAAATTGATATTTTTTAAGTTCTTAGATTATAAAATTTATAAGCTAAGTAGGTCAAAAAACTTGAATGGGTCTACAAGTGCAAACTATGTTTCTCCTAAGGCTTTGCTTATAGTCTTTATAAGTAAAGAGGTCACAAAAACTTGAATTACACTGCAAAGTGCAAATCAGGTTTGTAGAGTTACTTAGCTTATATGCTTGATCTTATGGCTAATCAATGGTACACAAAAGACATGAATAGACAAATGAGAAGCTGCCACATGGTAGGAGAGGAATAGATGGAGAATGATATGTAGGCATCCATGCCAAATAGATTGATAGCATAGAATCATGATCTATGCCATTCTTTGAGAGCCATCAAAAAGGGTGAGAAGCTAAGGAGAAGATGTTAAGCATCAAGAAAATTTTTATAACAAGTGGATCCTTACTGTAACTATTTTGATGCCATTGTAAAATATCTTAATCCCACTTGGTATCCATTGGAGAAGCCTCTTCTATAGGGCAAGGCAAGGATGTTTGAAAAGGTGACTGGACCAATAAAATGGCCTGAATGAGCATATTCAACAAAGTTAGTTGTAGCTAAAAGTGGAAAATTATAACAAAATGGATCCCTTCCCTTTGGTGCCAAAGACCTCCTCATCTTCTCCTTTTACTATAAATACTTCCCTTGTTCAAGGGAAAAAAACACACCAGTACAGTGGAGCCCTACTAGAATGATATAACATTCTACCTTTCGGCATTAGCATAGGTCTATTCTTTCATGTTTCTAGATGATTATCTAAGTGTGCGAGTGATATATGGTGGCAGTTTATGATGATTTTTTTATCCTCCTACCCCTTCATTCTTCATGCTTGAACAAGAGTCCTCAGTCTAGTTGGTCACATGGTATGTGTCTAAGTGTATTGCATTTATGCATGTGTACTATCATTCTAGAATGTGTAGGGTCTACCTTTCAGCTCATTTACCTTGTGTTATCTTGCATGTCTCATGTTGAAACACTTCTATTAGACTCTTTAGATCTTTTGAATGTCTATGTTTTTGTTATATCATGCACTAGAATGTGATACTCATGTGGAGCATAGTCTTGGTGTATCACCCTTGTTAGAGTAGGATTTCCCTTTATGAAAATTTCTAACTCTTTTCCCTTCGAGAAAGTTGGTCCAGCAATAGTGGTTTTATAGAGACTCATATACAGAGAGCTAGCCCTTTAACCTAGAGGTTTATTTCCCCCATAGGCACACTCACAAGCCTAAGAAATGATCCAACATTGCCCAAATCTAGGGGAGGTCTAAATGCCCTCGTTCAGGGTGCAAGATTTGGAGACAAAATTTATGGCACGCTCAGTGGGACTAGGTCCAAATATTGGGAATATTTTTAGTGTGTCTTCTCTCTTATCAACTTTTGGAAGCATCTAAATGAACACCAATGGTGACTCCAAATGAATTTCTACTTATAAGGAGCCTAAGTATCTATTGATGAAGATTTTGATCAATCCTTATTTTTTCATGTGACTTGTGAAGTTGATATGGATGGATATGGGGAGATCCTTACCATACACCTCCCTATCATGATGCTTTCTACCCTTCTCAATAGTCCTACCAAGAATACCATCATCCCTATGAGTCACGGTAGCCCTATGGTCAACCTAGTCCTTTTTCAAATGAGTATGTTATTGTTGACTAGCCATATGACCCATCTTCACCTCAACCTTGTCATGATGAGTCAGAAAACACCATTAGTTGGGAGGTAGAATATGGAGCTTTCAAAGCCTTGCTTGAAGAGGTTAAATAACCTAGGTACTTTGTCCAAGCTTACTACCCCTCTCATTCTCAAAATGTGTGGGTAGTTATGCCAAGATTTCCAAAATTGGAAGAGCATATGATTGTGCTAGATAAGTGTAATGATGAAACTCTTGGTGGTTTTTTGGATTGGTTAAGGTTTTTAGTTGAGTTGTTAATGGACATGTGGGGGTATGTTGAAGAAGAGAACCAATATGTCATTGGTGAAGGATTGTCTAGGGATAGAAGAGATTTTCAATGGTAGATTGATTGGTTAGAGAAATGGAAAACCCAAGAGGGTATGGAAAAAGTTATAGGTGGAAAATAATCTCCAAAAATATATGAATAACCTCAAGAAGATGAGGAGGATGATGATAGCTTGTATGAAGAAGAGTTGCTTCCTATTACTCCTCCTATCTTACCTCTCCCTCAAGAGCCCATTAAAGAAGTTTCACCCATCTCCATGTCCATCCTTGACCAGACTCTCCATCCTCAACCCATAGACCCATATATCTCTCTTCCACCATCCCTCCCCTTTAAGAAGAGACTCTTTCAAGGGAAGCATCGAAAGAAGAAACCACCATAGGAACTCATCTTGGTGAAGATAAGGACAACCTTGCCTACTTGAGTGAAGAAAAACATGTTCAAGACTCTTTTACAGCTATCCATGAGGAGTGTGACCTAGACTTTGAAGGAGAGGTATTCAAAGAAGATCCCATGTTTGATCCTAAGATTACAGAGGACCATCTCAAACATGAAGTGAAGTGTATCATCAAGGAAGACTATCAAGGTACTCCTCAAGAGGTTGCAATCTTGAAATAATCTCATGAGATCAAAATTGAATACATAGTACTTGAGGATGATGCTATACCTATTTATAATTTTGAATCACCCTCAAATGCATTGTAGCTTGAGGAATAGCAGCTTGATGATCCCATATGTTAAGAAGAGAAGAGAGAAGAGGTAGTGATCTAGGATGTCAAGGAAGATAAATATGATTGGCAATATCAAATGGATCTCTTTCAGGAGCTTGAAATCCTCTACCAAGTTGAGGGAAAAGCTCATGACAAGGTGAAGTAAAGCTTTCCCATGGAAGATAATGACCAAGATTGGGTAGACTATGCAGAGCTCATTAGTGAGTTTGAAGAGCTTACAACTGATGAGAAGCCCAATCTCATTAAGAATCCCATGGAAACTAAGAATGCAAGCCTTATACATCACCATTTGAGGTCAAAATTGGATAATCTTGTGAGGGGCTTGAATTTTTTGAGCTATAGGAAAAGTTCATTTCTATGGCTAACTTGTTTCGAGCTATTTGGTTCTTGTTAAACACCATGAAGAAGATGGAGGCATTAATGCCAAGGATCAAAAGGTTACATGCTTCATCTATCACTCTATGTCATGAAGCCAAGAAGGTTTCCAACTACCCCTTTGATCTAAGAGGAAGTGTTCATGTCAAGTCTCTTCTATAAATAGTATTTTAGGTGTGTTTCTTTTAGTTTGCTATTGTGTTCCCTAAGTGTTTTGAAGCAAAAGTGTTTTTTATCTTCCCTTTGTTTGTTTTGTATGTGATCATTCCAATTGTGTGTTTTTTCCAAGAATCCTATTCAAATCATTTATTGAGTGCCTTATGCGTAACTCCATGCCCAATGGAAGGATTAAGGCAACTGGTCTTTGCATAGTAGGCATGCCACCCTTGTGAATTGCCAAAATGTTAGCCAATTTTCACCCCCTATGAAAATTGATTAAATACAATTTTTATTTGTCCCCTCAAAAAATTTCACAATCTTTCTCAGTTTTGTTCACTTTTCTTCCTTTCTTATTCCTCATCTTTTTTTCCTTTCTTCTTCCTCATTTTTTCTTCCTTTCTTCTTCCTTGTCTTTTCCTTGTCTTTCCTCTTCCTCTTTCCTTCACTTTCTTCCTCTTGTCTTTTCTTTATTCTGCTTTTCTTAAAAAGTGCCCTTCAAAAAAATCTAAAGGATCACTTTTCTTCCAAGTTCCCTTCAAATTTTTTATGGACACTTTGTCTTCAAAAGTGCCCTTCAAAAAAATCTCAAGGGTCACTTTTATTCCAAGTGCCCTTTGGATTTTTTCCTAAGGGACACTTCATCTTTGAAAGTGCCCTTTGAAAAATTCTAAAGGGTCACTTCTTTCAAAAGTGTCCTTCAACTTTTTTTGAAGGGACACTTTATCCCTTTCTTTCTCAAAGTGACCTTCAAAAAAATTGCAGAGGGATATTTTGTCTCAAAGTGCCCTTCAAAAAATTTCCAAAGTGTCACTTTTTTCCCAAGTGTTCTTTGTAAAAATTGTGAAGAGTCACTTTTCTTCCAAAGTGCCCTTCAAAAAAATTAGAAGGGTCACTTTTCTCCAAGTGCCTTTCAGATTTTTTTTGAAGGGACACTTTGTCTTCAAAGGTGCCCTTCAAAAAAGTCTGAAGGGTCACTTCTTTCAGAAGTGCCCTTCAAATTTTTCTAAAGGGACACTTTGTCCCTTTCTTTCTCAAAATTCCCTTTGAAAAAAAATTGAAGGGACACTTTGTCTCAAATTTCCCTTCAAAAAAATTTTGAAGGGTCACTTTTTGCCCAAGTGCCCTTCGAAAAAATTTTGAAGGGTCATTTTTCTTCCAAAGTGCCCTTCAAAAAAATTTTGAAGGGTCACTTTTTCAAAGGTCCCAAAAAAAAGTCTTAAATAATTCCTTCAGATAAACTATTTGAAGTAATTCATTTGGAAAATAAACCTGAAGGAATTAAAAAGGCATAAGAATGAGATGGATAAAAAGTCTGAAGGAATTCCTTCAAACAAATTGATTGAAGGAATTCCTTCGAAAGAAAAGTCTGAGGAAAAGAGATTAAGAGAAAATTTCAAGGATATAAAATCCAAAAGAAATTTCCCAATGGAATAACATGCCAAGGGATGTCAATTTTAGAACAAAAAAGTAGCCATTGGGATAGAAATGTCCCATGACATCCCAGGGAATGTCAAATTCAGCATCATGAACTAGCCATTGGGAAGCAATCGGTTTTGAAAGGTCTGAAGTCATCAAGATTAAAGAGTCTAAATTAAGTTGAGCATCTTCAAAAACTCAAATGACTCTCATAGTGAAAATCAATATTATCTAGGTGCTTTACTTATGAACTTCATAAGTAGAGTAGCTCGAAGACTCTAAAGTAAGTGAGTCTAAAAAACTTGAATGGGTCTACAGGAGAAAATTGGGATTTTCCAAGTGCTTAACTTATAAAATTTATAATCCAAGTAGGTTAGAAAACCTAAATTGGTATACAAGTGAAAATTGGGTTTCTCCTAAGGCTTTGCTTATATTATTTATAAGTAAAGAGGTCACAAAAACTTGAATTACACTATAAAGTACAAATTGAGTTTGTAGAGCTACTTCGCTTATACACTTGATCCAATGGTTAATAGATGGTACATAAGAGCCATGAATAGAAAAATGAGAAGCTAACACATGGTAAGAGAAGAATAGATGGAGAATTATTTGTAGGCATCCATGCCAAATAGATCGATGGCACAGAATCATGACCTATGTCATTCTTTGAGAGCCATCAAAAAGGGCGAGAAGCCAAGGAGAAGAAGTTAAGCATTAGGATAAATTTTATAATAGGTGGTTCCTTACTGAAACTATTTTGATTCCATTACAAAATATCTTGATCCCACTTAGTATCTATTAGAGAAGCATCTTCCAAAGGGCAAGCCAAGGATGTTTGAGAAGGTGACATGGACCAATCAGATGAACCGAATGACCATATTTGGCAAAGTCAGTTACAACTAAAAGTGTAGACTTAAAATAGAATGGATTCCTTCCCTTTGGCACCAAATACATCCTCATATTCTCCTTTTTCTATAAATACTTCCTTTGTGCAAAGGAAAAAAAACACCCAGTACGGTGGAACCTCGTTGGAATGATATCATGTTCTGCCTTTTAGCATTAGCATAGGTCTATTCTTTCATGTTTATAGATGATTGTATGAGTGTGAGAGTGATGTATGGTGTCATCTTGTGATGATTTTTTCATCCTCCTACCCCTTCATTCTTCATGCCTAAACAAGATTCCTTGGTCTAGTTGGTCACAAATGTGTTTCTAAGTGTATTGCATTTCTGCATGTGTACTATTATTCTAGAATGTGTAGGGTTTGCCTTTCAGCTCATTTACCTTGTGTCATCTTACACATCTAACCTCTATGTTGAAACACTTATATTAGACTCTTTAGAGCTTGGGAATGTCTATGTTTTTACTACATCATGCACTAGAACATGATACTCATGTGGAATGTAGTCTTGGTATATCACCCATGTTAGAGTAGGATTTCCCTTTATGAAAAATTTTAACTATTTTCCCTTCAAGAAAGTTCGTATAATATTAGTGGTTTTACAAAGACTCATATACAGTGAGCTATCCCTTCAACCTAGAGGTATGTTTCCCCCATAGGCACACCCATAGACCTAAGAAATGATCCAATATTGCCCAAATCTGGGGGAGGTCTGAATGCCCTCCTCCATGGTGAAATATTTGGAGACAACATGTGTCAATACATTGGTCCTATGCCTATACTATTAACATGAAAAAAATATATCTACTCAATCCTTAATAAACTTCACCAATCAGAGCTTAAAATGTGATGCAAGATCCCTTGCTTGGAGAAATTAAGATAGATGTTCCCTTTGAGTAACCTTCTCAACTTTGTACCTACATACATTGTTTGAACTAGTCAAAGATTAGTAATATAACCCTATATGACTTCAGAAACATCATTAAAGTCATGAAATAAATGAAACCAATCTCTCCAAGTTTTGGATGGTTCTTTCATAGTTTGTATATGCTCACACATGACTATATATGATTGCATACAGTAGAGTTCTGACTAGTCTTTGTTCATATTTGGAGAACCTCTCTCAATAAACTTTAAAATCCCTAAATTCAAGTATGTCATGGATAAAATATCTTCCATGTTGTTGATATGTTTAACACAGGCACATCACCTTGATATTGAAGCCATTTCACAAAAAACAAAACTCTACAATAATTTGCAGTCTTTAATGGCGCTCATTGCTCACATAGTGAGATGTTCTTGCATATATATTTATGTTCACACATTAAAACCAAGTTATAATCCTCATGTAAAGGGAGTAAATGTTTCTCCAAAACACACATAACACTTAGAAGCATCAGATTATTCAAACTAATGAGAAAACCTACAAGTATTGGGAATGTGAAGATAGTTTTGAGTCATTGCCAATCATAGAGATGGTTCATGAAGTATACTCCATCAATATGAAATCTATTTTCATGGAAATTAATCTCACCAAGATTAATTTAATCCCTCAAATTCTTTCTTCTCAACTCTTCCTCTCCAATCTGAATTAGCAAAAAACCAATTGACTAGTCTTGACTTACACAAGAGAGAGATGAAGAAGGTAAACTAGTTTTTTTCATTCTTGGAGTTGTCAAAGCAATCTTAATGTGTAAATGAGTTGTGAGGAGCTTAAATTTCACTTTGAAGTCTTCTACATGTGCCATGACTATTGTACAATCTATACAACTTCAAAAACTCTCCCTTTTGTAGGTGTTTTCTTATTTTTAACATTGATCCATGTAGCATGTCAATTATGGAATAGTTATATGATTCTCACATGACACATTGGAAATTAAACCACTCCTTAAAACACTTTTATTCTTATGAAAACAATACAACCTCATTTAATGAGTCAAAAGTGACCTTATATGACATGAAATGACACTACAGACTAATAACAAATATGATCAAGGCTAAAGACACATTAAATGACCTCGCTAGTGACCACTTCAACCTAGAATACCTTATAAAAAGTTTATATTATATAAGGGGTTGACCTAATTTGACTTGTGGTCAAATTAGTTAACATTTTAGTGATTTCCTAGGGGTGGCAAGCCAATTATGCCAAAGACTAGCTGCCTTCTCTTATCCATTAGGTTATGGAGTCACCTATATATAAATTTAACACTGAATTACCTTTATAAGAACACCAAATATAGACAAAATAATAATAAATAGACACACAAGACAAGAAACCAAAGAAAAACAACACTTATGTTCACATGAACACTTAGGGAAGACATAAACATTTGTTACTCCATAAAGTGAAGGAATACATGAATTACATTGCCATTTTAACTTTGGGATTTGTGTCTCCAACTCCTTCATGATTTTTTCCAATCTCTTTGGCATGATCCTTAATGCAACTATAGCTAGTGTAAGCATATCACCTATAAAAGTGGCTTATTCTCTTCAATCAATAGACTCAATTTGCCCATGGTACTCCTTAACTACAACTTCTATTAGTGCTTTAACAAAACATTCCTCTTTGACTTCTATGGCACTTTGATAAATATCAGATTGTTCACCAGTTACAAGTTTCTCAAGCTCATCAAGGAGATTTGTATAGTCCACCAAATCTTGATCATTGTCTTCCATGGAAACCTCTTGTTATATATTCTTATGTACTTGGCCCTCAAATTTTCAAAGTTATTCAAGTTCTTGGAAAAACCTCATCTACTGCTACTAATAATCTTTGCTTTCTTTCTCTTTGAGAACCACCAACTCTCTAGATTTATATTCTTGGTCCTTGAGTACTTGATCAACTTCAGATCTGACTACAAATCCAACAAGTTAGGATGGCATAAGATCTCCTTTTTAGGTCACACCACCAAGAGGTAAAGCAGCTTCAAGAGTGTCTCCTAACTGAACAATAGGGTGTATAGTCTTTTGAAAGCATTCTAACTCATCACATATGCCCTTGAAATTCTACCACAATTCATCTTGTATTATGGAGTAAACAATAGCTTCTTCTTCAACAGTTTTTTGAGATTTAAGTCCTTGATCATGCTCATGAACATCAACCAACTTAGCATATGTAGATTCTTTCTCAATCATCTCTTCTTCAATGCCTTGACCAAATTCTTTATAGACATTTGTAACATGAAGTTCAAAATCTTTCTCTTCACTCAAGAAGATTAAATTGAAGTTGTCTTCACCAAGGGGAGTCCCTATGGTGATATCTTCATCATAGATGCTCATGTCATCTTCTTGGTTAGTTGTATCTTAAGCTTTCTCTTATTCACTTGCATCCCAAAAGATAGGTTCTCCTTTAATAAGGGATGAGGTGGGAGGTTAATGGTTAGGCCCATGGGTTAGAGAAGGATTATGAGGTGTGATGGAGGTACCATGAATGGGTTTGGGAGTGGAGGTTTCTTGAATGAACTCATGTGGGGATGACAAGTTTGATTGGTAAATAGGAAAGAAACCTTCTTCAAAAAGAGTTTCACTTTAATCATAGCCTTCTTGAGGATCTTCAACAATTGCTAGTTTATTTTCAAATTCTTAGTTTTCCCACATTCTTAGTCTATCTATTCAGCATTGGATACAACTTTTTCAAATTAAAACTTCTCATTGATATTATATTGGTTTTCCTTTTTAACTTCATTCCACACATCCATCAACTTTTGAACTAAACCTCTCAACCATTCCATGAGATGGTTAGGGAACACATCAAACTTTTCATTCCATGTTCTCATCTCTTCTTCATTATCTACAAGGCTTTGCATGAGTGTTAATAATGATTTGGTATGGAATGGAATTAAATTAGGAGAAGGGTAATAGTGGGGATTGTGATGAGCTTCAATTTTTTGAACTAGGAATTCATATTTTGTTTTAAAATATCTTTACTTCCAATCAATGGGATTATCTAGTCCCTTATGAAAAGATTTATAAGAATCATATTGAGCTTGAAATACATCATGATAAGTCTAGTAGGAGTCATATTGGGGTTGATAAGAATGTTATTATTGATAATCTTATTAATATCCTTCCTCATAAGCTTCTCCATAAGGATACTCAAAAACATGATGTTCATATGGAAAAGGAATAGGATTATCATAGGGTTGCCATGGCTCATAGGACTGATAGTAATTTTGATAGGGTTGTTGAGGGATATATCATGGGTCATAACAAGGTTGATATGGAGGTGCATAGTGGGGATTCTCAACATAACCATCCATATCAACTTCAAGAATCAAATGAAATACAAGTATTGATCAAATATTCAAAAATAAATATATGGGTTGATTACAACCAAAATATTTCATTTGGAGTCACCATTAGTGCTTTCTTGAATGATTTACAAATCTTATAAGAGGAATAACACACCAACAATACTTCCATTCTTTTGGACCTTAGTCCTACTAGGCATACAAAAACTATTGTCACCAAATCTTTGATCTTATATATGATTTTTCAATCCAACTCTAATATTTGGGAAACATTAGATTACCTATAGGCCTATGGGTTGCCTATATTAGAGGTAAACCTCCAAGTTTAAGGGCTAGCTCCCTAGATATGACTTTGCCTACTTATCACCTACACTACTTGTTTGCTTGGATGAAAAGGGTGTATAAGTAACATGAAATTAAACTACTCTAATGAGGTGATATACCAAAATTGTCTCCACTGTACTACCATACTTTTCACTAACAAACATGACTCACAACACTAGTCTCAAAATACTAAATTACACTAACATTAGTATTTCAAACATGGAGGTAATATGCATTGAAATACTCAAGGTAAGTGAACTAGAGGTCAAATTTAAGAAACTAAGGCTAATCCTTACACTAAAATATAGATAAATTAACTTGACTACACTTCATGTGACCTTTTAGAGTGGAAATAAATTGCATCAAACATGTAAGAGTTAAGAGAAAGCAAGGATAGATACAAATCACTTGACCTTTCACTATACACTACTTCACACCTTAGACAAGATAGCTTGTGAGCTCAAAAAAAGATTGAAAATATTTATTTCAAAGGCAAAATATAGTATCAAACTAGAAAGGCTTCACCATACTAGGTGTATATTCTTTTCAAAATCCAAAATGGCTTGTATTTATAGAATGTGTGAGAGGAGAGAAAAGAAGTGGAGCTAAAAGGTCACAAGAATAAGTGTCAAGTGATGAGGACATTTTAAATTATAGTATAATGGAGTGTTAAACATACCATGAAGGTCTTCGTGGACAAGTG
Source organism: Torreya grandis (assembly GCA_037957365.1). Classification (NCBI taxonomy): domain Eukaryota; kingdom Viridiplantae; phylum Streptophyta; class Pinopsida; order Cupressales; family Taxaceae; genus Torreya; species Torreya grandis. Next base: position 1,963,885 of record JARHVA010003124.1, on the reverse strand, counting down.
TCCATCTGAAGTATGACAAATTCTCCAAAACTGGCATAGAGACCCTTCAACTACCTTCTTGAAATTGCCTTCATGACGAGGCATTTCTTGACTTCTCAAAACTAGACTAGGAAAAATTAACACATATATACTATCTTAAGGAGGTTAGAAATAAGCTCTGATAGTCATCATATTCATCCCTAACTATTATCCTTTTTTATGACACTTGTACTCACCATCTACAGTCATTCATTAGTCTTTTAAGCTTCATTCTTCACATTTATCATCAAATTGACCTTTAGTTTCTCAATAAAACCCATGTAAAAGGTGTTATGACACATGTTAAAAGTCCCTTTGCCTTCCACTCTATAAATTATACCTTAAAAAGATCTAAAATTGGACTTATCATCTTCTCACTTGGCAGTCACTTTGTCTTTTCACTATCTATCCAAGATTTCTTGTGATGAATGGTGTAGCAGAGATGTTTCTATGATTTTATATGGAGATAAATAGATATATAGAGTTAGAATAAGTCTTTATAGACCTCCCTAAATAATTCTCATTCTTCTAATCTCCTATGTACCTATAAAACATTCAAAAACCTACCAAAAACCCTATTTTAACCTTGTCCATATAAGTAAGGTATAAACTAGTTGGGTGGGAAGGAGCATGGGTGAGTGATTTACATAGCCAAATCACTCTCATGGCCAAATAACCCCCTATGAATTCATATTTTCTCCTATTTTCTCCATTGGGTCTTAGATAAGGGTTTAGGAGGATTTTAAACTATTTTGATTTTTAGCAATGGTTCTTACAAACTAGATATTCAACTTTCAAAAAAATGTCATTGAGACCAAGTGTAGGATCCTACTCAACTACACCTAGATATTTGGGGTACCATTCAATGTGTCCATATAGGTATGACTATTTGAAGTTGGCCTTTGAGCTCTTGTAGTGTATTTTAGGTGGGTTTGAGATAGTTTTAAGCCAAATTAGCCACTCTTTGGATTATATCTAAAAACTAATGACTGTAATTAATCTTTTACTCTACCTTTAAGGCATTAATTAGTTTTTAAATTTCATTTGGCCTTATGGATGGAGTTGACAATCATTAGGGTATTGGCCTAATTCTAGGCCTAAAGACCTAAATTGAGTATTTAGACATGTGACCACCAGTAGAATTTTTCCAATGTATGTAGATGTCCTCTATGATTTTTCACCTTCACTTCAACCATCCATATCACTTTAATACCATTCTAATATTATTCCACTCATCCTTTCACCATGAATGCATAGGTCTACAAATTATCTTGTAATTAGAGTGCCTTCTATCTAAGATAGAATAGAGGGTATATCCCCTATTTTTATGGATGAAATGAAAGCATAGGTATCTTTGTTAGGTCATTTTTATCCTCTACATCAATTATCAAATCTTAATCGCACCCCTAAGTCTCTCAAACCTTCAAACTTCCCAAGATTGGTTCTAGGATTGATGATTGTAGATGGCACTCAGTTTGGCTAGGTATGAGGGTAGAACCCTATGTGATCAACTTATGTTATATTTATCTCTTTTTTAAAACCACATGATAATGTGATATCATCAACTTTGAGGGTGATTTGATCATCTCCATACCTATCTATGCCCATAACTTGCATTCTCTTACTCAAACTAGTCTATTGAATGTCGCTTGGCTATGTCACTTGTAGGTGATAATTATAAATAGTTTAACAAGCTTCTGTAGGTGTTTATAAATATAGTCATGGTACTTACCTCACCTCCTTATATTTCATTAAGATCATTTCACTTCTAGATACAAACATCTCTTCCTTGTTGAACATTATCATTGAGTAAGGGAGAGATTGTTAAGCATTATCATTGAGTGTTGTCATTTATGTCAAAGGTTCTTATTAAGATGTATAGCTCTTTCATTGATATTAATATAATATCATATGTATCAAATATTATTTTTAAAATACTTGGTCAAGTAAGCCTTGAGATATGTATATGAATTAGTTCTGATTATCAACACAGTGACTGTTGTTATTATGATGAAAGAATATTGTTTGAAGAATGTTATGATGTCAACCTGAGTGAAATCATTGAGAATAAATGTGAGTGAGTATCATTCATTATATAAATTATAAATCATCTTGTAATTATTTGTCTAGACCGTTTTATATGGTATTTATAAATGGCATGATGAAATGAGCAAGCTCCAAAGAAGAAGTAGTATACTCTGAAGATCTATGTAAGCAACTCCAAAGATGCTCTGAATGGGATACAAAGATGAGAATGCTCCAAAGAACACTTGAAAGTGATTGAGCATGAGAGGGATTTTTTGAGGCTATACATGAAGTGTGGATGACCTTGAAAATAATTATAAGGTTAGCTCTGAAGATCTATAAATGCAGCATCAAAGATGCTACAGTCAAGCTCCAAAGATTTGTATGAAACTCTAAATAAATTCTATTGAAGCTCCAAATAATAATGAGTGTATGAAGTTTCTTGATTATACACAAGAAACATTGAAACATAGGAGAGTTTCAAGGTGGATTTTATAGTGTGGCTAGAAGGTCAGATTTAAGTCATAATAAGACTTGTAGGTTAAGTCTTAACAAGCAAAAAGAGAAGTGGTGTCCAAATGAGGTAATAGAATTAGTTATTATGACATGAGTGAGTATTTTAACATTAATATAGGTTATTAAAGTTATTTTTATCATGTTCATGAAGTTTTAGGTCTTGTTTTATAAGTAGAGGCTTGAAAATTAGTTTAAGGCTTTTCAAGTATACAGAATAAAGAGTTGTCTACCTGAGAAGGTTTTCTCAGTGCTCATTTACATGTGCAAAATCTTCATGAGATCCTAAGATATTCATGGTAGATGAGGAAGGGTTATAGATCAAATTTCCAAGCATTTTTTTCTAGAAAAAATAGCTAATTTTTATGAGTAATCATTAAGACTGGAAGATGGTCTAAACCCTCTTAAAAGCATAAAAGTGACTCAATATTGAAGATATTATTATAAAGTGATCAGAATAGTTTAATATTATCAAATGAGTAATTGGAAGTTGAATTCAACTCTCCCAGGCATCTCTAGGTGTGATTGGTTTCTTAGGTGAATTAGTAGACCCTACATGAAAGTGCTTATCTTTTAGAGATTTATTGTAGAAGATAGAGTTGACCAAGTTAAAGTTGCTAAGTAGATGAAGATCAAAGTTTGAGAATTGTATTTGTTGTTTAATCACTAACAGACCTAGTGGTACAGACAATAAGGAAATCAAGCAAAAGTAAAAGGATGTTTACTGATGTGTTTTCATGTAAGAGTGATACGTTGAAATACATGATGATGTTTTTTGGGTATTTAATGATCTATTCATGATTTTTAAAATATTGGAAGTCAATATAAGAGGTTGAAACATTGAATCCAAAATGACTTATTTGGTTGAGTAGAGTTTATGAGAAATAAGGTCAGTAGATTAGTCCATAAGACCAATAAGTTTCATTACATCTCATGATCCAATTGATTAAGGTTGATCTAAGGATGTTTTAATATCATATTCATGAATTTAAATTCCTTGAAGTTATTCAATCATGTGTTAGATGTTCATGTTTCTTTGATTATGTTTTTGGAGTCAGTTGGTAGTTTTAAATGAATATCATGTAGAGTAGTGGTTGAGCCTGTTTACCCTGAGTTGAAGCATCAGATGAAGTTTATGATGACCCTAAGGTCATGAGGTTTCGAAATATATAATTTATTTCCATGATTTTTTGTCAAAATTGAGTATATGCCTCAATTGTTCAAGGCAGAGTTTATTTATATGCACATGCCTTTTATAAGTAGTAATTTAAAGAGGGGTTCAAATGGTAGTTAAACCTAAAAGATATTATGGACATTAATTAAAGTTGGATAAGGTATATTAGAGTGGCATATATGAATTTTTCCTATTTTTTGAGTTTTTTTATATGCTTAAATAAAGATCAAATGGTAATGTGTTGCTAATAAGGCCTATTAGGTCTCTATAAGCCTAAAAGAGGAGTAAGGGCTAATTGATGTATGGTCGACCTATTGTGTTAATTGATTCATGATTAACACATGTTATTTTAATATGATAACACCTATCATGGGTGACCTAACTAATTTGCATATGTAGTTGACTAAGAAAGATATGATCAAGTGACTTGTATAAAAGTAAGGTAGTTTAAATCTATTTTATGTGAGCTTAGGGAATGCTTAGAGGATGCTAAGTGTGGAAGAGAATAAGTGGATAATAAAATTATATATCTCATTGGTGATTATAATGAGGAAATTTGGACCATTAGATAAGTTTTATGAATATCTAATAGAGGTTTTCCATATGAAGATCAAGGTTAAAAGACCTAATCAAGTCATGAAGAGTGCTAATTGAACGAATAAGGATGAAGGCCAAGTGAGAGGGATAGTAGTGAGCAAAGAGATAAAAGAGTGTATCATCATATATTGTATCATAATCGAAGGTTTTTTAAGTTGATCAAATAATTAGGTGGTGTATTTGGTGTTAAGTCAGCTAGGGGTTGGTGTCTCCTTGCAAGTGGGTGTTTGCTAAAGTCTAGCTGAGTTGGTGCTGAGCTAGTTGGGGTTGGTGTTCCATGTGAAGTGGGTGATTCACTAAATATTTATTTTTATCTTATAGTAATTTATTTCATTTTATTCATTATTTTATTTTATCCCATGAAGTTTTTCTCACGTATATGTTATGTTCATGTGTTTCATGTTTTTATGATGTGATGCTTATGCTTACTAAGATGTACATGCTTGTTAGAATGATTCATGTATGGTTAAGTGGGATTGAATGAAACAAAATTGAATATTGATTCACCCCCCATCTCATTCATCTTATTTCCAATAATTGGTATCATAGTAGGTCCTTTAAAACAAGCTTGACATCCTAAAGGAGATTCTAAAAATCAAGGATGACTAGTCATCAAGCTCAAGGTGTGTTATCTACCAGTATGGCTCCTTTGTTTAATGGATATAACTATGCCTTTCAGAATTTTATAATGAATATATATATCATGTCACAAAGACATGATATTTGGTAGTTATTTATGGATGGTTATATTGCACCTCTAATTCCACCAACAGATGCAGTAGGAAATAAGGCTAGTGAGAATAACTCTAATGTAATGAATGTCATTCTATGTGGCCAATCAGAGGTAAAGCTTTTAAAAGTAATGTATTGTGTTTCATCCAAATATATATGGATCAAATTGAATACTATATATTAATGAGACACCAAGGTGAATTTGGCCAAGTTGTAGACCCATTAAAGATAATTTGAAAGACTTAAGATGAATGAAGATGAATCTATTGCATCTTTCCTATTAAAGGTTGATAAAGTTTTCAATATCATTATAGGATTGAGAGAATAAGTGAAATATTATATTTTTGTTCAAAATGTATTGATATCACTAACTCCTAAGTTTAACTCTAAGGTGTCTATAATAGAAGAAATGAAATATTTAGACAAGTTAGAGATGGATGGGCTTCATGGAATCTTGACTATCTATGAGATGAGATCAAATGAAAGAAGACCTCTCAATAAGGAAGTAACTTTCAAAGTTGAAAAGAATTCAAAGACTAAGAAGTTCAAGGATGATATTGATGGTGATGAATTGATTGCCATGTTTGCTAGAAAGCTAAGAATAGGTTCAAGAGAGTACAAAGGTAATTTGCCATTCAAGTGTTTCAATTATGGATAAATTGGAAATTTTACAAACAAGTGTCCTCATAAGTAGAAGACTGAGGATGATGATAAAGACAAGAAATCCTATAGGTCTGATAAGAGCAAGAATAGTTTCATAAAGTATGAAGGTGATAAGAAGTCATTCAAGAACAAGAAGAAATTTTATACCAAATAAGATAGTTCATCTAATGTGAGTGATTCAAACACATCTGACAGTGATGATGGTAGTAATGAACCAGAAAATATAATAATAAAGCTTTGTTCATAAGCATAGATTTAGACAATGAGGGTTGTTCAAACAAGAAAGGCTTCATGATTAATGTAGAATTATAATAAGAGGTATACTATGATAGTGAAGGAGAAGTTGAAGTGGATCTTGAGGCAGAGTTAATAAGTGCCCCAAAAGAGTTGAAGCTTATGAAGACGAAGAACAAAAAAATTGAAATCATTAGTGCATGAATATGAGGAGCATATTGGATTATTTGAGGAAAGGCTCAACAACATTTCCAAGGAATATGAAGAGATCATCCAACAAGTTGAAACTCAGATAAAGATTGTGGCAGCAATCCTACAGGCTATAGAGGAATAATGCAGTAGATATGAAACTAAAATGGAGTCTCTAAAAGATAATTTGGATCAATCATCTAGAAATATGAAGAGCTTTGTGAAGTTTAAAAAGAGCACTAAGGCTATAGATGTTATCCTCAGCAGTCATAAGTATGCAAGTGATAAGATAGGTCTTAGTTTCAAACAAGACCAAAATAAGGCACCTCAAGTCAAAGAGAAGACTATTGAAGACAAGAAAGTCAACATAAAAAGACCTATCAAATAGCCCAATGATAAAAGGTATGCTAATTATTTCAATGGTTACTATTTTACATGTAGTCAATTTAGTCATAAAGCAAGAGAATGTAGAAGACCCTTAAAGAATGAGTACTCATGGAACTATGGAAAGAAAATCAATTAGTCAAAGGGAGATCATAGTCATCATCAGTCAAATAGTATATATAAGGTGGTTTATTATACCTGTCATAATGTAGAACACATTTCAATATTCTATCCTAACAGAGTTAGAAGATCATCAAGTCAAAGTAGGAAGTTTAAAGCTCCTAGAATTAAATAAAGGAAAATAAATGTATGGAAACCAAAGTTAGTAAAGACAAATCATGATTAGTCTACAAGCTAAAGTGGACTACTTTCTAAGATAGAGCATAACTTATGTGAGAAATCAAGAAAGGAATGTTAATAACACTTGTTATCTATATGTGTTGACAAGAAAGTCAAATAAAAGGAGGATGACAAAGTTGATGATGAGATCAAGTTTAAAGTGTCAATCAAGTCTAGAATAATGTTGAAGAATATTTAGTCTTATGAAAAGATGGATATCTAGTAATCTCTTGAGTTTATAGTATTTTAGTACCCTATGAAAAGGGGGTGGATCCATTAAGCTTCATGAAATCATTATTTTATCAGCAGAAGCATAAGGGTACATTCAAATAAGGTTTATTTTTAGAAGATTCTAAGTTGTATATACTGAAAGCAAGGAGATGAAGATGGATATTATCCATTCATATGTTGATAACTCTATGCTTTAAAGTGTATAAGGAAGTGTGATGAGAGACCTATTGGCCATTTTTGATCCACATATAAAGCTCTTGCATGATTTGATGAAGTAGTCGATCAAAGGCTTAGAAATGGGTCCAACAATGCAAATGGAGGATTAAAAAAGATTCTTATATGTTTTGAACATTCAAAATAATGGACCAAATTATCTTAAGAATCCATCATAACCTTGAAGGATTGATCAAAGTATGAATTGTGTAAATTTTAAGAGCCAAACCATCAGTAGGACATCATGTAGGAGCAAATACACTAGTGCATTTGTGTAATTTTTATCTTCACTCAGGAAGCCCCCATGAGACAAAGGATTATAGTGCTAGGAATTTATACATGCTAGGATCATCCTCTAAAATTTTTGTACCCACATGAGCTTTCTAGCTCAAGTTACAAGTTTCTAAAGTTGAACCTACAACATAAGATGTTCATGCTAACATCAAGTTTAATCGTGAGAAAAATAAATTCTTTTGACCTTAAATTTGATGATCGCATGAATGTTAATGATGGTCACATGAATGTCATTTTATAGGATCATAAATTTCAATTTTAACCTTGTAAAATAGTCATTATTTTTTAAATAGTGAGTCTCAGCAGATGTAACGGTTCTCACTTGATCATACATCTTGATCTAATGGTGAAAGATAATTCAAATAGTCAAAGAGCTTGATATTTTAACATGTGGCATAAGTGCATAAGGCTAAATAATGATAGTGAATCCTAAAATCAAATGTAGAGCTACCACATGGTGTAAGCTTGGATAAAGTTGACAAGTCAAGGACAATATCAACAACTCATGGTCATTCATACCGAGCAGGATCAATGGTGTGAGATGGGTTAATATGTTAACAAGTTCAGTTAGATCTTAATAGACAATTAGAACAAATGTGATCCAAAAACATTTGATGAAAGTTGAGAAGCCATTTTTGACCAAATTAAATAGGTCTTGTAGGATCATCCTTTCACCATTGGATCTCGATTAAACATCATTAGAGGGACACACTGATATAACCAAGGTGATAAAGAATATATGGGACTACCATTAGAGTTAAATACAAACATTTAGTTCATAAATTTATAGCCTTAAAGATCATTCATTTGACTATGTTCACCATTCTTAAAGGAGGACCTATATATATAATGAACTCTTAGTTCTTAAAATAATAGATTGGGTTTTTTGGACCTATTATATCAAAAAAAAGGGCTCTATAGTCTATAGGTCCATATTAATATAAAGGATATAGGAAAACCAATAATCTTAGATTGGTTTTCCATCTATAGGATGGACCTATGATCCAGATATGGAAATGGAGTAGATATGTGTTAAATGCAAAGGGTCTCATCTATTGATGTGGCTCCATCATCGATAAATTAGGTACTAACCATCATTCATAGCATGGCCCTGTCAATTTCAAGATTCAAGGATTTGATCCTCATGAACATGACAAGTGGACTTAGGGTCCCAAGGTGGCAAGTTGGTAGTTAGAGAAGTAGTTAAGGTTATTCATTCCTCTCAAATAGACTTGGACATCATACATAAAGACCATTGTCTCTAGTGGGATCTCTCAGCCATTGAGAGGATCTCAAAGGTTATTAGAGAAAAATGAGGTCCATTTGTTGATCAAAACATGCATATATAAATCAATCAATGAGCTTCCACCTCACTTATTGATCATTGATAACTTTTCTCTACTCTCTAATGCATTGTTCCAGTCTCTCTCTCTTTGCTATATATAAAGGCTTTTGAGCCAAAAAATGTATCCTCTCTATATTTTCTCATATCCATCTTTTGGGTATGATAAAACTCTACCAAGATGGAGCTTGTAACCTCTCAAAATGAATACAAGATTGATTTTTAGATTTAATTATTTAGGTATAGTGGGTACATGTCAAATTTGCATATGTAGTAGAGTCATTATCCCTTTTCAAGTCATGATATCACCTAGTTACCAGTTCATCTTGTTATGTAGGTCATGTTTAGTGGTCTACATCCTTTTATCAAAGCCCACATGTGGATACTATGACTGGTAGTGTCTTACTTTAGACCTCTCCTTCATTTCCCTTAGCTTGTGATCATTTAGTGAACCTCTTCATGAAATAATTATGTATGATAGGTAGTTGGAATCCTAGATTTGGTCTTTTTCTTGTTTTTTTAGTGTTTAAGAGTCAATTATATTAGACCAACCATAATCTAGGTGCATCACCATCCTTAACTTAGGTTTCCCTTTTAATTTTATCCCTCTCTCCCTTTTCCTTGGTCATAAGTAGGTCTTAGTAATGTCAATGAGCTAAAATGTTTCATCAAAGGAGCTAGCCTCATTAAAAATCCTAAAGGTTTGATCCCATTATAAGATACCCATATCCTAGGGTCAGTCCCATTTTGAGCTAGATTTGGAAGTAGGACCTGAACACTTCTACTTATAGCTATGGTACAATCTATAGCTCTAAAAGTTTTAGCATGCCCAGTGGGACAAGGTCCAAAAGAGTGGAAAGATCTTGGTGTGTCTTTCCTCTGATTAGCTTTGGGAAGCAAGAACATTAGCACTAATGGTGACTTCAAATCAAACTTTTGGTTATGCACAGACTAGGTATGTCTCAATGAAGTTTTTAATCATTTATTGCATCTCATTTGACATATGAATTTAATATGGAAAACTATGGTGAATATTCCTATTATCCACCTCCTTACCAATCATCCCAATATGATTCATATGAGCCTAATCAGCCCACCAAGATTTTTGTCAAAGTTATGAGGAGCCTTGTCAATTTTCTCATGATCCTTATTATCAAGGAAATGACTCTTATCTTCCCCATGATCCTCACCAATAATATGAGGACCAATACTAATCATATATGAAATAATATTTCCTTGATCCCCCATATGAATAGCAAGCCCACCATAACATTGTTCCTTATCAACCCTATCATGAGCCATCCATACAAGCACTTAGGTAGAATTTAATAAGCCTTGACAAGCATGCACTATAATTGTTCTCACAAAATTATTATGTCCAAGATGTTCCTACTCACTAGATCCATTATGTGAGGGATTCATTGCTAAAAATGAAAGTAGAATGGACACCTGTTGAGAGAGCAAATTAGAACAATCTCACAGGTGAGATGATGGATGTAGGTGGTTACATTCAAAGCATTGAGGATAAGCTAAAAGGTTTTGAAGATAAGTAGGTTCAGCCTTGCCAATATTATGTGCCTTCATATACACCACCTTAGCCTTCTTATGTGCTACTTATTCCTCCCTAAGAAACCATTCCAAGTGCCCCTTTGAATATGCCAAGTTCTTCATGTGTTCGCTAGACCTTCCCTTATTGGAGATCTATCTAAGAGAGATATCAAAGAAAGAAGGCAATTATTGTGAAATAGCCTACTATTGAGATCCAAGACTTCATCCTTCCTTAATAACCCCTTATGAATTCCTTCAAGGTTCCAAGATGTAACCAAGTGGTGAAGTCATAGGCTGGAATAAGTGAGACAAATATAGATTTGAAAGCCCAAGTTAAATGAGGATTTGAACCTATGCAAACCTCTTACATCCCTCCTCAAGAGTCTTCTTGTGTTCTTTATCTTCATGAAGCCACTGACCACCTTAGAGAGAAGCTATTCTAAGAGAACATGGTGAGGCAAATCAAAAAGATAGAGCTAAAGATAAAGAAAGAAGAGGAGAAATAGAATCAAAAAGCTAAAGAAGTGTTGTAAATATTGTCATTGATGTCAAAGGTCTAGCATTATTGGTGATAAAGGCCCCATTGCATTTAATGATGTTTTTAATAGTCATATCTTAGCTAATGTGTGTTAATATTTATTTAATATTAACGAACATATTTTTGGTTGCATAAAGTCAAAAGAAGGGCCCATGGAGAAGTCAAAGAGTCACAAGGTAAAGACAAAAGAAGAATGGGATGTATTTTCCTATGAAGAGTCATCTTGAGGAATTCCAAGAGTCACCAAGTGAAGACAAAAGAGGAAGGGTATAATTTCTCATGAAGGGACAAATTGAGGAATATGAAAAGTCACCAAGATAAAGCCAAAAGATGAAAGGATACTTTTGCTTATGAAGGTTCACCATATGAATTTTCAAATGCAAGGATATGAAGGGTCATGCAAGTTTGATGCCATTTTCTATGAGGATTGAAGGGTCACAAAGGGTGAAGGCCAAAGGTCATTTGGAAAGCTATAAATAAAGGCTTGCGAAGCCATTTGTAATATAGAAGATAGAGTATGATTTGTAATTGTTATATCTAGCTTAGAAGAGCAAAGGAGAGAAAGGAAAGATATATTGTAATGTGCTATCATTTTTTGAGAAATCAAAATTTAGAGATAGTTATGTGGTATACACAAAATGGGTTGGTGCTCATGTGGGTTGGCACTCACAAATGGTTGTTGTGTTGGTGCTCAGCAAAGGGGTTGGTGCTCTTATGGGTTGGTGCTCATGAATAGTTGTTGTGTTGGTGCTTAGCAAAGGGGTTGGTGCTTCGAAAATTTGGTGCTTGTGAATATTGTAATTTGAGTTGGTGCTCATTCATACACTTGAGATTGTTCTTCATGGTTTTTCCCACATTGGGTTTCCATGTTAAATATGGCATCTCTCTCTATCTTGTGTGGTGTTTATTATTTCAGTTCTATTGCATATCTTGAATGTATGGTTAAGTGGAATTTAATTAAGTGAAATTTTATAAGATTTATGATACACTAATTCACCCCCCCTCTTAGTATATCTCATGCTTAACAATTGGTATTAGAGCAGGTTCCTTTTGAAAAAGTTTTACAACTTGAAGGTAGATCAAGAAAGCACGATGGCTGGATCACATGAAGGATTTTTTACAAATAGGGAACCTTTGTTTAATGAGATGAATTATGTTTTTTAGAGCATAAGAATGAAGACTTATTTGATGTCCCTTAGATTTGACATATGGCAACCAGTGGTGGAGGAATATGAAGAGCCACAGACACTCATAACTACTCTGGTAGAAAAGAAGGCAAGTGAAAATAATGTTAAAGCTTTAAATGTTGTTTTATGTGGTTTATGTGAATCAGACTTTGTTAAAGTTATGTAATGTAAGTTTGCTCATGAAACTTGGGTAAAACTTGAAAATATTTACAAAGGTGATGGAAAGGTTCAGCAAGCTAAGCTTCAGACTTTTAGAAGACAATTTGAGAGTTTGAAGATGGAAGAAGACGAAAATATAGCAAGTTATCTCTTATAGGTTGATCAAATAGTCAATTAGATTCAAGGTCTTGGAGGAAATTTAGAAGATTCGACTATGGTTCAAAAGGTTTTGAGATCTCTACCATTGAGATATGATGTGAAAGTTTCAGCAATTAAAGAGATGAAGAATTTATCCAAGCTAAAGATGGATGAGCTTCATGGTATTCTTAGGCATATGAGATGCAGACTAAACAAGATAAACCCTCAAAGAGAGAAGTGACTTTCAAGACATCAAAAAAAGAGAAGGCTAAGATTCAAGAGTCAAGTGATAGTTCTAGCGATAATAAAGATGACAATGGAGCTCTTTTCATTTGTAAGCTAAAAAAGGGTACAGGTAAATATCAAGGAAAATTACCTTTTAAATGTTTTAATTATGGAAATATTGGACATTTTTTAGCTAAATGTCCAAATAAGGGTAATGATGATAATGAAGAAGGAAAGTCTACATACAAGAAGAATTTCAAAGGTAAATTCAAGAAGGGATTTAAGAAGAAGAGTTTATATTCTAAATATCCTAGCTCAGCGTTAGATAGTGGAGTCAGTGATTCAGAAGAAGCAGAGATTCTATTCATGGCCATACATGAAGATGCCTCTGCAAGAAAAAGTACAAATGATCAAGAAGAACATGATGAAGCTGAAGTGAATATGGAAGGATAACTCATTTGTGCCTTAGAAGAGTTAGAAGCTGTTGATAAGAAGAATTAAAGATTGAAGCATCAGATCAAGAAAAATGAAAAGAAATCAAAGGAAATAATTGATGATCTAAAAACACACTTTGAAGAAGCTAAAAGGAATGAAAAAGATCTAACAGCACAATTTCAAAAAGTAAGAAAAGAATGTGAAAGGTATGTTATTGAAATTGCCTCTTTAAGAGAAGATATTGAGAAAGTAGTCAATGATAAAGTAGTTAGTAATTCAAAATTTGAGGATAGCACTAACATGTTGGATAAGTTATTAGAAAACCAAAAGGAAATATCATATAAGATAGGTATCAAATTTTAAAAGAAAAAGAGCTATGTTGAAGCTCTTACAAAAGAGGAAACAAAAAGGGAAGAAGTGAAGAATACAAAGGACATCTCAAACAAAGAAGGCTAGAAGGAACAAAGTTACAAAATAAAATCAGGACAGAGATACACAAACAAGTTCTATTTTCATGGTTATTTTTTTTATTGTAATGGATATGGTCACAAGAAAATAGAATTTCAGAAAAGAGCTAAAAAATTTAGAAACAAGGAGAAGGAAACTCATGCATAATCTAGCAGAAGCTACAACTCTTTTTCTCCTCTATCAAGTTTTGAGGAAGTGGCCATAATATGTTACAAATGCAATAATTTTAGACACATAGCTTGATATTTTAGATTCATGTTTGATTCTATCAAGAAGGAGTTCAAACATGTTCATGGTAGAAGAAACAACCTAAATATTCTATGTTGGTTCAGACAACTTTACATGCAAGAAATGAAGAATAGCGATGGTTTGTTGATAGTGAATGTTTGAGGCACATGACAAGAGACAAGAGTAAGCTCTTAAATCTAAAGAAGATCAATGGTGGCATAGTGAAATTCAGAGATAAAACCACTACTAGGATAGCTAGAAAAGGTACTTTGAGTTTGGATAATGGTAGAACCAAGACTAAGAATGTATTGTACGTTAAAGGTCTTAAGCATAATCTATTAAGTGTAAGTCAAATATGTGATCAGGGATACACATTAAATTTTTATGCAAAAGGTTATAAGATTAGAATAAAATATTCAAATGAGTTGATTATATATGCTTAGAGGATAGGCAGTAATTTAAATGTATTATCAGATATCTTCACAAAGGCACAATCAAAGGACACATTCAAGGATTTGTGAGAGAAGTTGGGAGCAGTTTCATTTACTTCCTACCATTGAGGTTCAACATTAGTTGAGGGGGAGATAAGTTTTATCTATAGGTAGGTCCTTTGTCATTGATGTCAAAGGGGGAGAATAATAGGTATAAGTGCATAAATAGGTACAAAGAATAGGTAAAAGTTGTTATAGTAAGGGGGAGTTACTGTATGTTTTTCAGATGATAGTATGTGCAGGTTTTAGGATGTGGTAGTTTCAGTTTGAGGTTGCCATCAATGACAAAGGGGAAGATTGTTGGAAATATTTTCATTGATGTCAAAGGTCTAGCATTATTGGTGATAAAGGCCCCAGTGATTTTAATGATGCTTTTAATAGTCATATCTTGGCTAGTGTGTGTTAATATTTATTTAATATTAACGAATATATTTTTGGTTGCATAAAGTCAAAAGAAGGGCCCATGGAGAAGTCAAACAATCATGAGGTAAAGATAAAATAAGAATGGGATGCATTTTCCTATGAAGATTCATCTTGAGGAATTCCAAGATTCACCAAGTGAAGACAAAAGAGGAAGGGCGTAATTTCTCATGAAGGGACACCTTGAGGAATACGAAAAGTCACCAAGATAAAGACAAAAGAGGAAAAGATGCTTTTGCTTATGAAGGGTCACCATATGACTTTTCAAATGCAAAGATATGAAGGGTCATGCAAGTTTGATGCCATTTTCCATGAGGATTGAAGGGTCACAAAGGGTGAAGGCCAAAGGTCATTTGGAAAGCTATAAATAAAGGCCTGAGAAGCCATTTGTAATATGGAAGATAAAGTATGATTTGTAATTGTTATATCTAGCTTAGAAGAGCAAAAGAGAGAAAGGAAAGAGATATTGTAATGTGTTAGCATTTGTTGAGAAATCAGCATTGAGAGATAGTTGTGTGGTATACACAAAAGGGGTTGGTACTCCTGTGGGTTGGTGCTCATGAATAGTTATTGAGTTGGTACTCAGAAAAGGGGTTGGTGCTCCTGTGGGTTGATGCTCATGAATAATTGATGTGTTGATGCTCAGTAAAGGGGTTGGTACTCCTACAAGTTGGTTCTTGTGAATATTGTAGTTTGATTTGGTGCTTATTCATATACTTGAGATTGTTCTCTATCATTTTTCCCACATTGGGTTTCTATGTTAAATTTGGTGTCTCTCTCTATATTGTGTGGTGTTTATTATTTTAGTTTTATTGCATATCTTGAATGCATGGTTAAGTGTAATTTTATTAAGTGAAAGTTTATAAGATTTATGATATACTGATTCACCCCCCCTCGTATTATATCATATGCTTAACAAGAAGGACTTCTATCTTTCCCATCTTGGAATCATGCAGTCAAGCAAATCCAAGGTCATTCAACCTCCATCCCTCCCTCAAGAATATAAGTCATTTCCATCTTGGAAATCCATCCAGATTAGCATGAAAAATAAAGAGGAGGACATGACTATCAAATACAAGAATTCAAACCAAAGAGGTGCCACATGTGTCTCATCTCTCTTGGAGTCATCCCAAAAATATCTTATGCCATTTCTTGAAGAAGTAAGCAGTGAACTTCATGTTGAAATCATAGTTGATAATGATGAATTATCATATTAAAAATAGAATATCATTATTAGAACACCACTTGGCAAGAGTATCCATGTCTCAGTCTTTCATAATATCAAAGAGGATGTGTTTCAGGAGAAAGTGTAAGTTGGAGATGAGATCTAATAGAAAAATGATCATTGGCAGCAATTATACCATGATTTCATGAGTGAGATTGATAAACTTAAGATGGAATACTTGGATGATGAGATGGTATAATAGGTTGGATCTTATGAGGATTCCATTAATGCTTTGGAGGATTAAAAGCACTAGCTTGATGACTTCATGCATTAAGAAGAGACTATTGAAGAAGTAGTGGTTCTAGATGACAAGAAGGATAAAGATGATTGGCAATTATAGATGAGTCTTTTTTAAGAGATTTAAGATCTTTATCAAGTCGATGATCAAGTGCTTGAGAAGGTGTAAAAATAGTTTCCCATGGAGTAAAATGACCAAAATTGGGCAAAATATGTAGAGCTTCTTGATGAGCCTGAAGAACTTACAACCAAAAATAAGTGTAGTCTTACTAAGGACACCAAGGAAATCAAAGAGGTATGCCTTGTTGAACCACCATTAGAGGTTGTAGTTGAGGATACATATGAATAAATTGAGACTATTTGGATACACATAGCTGACATGTTTATAGCTACTTGGTTCTCATTGAGCATCATGTTAAAGAGGTTGATAGATGCAACAAAGGAGGTACCAAAACCAAGGGTCAAAAAGCTACATGCATCATTCAATTCATCACCACATGATGCAATAAGGTTATTAAACTTTCCTTTTGATCTTGGAGGAAAGGTACACATAGATTTAAATTGTATATATTAGGATAGTTTTGATCAATTTCCTCTGAGTGCAATTTTTTTCACATTTGTTTGTTGTCCCTTTTTTTTGTTTTAGGTTAGTTTCCCTTCAATAAGTGCCTTGGGACTCTATTTTATTCTACTCCTTTTGGTCTTTGTTTTGTTTCAAAAGAGGTTAGAACCAGATTGGCAACCAGTTTTGGATTCAAGTAAAGACTCCATGCCCAATGCATTGGACCAAGCACATGGTATGGATTCTTTTGCATAGATAAGTATACAACCCTTGTGAGTCACCAAAGATGTTGGCCATTTTTCACCCACATATAAATCTCTTGTATAGTGTGATGAAGCAATGAATCAAAGGCCTAGAAATGGGTCCAACAATGAAAATGGAGGATTCAAGTAGATTCTCATATGTTCCAAGCATTCAAAAGTATGGACCAAATTTCATATATCTTAAGAATCCATCAGAACCTTGAAAGATTGATCAAAGGATGAATTGTGTAAAGTTTAAGAGCCAGACCATCACTAGAACATCATGTAGGCATAAATGGACTAGTCCCCTTGTAAAAAAATTTATCTTCACTCAAGAAGCCCTCACGAGCCAAAGCATTATAGCACCAGGAATTTCTACATGTTAGGATCATCCTCTAAAATTTTCATGCCTGTGTAAGCTTTTTGGCTCAAGTTATAAGCATCTAAAGTTGGACCTATAACATAAGACATTCATGCTAACATCAAGTTTAAGCTTGATCAAAATAAATTCATTTGAGCTTAAATTTGATGATCTTACAAATTTCAATGATGGTCATGCAAACATAATTTAATGAGAAGATAGACATTAATTTCAAGCTCATAAATAGCCATTGGTTTTCAAATAGTGGGTCCCATCAGATCTAATAGTCCTCACTCAATCATACATCTTGATCCAATGGTGTGAGATGAGTTAAATAGTCAAAGAGCTTGAGAGATTGACACATGGAATAAGTGTGTGAGGTTTTAGATTGGCAGTGAATCCTAAAATCAAATGTGGAGCTGCCATATAGTGTAAGCTTGGATAGAGTTAACAAGTCAAGGGCAAAATCAATGACTCATGGTCATTCATATCCAGTAGGATTAATAGTATGAGATGGGTCAATATGTCAATAAGTTGAGTTAAATCTAAATAGCCAATTAGAAAAAAGGTGAGCCCAAGACTTTTGACAAAAGTTGAGAAGCCATTTTTAACCAAAGCAAATAGGTCTTGTAGGATCATCATTCGGACATTAGATCTCAGATAAACACCATTAGAGGGATACACTAATGTATCCAAGGTGATAAAGAATATATGGGACTACCATTAGAGTTAAATACAAACCTATGGTTCATAAATTTATAGCTTGTAGGATCATTGTTATGACTATGTTCACCATTCTTAAAGGAAGACCCATGTATATAATGAACTCTTAGATCTTGCAGGGACAGATTGGGTTTTTTGGAACTATTATATCAAAAAAAGGGCTCTATAGTCTACAAGTTTGTATTAATATAAAGGCTATAGGAAAACCAATAATATTGATTGGTTTTCCATCTATAGGATGGAACTCTGATCCAGATATGGAAATGGAGCAGGTATGTGTTAAATTTAAAGGGTCTCATTTGTTGATGTGGTTCCATCATCAACAAAGTAGGTACTAACCACCATTCATGGCATGATCCTATCAGTTTCAAGATTTAAGGATTTGATCCTTATGAACATGTCAAGTGGACTTAGGGTCTGAAGGTGGCAAACTGGTAGTTGGAGAAATAGTTAAGGGCATTTATTCGACTCAAATAGACTTAGCATATATAATAACCCTTATCTCTATTGGGATCTCTTAGCCAATAAGAAGCATTTGAAGGTTATTAGAGAAAAATGAGGTATGTTTATTGATTAAAGCATGCATATAGAAAGTAATCAATGAGTTTCCACATCACTTCTTGATCATTTATGACTTTTTTCCACTCTTTAATGCATTATTCCAATCTTTCTCTCTCTTTCTTCTATATATAGAGGCTTTTGAGAGAAAAAATGGATCCCCTCTATATTTTCTTGGATCCCTCTCTTGGGCATGACAAAAATTTGCCAAGATGGAGCTTATAACCTCTTGAGATGAATACAAGAATAATTTTCAGATTTCATTATTCTAGTATAGTGTGTACATGTTAGATTTACAAACATGGTAGAGTTGTTCTCCCTTGTCAATTCATGATCTCACCTAGTTACTAGTTCATCTTGTTATGCAGGTCATGTTTAGTGTTCTGTATCTTTTTATTGAAGTCTGAATGTGGATACTATAATTGGTTAGTGTCTTGAGTTAGACCTCTCCTTTATTTCCCTTAGCTTGTGATTATTTGGTGAACCTCTTCATAAAATACTTATGTATAACAGGTAGTTAAAATCCTAGATATCATCTTATGCTTCTTTTATTAGTGTTTAAGAGTCAATCAAAGTGGATCAACCATAATCTAGGTGTATCAACATCCTTATCTTAGGTTTCCCTTTTCATGTTATCCCTCTCTCCCTTTTCCTTTGTCATTAGTAGGTCTTAGTAGTGTTAATGAGCTAAAATGATGCATTAGAGGAGTTAGCCTCATTAAAAATCTTAGAGGTTTGACTCCATTATAGGATTCCCATAGCTTGGGGTTAGTCCCATGTTAATCTAGATTTGGAAGTAGGACCTAAACACTTCTACTTCCATCTAGGCTACAATATAGATCTCTAACAAGAACTATCATTATCAAGTATCTAAAGTCAAAGTGTAAAAAATTGGTATATAAGAGATAAGATTTTGAGATCTATTTGTTATGAGTAATTAGCCTAGATCTATGAAGATAAAGTGGGAGTCCCTATTTCTACATTTGGTATCTAGTATGGGATAACCTTATGTATGGTTAAGAATTTGATCTTATTTTGTCATGTCAAGAAAGGTATGTGATCTTGAAGATAAGATTGGTCTAAGGCATAACATGTTAGCTCTATTTTCTTTATCAAGAAGGTGATTATTTTTTTACATGCATGGAGTTAAGGAGAGATCATGTTTGAGATGCTTCATAGACTCTATTTGTTGAGTTTTTTATGAATCAACTAGGAGAGTGCCCTAATTGAGAAGTTTCTAAAGATGGTTGTCATAAGTGGTTGACATAGTCTTTGAAGACTATGTGTCATCTATTGTCTTTGAGATATAGATTTAGCTGACAAAGAGGAGAGTATATTTTTAGTAGTTGCATATGATCTTTGATGTCTACTTTTAATATAAGCATGGTGGATGCTTGGTTTGAGGGGGAGATATTTAGATTGTTGACTAAACCTGATCTATGCTAAATTAATCTTATAATTTGGGTTTATTTTGAAAGAGATGATATTTGTAGAAAACCTTTGTCATTAATGTCAAAGGGGGAGAAAGATCAGGAACGATCAGAAAAGGGGCAAGATCAAAAAGGGAGAAAGAAAAGATAAGAACTAGGTCTAAGATATGATTACCATCAATAAGTGGTTGACAAAGTTTTCTGAGTATGTTTTTCATTAATGACAAATGGGGAGATTGTTGAACATTATCATTGATTAAGGGAGAGATTGTTGAGCAATGTCATTAAGTGTTAAGCTTTGATATTTAATGTTATCATTGATATCAAATGTTCTTATAAAAATGCATGGTTCTTTCAATTATGTCAATCTAAAATCATAGATCTTAAAGGTTATTATGAAAATATTTAGTCAATTAAGCCTTGAGGTATTTATATGAATGAGTTTTGATTATTATGATGAAAGAATAAATTTTGAATAATGTTTTTTTATCAACCTGAGTGAAATCATTGAGAATCATCATTGGTGAGTTCAAGTCATTATATCAAGTGTAAATCATCTTGTAATGCTTTGTGTAGACCTTGTGAGATGGTATTTGTAGATGGCATGATGAAATGAGTGAGCTCTGAAGAAGAAGCAGTAAGCTCTAAAGATCATTATAAGTAGCTCTGAATCAGCTACAAAGATGAGAATGCTCCAAATAACACTTGATAGTGTTTGAGCATGAGAAATATTGTTTGAGGATATACATAAGGTGTTGAGGACCTTGAAAATTATTAGGTCAACTCTAAATATCTATATATGCAACTTCAAAGATGCTATAGTCAAGCTCTAAAGATCTGTAAGTAGTTCTAAAGAAGTTTTATTGAATTTATAATGAAGAATGAGTGTATGAAGTTTATTTTTCATATAAAAGAGACATTAAAACACAATAGAGTTTCAAGGTGGATCATATAGTGTGGCTAGAAGATTAGATTCAAGGCATAATAAGGCTTGCAGGTCAAGGCTTAAAAATCAAGAAGAGAAGTGGTGGTTAGATGAGGTAACAAGATTAGTTTCCATGACATGAGTGAGTATGTGAACATTGATAGAGGTGAGTAAAGTTTTTTTTAGTATGTGTATGAAGTTTTAGGTCTTGGTTTCCAATAAAAGGATTAAAAAGTATTTCAAGGTTTCTCAAGTGCATAAAATGAAGAGTTGTCTACTCGAGAATGTTTTCTCAGTGTTAATTGGTATGTGCAACATATGCATGATATCCTAAGATATTCATAGTATATGAGGAAGGGTTCCAACTCAAAGTTCTAAGCATTGGTTTCTAGAAAAAGGAGTTAATTTTGATGGTTAAGACTAGAAGATGGTCTAAACCCTCATAAAATCATAATAGTGAATTAATACTAAAGATATTATTCTAAAGAGATTAGAATAGTTTAATATGATTAGAAAAGTGATTGGATGTTGAATTTAACTCTCCCAAGCATCTCCAAGTGTGATTTGTTTCTCAGGTGAATGAAAGAACCTACATGAAAGTGCTTATCTTTTAAAGAATTATTGTAAAAGATAGAGTTGACCAAGTCAAAGTTTCTAAGTAGATGAATATCAAAGTTTGATACTTGTAGTTTTTATTCATAAATATTTTTGAATAGTTTCTAGATCTCAAGTGTACAAATTTGGTGACCCAAGTCAGTCAATTTCTAACAAGCCTAGTGGTGTAGACAGTAAAGAAATCAGGGAGAAGTAAAAAGATGTTTCTTGATGTGTTTTCATGTAAGAGTGATGTATTAAAATACATGATGATGTTTTTTGGGTCTTTAATTATCTATTTATGCTTTTTAAAAACTTGGAAGTTAGTATAAGAGGTTGAAAAATTGAAGCCAAAATGCTTATCTAGTAGTGCCTATGACAAAGAAGGTTAGCAGATTGGTTTGGAAGACCAATATTTTTAATTATATCTCATTATTTGATTGATTAAGGTTTATCTAAGGATGATATAAGATCATGTTCATGAATATCTTCAATCATGTGTTAGATGTTCATGTTTCTTTGACTATGTTTTTGGAATCAGTTGGTAGTTCTAAGTGAACATCTTGTAGAGAAGTGTTTGAGCCTATTTACCCTGAGTTGAAGCATCAAATGAAGTTTTTGATGACTATAAGGTCATGAAGTTTCTAAATATATAATTTATTTCCATTATTTTTTGTAAAAATTAAGTATATGCCTCACTTGTTTAAGATAGATTTTTTGTATATGCGTGGGCCTTTTATAAGCAGTAATTTGAAGAGGGGTTCAAGTGGTAGTTGGACCTAAAAGGTATTATGGATATAAATTAAAGTTGGATAAGGTAAATTAGAGTGGAATATGATTTTTTTAATAATATTTGAGGTGTTTAGATATGCTTAAATAAATATCAAAGGGTAATGTGATGTTAAGAAGGCCTATTAGGTCTCCATAAGCCTAAAAGAGGAGTAAAGGCTAATTTATGTACGGTCAACCTATTATATTTATTTATTCATGATTAATGCATGTTATTTTAATATGATAATATTTATTCATGGATTACCTAAGTTATTTGAATATGTATCCAACTAAGAAAGATATGATCAAGTGACTTGTATAAAAGCAAGGCAATTTAGGCCTATTTTATGTGAGCTTAGGGAATGTTTAGAAGATGCTAAGTGTCAAAGAGAATAAGTGGATAATTAAATGATATAGATCATTGGTGATAAGAATGAGTAAATTTGGACCATCAAATAATTTTAATGAATATCTAATAGAGGTTTTCTATATGAGGATCAAGGTTAAAATACCTAATCAATTCATGAAGAGGGTTAGTTAAGCGAAGAAGGTTGAAGGCTAGTTTGAGAGGGACAATAGTGAGTGAAGAGATGAAAGATTTGATCATCATCTATCTTATAATTAAAAATAGTTTATGAATGTGATAAAATAATTATTTTTTTTAGTTGGTGTTAAGTCATCTAGGGGGTTGGTGCCTCCTAGCAAGTGGATGCTCGCTAAAGTCTAGTTGAGTTGGTGTTGAGCTAGTTGGGGTTGGTTCTCCATGTGAAGTGGATGATTCACTAAAGATTGATGTTTTCCTTATAGGAATATATTCCATTTTCTTCATTATTAGTTTTTCTACCCTTAGAGGGTTTCCCATGTATATTTTATGTTCATGTGTTTCATGCTCTTATGATGTGATGCTTATGCTTACTAAGATGTACATGCTAGTTAGAATGATTCATGTATGGTTAAGTGGAATTAAATGAAAAGTTTTCACCCCCCCCCCATCTCATTCATCTTGTTTACAATATTATTATTACCTAAACTTGTATCTCCACTTAGCTTAGGTTGGTCTATAGATTTAACTTCAACTGTAGGTGCACATTCCAAGGGGATTATGAGACCTGTAGGTATTTGTTTCATGCATTGAACATTGTGTCAGACCTCTATTTTCCCTTGAGATCAATGTGTCCATTACACACCTTATTAGATCATTTCATGCCTTAGAATCAAGTTTTCACTCACTATCTGTAGTGCACTAGTGCATTTTACTTCTAGGTTAAAAACATTATAGGTTTCACTAAGTTTTTTTAGTGGAAAACCAATTGAGTGAAACTCCACTCAATCATCATTATCTTTAGCCTAAAACTCACCTTATTATGTCAATACATTGATCTTAGGCCTAGGATACTATCATGAAACATCTAGATCCACTAAATTCTCAATAAAATTCACCAATCAAAGCTTAAAATGTGATGCAGGATCACTCACTCATAGAAATTAAGGTATATGTTCCCTTTGAGCAACCATCTCAACTTTGCACCTACATACATTGTTTGAACTGGTCAAAAATTATTAATATGACCCTATAAAACTTGAAAAACATCCTTAAATTCATGGAATGAATGTAACTAGTCTCTTGAGTTTTTGGACGATTCTTCCATAGTCCATACATGCTCACACATGACTATATATATCTACATACAATAGAGTTCTAACCAGTCTTTGTTCATATTTAGAGAAACCTCTCTCAATAAACTTAAAAATCCCTAAATTCAAGTATGTCATGTAGAAACTATCTTACATGTTGTTGATATGTTGAACACAAGAACATCACCTTGATATTTAATCCATTTCACAAAAAATAAAACTCTACAACTGGAAACAATAATATGCAATCCATAATGGTGCTCATTGCTCACATAGTGAGATGTTCTTGCCTATCTCTTTATGTTCACACATGAAAACTAGGATATAAACCTCATGGAAAGCAAGTAAATGCTTTTACAAAACACACATGACACTTAGAAGCATCAAATTATGCAAACCAATGAGAAAACCTACAAGTATTGGGAATGTGAAGATAGTTTTGAGTCACTACCATTCCTGGAGATGGTTCATGAAGTACACTCCATCAATATGCAATATATTTTCATGGAAATTAATCTCAATAATACTAATTTAATCCCTCAAATTCATTCTTCTCAACTCTGCCTCTCTAATCCATAATAGTAGAAGATTGGTTGACTATTCTTGGTTTGTACAAGAGAGAGATGGAGAAGATAAACTATTTTTGTCATTTTTAGAAATTTCAAGGAAATATGAACATGGAAATGAGTTTTTGGGAGCTTAAAGGTAACTATGAAGTTTGATACATATGCTAGGACTATTTTAAACTTCATACAACTTTAGAAACTCTCTCTTTTGTAAGTAACTTCTTGTTTTCAATGTTGATCCCTACAAAATGTCAGTTATGGAATAGTTCTCTAACTCTCACATGACACATGGGATGTTAAACCACTCCTTGAAACACTTTTATTCTTATGAAAACTATAATAATTCATTTAATGACTCAAAAGTGATCATATATGACATAAAATGACACTAAAGACTAATAGAAAATATGATCAAGGATATAGACACAATAAATGACCTCACTAGTGACCACTTGAACCTAGAAGACCCTATAACAAGTTTCAACTATAGAGGGGGTTGACCTAGCTTTAATTGTGGTCAAATTAGGCAAAATAAAGTGGATATACCCTTCCAACACCTCTAAACACCACTCAATTTCATACAAACTCTCCTTCAAGATCTAAGAAAATATTTGCTCTTCTATTGAGCTCTTCACAAAGTTATTGTAAGGTTTGGAGTAGTCTCAACTCTTAGAGATCATTCATACAAGTGTGGGACTTAAGGAATGAACCAATGCATAAAATTTTAGGTAGGATACCCCTACCATCACCTTCAATAACCTATTACCACCATACATCTCCTTTAAGGAGTTTTGATCACTAAAAATGTCATTTCAGGCTAGTAAACTATATGAGACTAAGGTGTTAATTTTTAGACCAAAAGTCTTCAAACTTTGCTCCAATAGTTGGAAATGCTTTGTAAAATTCTAATACATCTCTCATAATATTATCCAATTCTCACTCAATCATAATAGTCCTTTAACTGGCCTAGAACATGGTCTTTTCTTCTCATAGGTTTGTTTGTATTTTAAGTTAGCTCAACCCTAGAGGTCTACTTCTTATGTTTTTATTCATCTCAAAGCACCCAAGCACTTTATAATGTTTATTTGATATTCCCCAAAACTTGGAATGATCTCTACACTTTAATATAACTCAAACCTACATACACTGACATATTTCCCCCCATATATGATGTGTAAACTTCCAAAGTACTTGCACATCACTCCCACACATATTTGGTCTCTTTAATTTCACTTCTTAATATTCAACTTGTTATACTTAATGTGAAAATGAGACATACAGATCTAGAAACTTGTAGGTCTACATTTTCACTATATGAACACTTATTATTCTATGTAGTTTATTCATCTTTACCTTAATAATGTTATTATACTATCTTACAATATGTCTCATGAATATCTAGCCTCAAAAAAAAAATTCCAATGCAATGTCTGGCATTTATTGATACATTCTTATGTATGTAGGCCTCCAACACAGTCCATTGAGAGGATGAAAAGTCTAGGATTATGATTTCTATAATGGATTAGTGATGATATTGACAAAACTAATTAGATTTATTCTTGGATTAATTATTCCATTGAATCACTAAAAACTATGTATCCATGTTCATGGTTTGATTACATATTCCTTGAATATGCAAAATACATTTTGCCCAACCTGATTAATGTTCTTCTCAATGTATACAGTTACTTAGCACATTGCTTGAGGTGGTCATAAATAATTATCTAAATAATATAACTTCATGATGGATTTATATACAATGTGAAACCTTTATTAAAACCATTTATTAACAAGAAAACTCCCACATGCCCTAAAGATACTTCCTGCAATTTAACTAAAGTTTGCACTTAGAAAGACTAGCATGCATACGTGGAATATAAGACCATTTGAGTGTTGATGAACCTTTTTGTGACCTTATGAATTGTAAACAGGTTATTTTGATATCTAAAAGGACACACAAAAACTAATATCATACATCTTTCATCTCATTTAGGAACCAAGACCATGAGATCAAAACTATGAGTTGTGGCCATGAGAGCTTCTTGCTTGGCCAGTGTATATATCTATTAAATGGTGATGAAAAATGATGTAGGAGGGTTGTGTGTACCTATGAAGAACCTTTGAAATGTTGACCTTTCCTCCATGAATTTAAACCTATAACTATGCTACCTAAAGCTGAGATAATGGGGTTTAGCATCCTTTTTTGAGCACCCTAGCTCCTTAGCGATTATTCATAAAAATAAGGAGCTCAATCAAATGACCAATTCCACTAATTGAGAGGTAATATGGGTCCCCCAACTCTGGTCAAAATCTTAGACTCCAAATCCACTTGTATGGCATATACCATTCACTTGAAAATGGCCTTCAAGAGCTTATGAAGAGAGCGATGGGAAAGAGGAAGAATATTATGTCTTTCTAAGACATTACAAGCTTCCTAAAGATGAAGATGACTTGTGTAAGATGAAGGGATGTTTTAAAATTATTTTCACTTGTATATGGACTCAATAAGTTTGTGAAAGTGTCTTAAACTCCCTTCTTTATCATTAAAACTATCATAATGGCCATCTTCTGACTTGTACTGATATCTCTGACCCATATACACATGTACACTGCACTTATGAGCTTGT
The DNA here is from genome assembly GCA_037957365.1 of Torreya grandis. Taxonomy (NCBI): domain Eukaryota; kingdom Viridiplantae; phylum Streptophyta; class Pinopsida; order Cupressales; family Taxaceae; genus Torreya; species Torreya grandis. Next base: position 1,936,644 of record JARHVA010003124.1, on the reverse strand, counting down.
AAAATCCATTTATATGTACCTCTCTTCATATTTTCTTTTTAAAATATATTTGGAGCTTATAAAGTGCATAAAATACCAACATATGTGGAAATGACCTCATGGAGATGAGGTGCCCTTTGTTAAGACTTATTCAAGTTTGAAACTACCTCTTGACCACTTGATTAAATATTTCATGCAAGAATGGTGTCTTTAAAATTCTTAATTTATCCAAAATAGAAACCTAGGTTTCTCCAAAAACCTTATAAATTGCTAAAATGCCTTAATATCTCCAAAGAAGCTAAACAAACTTTAAATCAAGTGACCAAGTGAAATAACCTACCTGATACACTAAATATATATTGACAACTTATGATAAACCTCTAGGACTCACTAGATTTACCTTTAAGGCATTGAATTCTTGAAGAAATATATTACCTTAAATAATGCTAACAAAGCTATTTAAAAGATATCTAAGACCTCATAAGGCATGAAAGAGACTATGAACTATGCATGAAAGCATGACGGGCAAGTATTTTGTTATAGGGGTTGACATTTTGACCTTGGGGGTCAAAATTGGTCAATAAATTGGTGATTCATGTGGATAGTATGCTTGTTATGCTAATTGAATAGTATCCTTATCCTTCCATTGGGTAATGGAGTCACTTGCACTCTACCTCAAACCTAATCAGACCTTGACCTTTGGTTATAATACTCTAAATAAGATAATATAATTAATTAACCTATAACACAATAAAATAAATAAAAACACAACAAGACAAGGAGAAAGACTAAATAGAACACAAACCACACTTTTGATATGAAGCACTTAGGGAACACAACAACATAAGTAAACTACTATGTACAAACTAACCTGTCAATATTTATCCCCGTAGAGCAAAAGATAATATTTTGATATCATCCTCTTCATGTGCTAAATAAGGATGTGAATAAATTTCCCTTTTAGACCTTTATTTTTATTAAACTCAACTACTTCTTGATTTCCAATCCTCTTGGTAGTCCTTCAAGTGAATCATCAACATCAAACATGTTCCCAATGAATAAAAATTTATATTGATTCTTAACCTTTATCTCATGTTTATGTTTCATGATAAGATAGCTCTCCAATTTGACCATAGTTGTAACTTACACCTTTGAAGACTCTTTATGATCATGCTTTTCAATTTGCACACTTTGATTGGGTTATTATTCAGCTTGTTTACTTGATAGTACATGTTTGTCATCCAATTTTAGACAAAAATTTTCAAATTCTTCCCAAAAGGCAGCCTCCCCTTGGTCATGTGAAAATATGTCAATTTGGATCTCATTCTTGTCATTCTCTTTAGGTATAGTAGTCTCACGAAATGCTTCAATTAGAACATATTCTAGATAAGTTTTGACTTATTCAATATCTAACACTTGCTCATGATGATCAACATGGCTAGTAACCAAATTGTTTTCATGAGAGCTTACCTTATACTCAGGTGTAAATTCATTCAAAGCCACCATGTCATCATCATATGCTTCAAAGTGTACTTTATGTTTCATCCTATTAGTTTTCTTGTCTTGTTCTTTAAGAGATCCACTACTAGTGAACACTTCAATCTCTCCCATGAAGTCATGGTACATTTGCTGCCATGAATTCTCTTCATCCTATTTTTCAAGGACTACCACTACCTCTTTATGTTTTCTTGGAGTTGTAACCTCATGAATGTCTTTTTGAAGGCTGATCTTTGATGGTTCCACTACACTTAGCTCTTTAAACCCTTTCTTACCACAAGGAATAGGATCATCATATTCAATAAAGAAAGGTAATTCAAAGCAAATATTTACCTCTTCTTCACATCCTTCTTGATGTTCTTTTGCATCTGAGGCTCTTGTTGGAAAAAGGAGAGGGTGGGATGGCAAGAGGACTCTTTTTTATGCTTGAAACTTGACAAGGTATCCTTACAACTCAAGGTTTTGGATTTAGGCTTATTGGAAGGTTTTTGGAAAGAAAAAAAGGATTCATTGGCTTGATTTCTAGCATCTCCTCTCTTTCTTGGTCTTTGGTAGGTATAGGATAAGGTTCATTCACAAGAGTTAGCATGGTGTAACCAAGGGTCATAGTCCAAGAATTCTTCCAAGATGGAGTGATCTTGGATTATTGAGGAAGGGTGGGTGTGCCTTGAGAAAGACTTGGAATCAAAGGAGGTGGACTAGGAATAAGAGATGATGGTTGAGTTTACTTGGTTTGGAATTTTTTATTTCCCCATCTCACTAGCCTACTCTCCATGAACTAAATTATGTCCCTTATTTGTAGCCTTTCACTTGTTAATACATATTGATTTTATTTTTCAAATAATGCCCAATCCCCTCTTAAAAAGTGTAGGGAGTATTTTAACTTTTGAAAGAGGCTAATAGGAACAAGGTGACCAAGTTCAACTCTTCTATCCATATTCATCAGCACTATTTCATGCTTTTGCATTTTTATAAGCAGTTGATTGTCTTAATCTCTTATAGCTTAAATTTTCCTAGCTCTAGACTCTTCCTCAAACTTCAACTCTTATTGATAGATAAATTTATGATATTCAAGCTCTTATTATTGCTTATATTATTTCCTCATCCTATGATTATCTTTCTTTTGTTTCTCAAATCAAGGATCAGATTTATATCACTTTATTTAGGCTAATTAGGAAGACAATGACATTTCCAAGGTTGATTGAAAGTATGCATAAGAGGAGGAGGGGATTAAATTCTATGACAAGGCTCATATATTGTTAAACTACTACTTGAGGAGAAGCCATAAACATGATTAGTTTGATATGAATAATTTTCAAGTGTGGAATATGAATTTTCACCAAATGCAAATTGGGAATACTTACCAATTTCTAATTTATGGGCACTTGGATTGCTTATATCAGTTGTAGTTTGTTTGGAGTTTTCATTTATGTTTGTTGAATTCCTCCAAAGGTTGATATGTTGTAGAACAACACCAAAAATCCTTCAATATCTTTGGACCTTGGTCTGATCAAGTGTTCCAAAAATTTTATCAAACAAATTTGAACCCTAAGGAGGGCTACTCTAACCTCTTTAAATTTAATGTAACATTTAAACACCTCAAAGTTATGGGTGACTTATTAGAGAGGTGAATCTCTAAGTTAAAGGGTTAGCTCCCTTGACGTATTACTTAGGCTCACAAACTAATCTAGAAAATTGTTAGGAAAAGAGAGATAAAACCTATCCTAATGGAGTTTATGCTTTAAAATTACTTGACCACACCAACTAACTACAAATGCACTTAAATCATGAGACTAACCTATAACAAACACTACTTTAAATCTACCTCTCCACATCAATATTTGTCATGAAGGTTGTGAAGAATGCTTGGGCTAAGAGGACTAGTCAAGAGTTCATGAAATGAAACTAATGAGAAGATAACTCACTCAACCTTTCACACCCCACTTAGACACTTCAAAACACCTACAAATAAGTTTCAAATTGAATATGCATGCAAAAAAAGGATAAGCATGTCAAAGAAGCAAATATAATCACTTGACAAGATCAACTAATCATATAAACATATTTAAACTAGACAATAGAAGAGATTAAGCCAAAATATTCTCATTATTTTAAGGCTTTAAAATAGTAAGGGTTTCACCATATAGGTGGAGGATACAAATATAACCTATCAAGGCTAAATATATAGAAAAAAAGTGAGAAGGGAGAAGGATGTAGGAGAGAGAGAAGTTTCAAAGAGAATTACAATAAAGATATGGGATATGAAACTATATAAATAGTTCCTATAATACAAATGGTATCTTTTGAATATTCTCTCCTACTCCAAGTGGCATGGAAGTTTGAAACTTGGCTTGGCAGCTTGCATTTGCTCTTTAAAACTACCCCTTCTTTGGCTTGTAAATGGACAAGTGGCACTTTTAAAAATAAATAAATGTTGAGTTGCATTCCATCTCTATTCTTAAAAACTTTCATTAGTTTTATAATCTCTCCCAACTAACATCTCGATGGCAATCATCATCCATCTTCGTAGGTGTATTGAAACCTCTTTATCTCACTAGGCCAATCTTGCTTACAAGTGTAAAAATTTGAGTTTGTATTATCCAATTCATTATATCTCCATGTATGGCCTATTAATATAATATCAAACCAATAAAAATTCATTTGGAGTCATCAAACTCTCATTAAGTCTCCATTTTGCATCAAAAACTCTCATTTGGTTGCATTCCTTATATCCCTAAAAACTTGTAAACCTCCTTGTGTAGAATAATTTATGAAGTATGTTGGTAATATAATAACATATTTTATGACCCAATATGTATTTACATCTCCATGCTAAATTTCATGTCCTGAATCTGAGTGGAAGTGTCTTTTTCTGCCACTCTCTATCCTCAATTAGGCCTCCTTGCCTAGAAACTAACTTTTGGCCCAAAAACACTCTCACACATTTTAAAATTATATGAAGTGTGTTATTAACTTTACCCATGATAATTACAACCTTCATTCCAATTTTTATCTCATAAGACCCTATATGGATGGGTCAACCATGAAATGGTCAAAAACCCTATTCTAGGCATGAGAGACAATTTTAGTATTTTTCAATAATTTTTTATGGGTTATAGTGCTTGGAATGATTTTGTTGAGGACTAAAAAATAACTATGAAACTTCATCCATTTAAATTATATCTATTGAAGTAACTTTTAGGTCTGCATATAGTCCATTTAGCTTGTAAAATAATACATTTTTCTATTATTATCCAACTTGACAACTTACAGAGTTGATATGTCATCTTGAGAGAATTTAGTAGGTTTTTGGATGATGGTATAACATTTATAAATTCCTAATTTACCTTTTAATTTTATTTGAGATCCATCTCATACCCTGTATACTCTCTAACACACCTACAACCCTATTTTATCCCATGTTCCATATAGTACTATACTTGCACATGTCAACTATTACCTTGTTTAGGTACTAATGAGAGTTATTAATATCACCAATGTTGTTTTTATGATGAATCAATCCATTTTAAATAATTTGGGAGCCTATTTCTCACATCAAGTTATTATTCAAGGTTTAGGAAGGGTTTTAGGCATGTTTTATTCTTAAGTATTTTTCATATGGATCAGATCCTTTTTCTCTCTCCTAATGCCACCAGTTAGAAGTTTATAGACCCATCCAACACCTAAAAACACCATTAAGTCCCATATAAACTCTTCACAAGGTTAAAGTAGGGTTTCGAGTAGTCTCAACTCTTAGAGATTATTCATACATGTATGGGAATTAAGGACTTAACCAATCCATAAATTTGAGATAGGATACCCATAACATCACCTTTAGTATCATATTACCACCGTAAAATTCCTTCAATGAGTTATGATCACTAAAAAATGTCTTTTTAGGCTAGTATATTATATCAAACTAAGCAGTTGATTTTTTAGCCCAAAAGTATTCCAATTATATTCTAATGGTTGGAAATGATTTGTAAAATTATAATACATCTCCCATAATAATTTACAATTCTCAATCAAACATATTAGTCCTTAAACTAGCCTAGAACATGGTCTGCTCTTCTCATGAGGTTTGTTTGCAGTTTAAGTAAGCTCAACCTTAGAGGTCTACTTCTTATGTTTTTATTCATATCAAAGCACCCAAGCACTTTATAATGTTTATTTAATATTCCATATACTTTTTAATGATATCTATACTTTAATCAAACTCAAGCCTACATACTCTTTTCGATAAGAAACATGTATTCCTATGTGTGGCTCTTTTAGGCTTATTTGGTCAAATTAGACCTCTTCTCTTCTACCCTACCATCAGTCATTCTATGAGCTCCTTGATACTTTAGGTGGTATTATTAATGGTATATTATGTCACTCATTTATCTCATGGATTTCTTCTTGAACTCTCAACTTCATGTGTTCCATCATATGCTCTTTATTTGCAATTTCACACACAAGCTTGTGTGTGTCTTTAGGCCTATTAGGCTTAAATGGGGTTCTCAACACTTTAAAATGTCTTAATTCACCCTATATAGCATATGAAATTCATTTTATTCCTTGAATTAATATGTAGGCATTATTTCCACTCATAATATTCATAACTTCACCTATTAATCACACTTTTTTTGCACTCATCCAAACAGTCCTATATGTCTATATTGGTTATTTGACTATTCGACTTAGAATAGGTATCCACTGACATATTTTACCTCCATATATGATGTAAACACTTCTATATTACCTAAACCTCACTCTCACACATCTCTAGTCTCTTGAATTTCACTTCTTAACATTCAACTTGTTATACTTAATGTGAAAATGAGACCTACAAGTCTGCAAACTCGTAGGTATGCATTTTCAGTGTATGAACACTTTTTTTTATGTGAAGTTTTTTCATATTTACCTTAAGATGGTTCTTATACTATCCTAAAATATGTCTCATGTAGTTTTAACCTCCAAACAACACTTCTAATGCAATGTATAACATTGGTTGATATATTCTTGTGTATGTAGGCCTCCAACACAGTCTATTAAGAGGATGAAAAGACTGGGATAAGTTTGCCTTAATGGATTAGTGATGAGATTGACAAAACCAATTGGATTTATTCTTGGCCTAATTTTTCCATTCAATCACTACAAACTATGTATCCATGTTCATGGTTTGATTACATATTCCTTGAATATGCAAAATGCATTTTGCCCAATCTGATTGATGTTCTTCTCTATTCACATAGATACTTATTACATTACTTTATGTGGTCATAAATAGTGATATGAAAAATATAAATTCATGAGGGATTTTTTTAAAAAATAACCTTTATTCAAACCATTTATTAATAAGAAAACTCCCACACGCCCTAAAGATACTACCTACAACTTGATTAAATTTTGTAGTTAGAAAGACTAACATGCATACATGGAATCTGAGACCATTTAAGTGTTGATGATCCTTTTGGTGACCTTTTAAAGTTCAAATATGGTATTTTTTAATCTAAAATCCACATAACAACCAATATTATACATCTTTGGTCTCATTTAGGAACCAAGACTATGATATCAAAATTGTAAGTTATGGTCATGAGAGCTTCTTGCTTGACCAGTGCATATATGTGATATGGTGATGAATAATGATTTATGAGGGTTGTTTTGACCTATAAAGAAACTTTTAAATATTTAACTTTCCTCCATGAATTCAAACCTATAACTTTGTTTCCTAAAGATGAGACAATGGGGTTTAGCATCCTTTTTTGATCACCCTAGCTCCTTAGCAATTGTTCATAAAGCTAAGGAGATTGATAAAATAAAAAAAATCATTGATTGAGATTTCATATATGTCCCCAACTCTAGTCAAAATATTATACTCCAACTCCACCGATACGGCCTGTACCATTCACTTTAAAATAGACTTCATAAGCTTGTGAAGAGAGTGAAGGGAGAGAGGAAGAGTATTCTACCTTCCTAAGACCTATGTAAGATTCCTGAAGATGTATATGACTTTTGGAAGGTGAAGGGGTGTTTTAAAACCATTTTCACTTGTGATGGACTCAATAAGTCCATTTAAGTGCCTTAAATTCTCTTCTTTGGAGTTGAAATGTCATACTAACCATCTTCTGACTTGCACTGAAATATCTAACCCATATGCACATTTTAAACTTAATTTATGAGATTTTAAAATCCATTTTATGTACCTCTTTTCATAATTTATTTTAAAAATATCTTTGGAGCTTTATGAAGTGCATAAAAGACCAACATATTTGGAAATGACCTCATGGAGATCAAGTACCCTTTGTTAAGACGTATTTAAGTTTTAAACTATCTTTTAACCACTTGATTAGATGTTCCATGTGAGAAATGTGTCTTGAAAAGGATTAATTTAGCCACAATAAAAACCTAGGTTTCTCCAAAAACCTTAAAAAATACTAAAATACCTTAATATATCCAAAGAAGCTAAACAAGATTTAAATCACATGACCAAGTGAAATAACCTACTTGATCACTACATACCATATCGATAACTCATGATAAACTTCTAAGACTCACTAGACTGACCTTGAAGGCATTGAATGCTTGAATAAAGATATTACCTTAAACAATGCTAACAAGGCTATTTAAAATACATCTAAGACATTATAAGGAATGAAATAAACTATGAATAGAGCATAAAAGCATGACAAGAAAATTTTTTACCTATAGGGGTTTACATTTTGACCTTGGGGGTCAAAATTGGTCAACAATAACCATTTAAGGGAATAGTTATAACCCCCCTCAACATGAGCTAAGTCATAAAAGATTATATGTAAGTTTAAAGATAGAACAAGGTAAGATCCTAAAACCATTCTCAAATAATAATACCATCAAGTTCAAGTTGATTTATGTGTAGTTACTACATAGCTGAGCTTACTCCTTATTTGTTCTATTGCATAGGTCATACACCTCTCACCCAATCTTACGTACTCCTTGACTAAATTTTTATTAAAGTCATATACATAATTCTCATGCAATTTCATAGTCTTATGTGCACTAACCCCTACACACTCTATACTATGCACTCATTATTGTGCACTTCTTAACTTATAGTTTCACACACTGTATTAGTCATGTGCTATGCTCACTGACTTCTACACCACTCATGCCTACAGTATAGTGCACCTCATAATCATGCACTATAGTTCATATTTTCACATGCCTAGCCAACTTCTTGAACTCCATAGCACATCCAAGTGTTGACTCACCTTAGCCACATGATTCAATGGGTTCACCAACCATCATCTAACTTGGAATATGAACCAATGCAATCATCTTATTCATAACTAATATCATTTTTAACTATTTTTTTATTCTAATTATATAATTATGTAATATACACCTATGTCCTAAGGTTGATACTCCACATAGTCATAACACATATATCATGCTCCACATACCTACTTTAGAAAACATGCATTGTAGCACATTATACTAGTTTTCCCTATTCTCTAGAAATGAATAGAAGTTGCATTTCTTATAAGTAATACTTTTGCTTCATTGAATGTGTTTAGTTATTTATTTTTGAGTTAGTTTTTCCAATTTACTCTATGAAATCAAAACTCAATTGTCCCCTACATGCTTAGTCCTAGGCCCCATGGTGTAGATAATTTGGTGTCAATGTTGAAAAGTTCTATTCTTTTTTATGTTTGTAAACATGCAAGTACAATTTGAGAAGGAAGTTTTGTTAATCAATTATGTTTCAGAATATCTAAAATAATGTCATAGAAAAAGTAATATGACTATTGCCTAGAAGTAACCTGAGGTAGCCCCCAAGTTATGAAAATTCATCACTAATGCACTGGAGGCACAATGTACCAAAATTTTTGGACACTTCCAAAAATTGATGATACAACTCAATCTAATGCCTTCTATCAGTAACCACACCTCCACAGTTCACTTGGTAAAGGTTTCAACAATAAACCCCCTTCAAATTTTAATTCAATCTCAACATCCCTATATTTTAAGGTAAGATCAATTCCAAAACATTAATACATGGATTTGACAACTTGAGGCATACTTATCAGTCAATCACTTCAACAATGTTGAGAATACCACCTTCACAATAAAGAAGATGTCCATACTAGTCATTCACTAGTGGAAAATCTTTAGCATGCAGTGTACGTAAGAGTGTATTCCAATTGAATCCTAGAATACTTTTATCCACACATTAAAGGAGGACTAATGCCCTCTATGCTACTTCGAAGATGAATACGTCAAGTTCTAAAAATTGCACCAGTGTAAAAATTAGTCTATAAAAGACTACACTAACATTTTTCATGAATACTCTACATGCCTGCATGATAACTTGAGCAAGAAACATAAGGTGATAAAGTACATTAGTATCATCTCACCTTATATCCATGAAAATATGGATTTCTTGATTTTTGACACTTTGGGCAAGCATATTGCAATGCTACAAAGATTGAATCCAAGGAAAATATGAATCAACATGTCACCTCTTCATCCAATGCAGCACACAAGTCCTATCCTTAATATAACCCCACATTGTAGCCTTATACACAAAATCAATAGCACACTTCTCACAAAGGAGAGCAGTACTAGAAGATTGCTCAACCCTTAAAAGCTCTAGCACCTTCTACTTCAGACAAAGGTAAGAAGAAGAAGTTTGGTGATAAGTGGTGCCATCACCATCACTCATCCACTCATGATGATTCTAAATGTTTTGCATAATAATCCCTACTTACATAATCTACATCAGGACCCACACTAATGGACAACACTAATCCAGAAGCCTCTTGTCTAAGCACCATCACCATTATGAACAACATCTCTTAAGAGTTTGAATGTCTCTTCCACACTAAGTTTTAGGTGAATGGTTAGCCTCTCCACATTATCATTTATAGTGGTAGCCAAAATAACATTATTACACAATCCATAACTTAGCACCTTGGTCTTACCACTATTGTGCATCTAAATCCATACTTTTTGGGGTGGCTACAATAGAGGAAAAATATACAAGTTTGATGGCAATGCATTTTTAAATACAAATTCAAGCCTATGGAGGAAAACATCACTTTTGACATGACACATGTCGATATCTATGACATATTATTAGAGAGATTATACTTGTATGATCATAAATCTACATATCAATCCAAGCCATAGTGTTGGACTATTCATGTGCAAGATTACTTCTACAACATTTTTGAGTCAATGTCCATGACCAAAGTCACCTTAGTCTATGCCAACTAATGTCACAAGCTCATATGACACGTGCTAAAGTTTGTGCTACTCATGGTATACCTTGATACACCTACATAATAAAAATTGAAGCACACCCTAGCAACATACAACACTCACACATCATTGCAATAATATTAGTTAAATAAATTTCTAGTGTAGAATAGAAAATTCTTCATATAAATTGAAGGACTCCAACACATTATGTATTAAATCACCACATAAATTTGGTTCCTAGATTCCCTCTTCCAAATAACCCCTATATTGTAGATTAGTTTGGAAGAATGATGAAGTCTGATGCTAGATTCAAGGTCTTATTAATTAGGCTAAGATCATATCTAGCTCTTCACCTTTCAAGAGTTTGATAGTCCTTGCACCCAAGAAGGATGGATCCTTGTGACTCTGCATAGAATATTGTGTACACAACAAAATCATGATGAATAATTGGAATCCACTACCATGCACTGATGATCTTTTAGACCAAATCTAAGGGCCATAATACTTCACCAAGATTGACTCGAATTCAAGTTACCATAAATTTCCAATCTATCTTGAATATGTCTATAAGATAGCATTCAATACTTGAGAAGGATTATATGAATGGTTGGTCATGTATTTTAGCCTCACTAATACATTAGCCTGATAGATGATCTAATCAGGCCATTCCTAAAGTATTTGCCATCATCTACTTAGATGACATTCTCATCTTTAACAAGACTTGGGAGGAGAATATATATAACATCTCACACATCTTAGACACTTTGTGCCAACACAAATTACAAACCAACTTAATGAAGTATACATTTGGCACAACATAGATTCAATACCTAGGCTACATTATTGATCACATTGATATCAGAGTAGATCCAAAGATTATCAAATTGATCTAATATTGACCTACTATATGCAATCTCAAATAATTGAGGAGTTTTCTTAGACCTTCTAACTTCTATCATAAGTTCATCCTTGGTTTCTCACACATCTCTTGGGCTCTCAGTCAGCTCACATGTGGTAAAGCCAAATTTAATTGGACATTTACACAACAACATGTTTTTGAGGCAATCAATCAATTCCTCTATATAATTCTTATTCTTATAATGCCTAAAATTATGCAAACCTTAAAAATGCACACTAATGTGTCTAACTATGCACTCAATATAGTGTTAATGCAGCATGGATATTTAGTTTTATACCACTTCGAGATGTTCAATGACATGGTGAAAATTTACTCCACATATGAGGAGGAACTATATGCTATTATGCAAGAAATTAAGCAATGGTGACATTACATTCTCAAAAAGGAGATAGTTGTTTGTTCATACCATAAACCACTTCAGTTCTTATAGTCACTAAATAAGGTATTAAATATGTGACATATGAAATGGATGACTTACCTATAATAGTTCCATCTCATGATCAAGAAAAATAAATGGAAGGACAACAAGGTTGTATATTTCCTTAGCTAGCCAGTGGTTCACCTACTCATCACAATGCTAAAAATGTATGGCCATAATTTTCAAGATTGGGTTCCTCTACTTAGTTGATCAAGACTTGATAGTAACTTAAACTAGCCTCATGCAAGGTATACAATTTTAAGAGATCTATTTGTCCAAAAAACTTATCTACAAGCTTAGACATCCTTGTGTTCCATATGTCACCCCTCACCAATGACTCATTTTTGAGGCACACTACACCAAGACCTCAAGACCCTTCAACATGACAAAGACTCTAGCTACATTGTAGTTTCACTTCTACTAGCTACACATATGCACAGACTTTGAGTACCACATCAAGTCTTGCATTCCTTGTTTCATCACTAATCTCACAAATAAGAAGCTTAGACTTTACACACCTCTACAAGTTCCATCTAGACCATGGGAATCTACCAGCATGGATTTCATGACTGGATTACCTATGATGAGATAATAACATGATAGTATGTTCATTGTAGTGGATCAGTTTTCCAAAATGGCCATCATGGTCTCATGTAGAAAATATATTGACATAATTGGCATTACATAGGCATTTTTTATCCATGGTTGGGTTTATTTTAGGTTACCAACCTCCATCATATTTTACCATAATCTATGTTTTGTGAGTGATTTTTAGCAAGCATTATGGGAATTTATGGGTACGTAGTTAGATCAGTTTACATGTTTTCATCCTCAGACAAATAGGCAAAATAAAGTGGTTAATCACACACTTGTTCATATTCTATAAATGTAAAACCATGTAAATGATTACACCTAGGATGACAATCTCTTATACACTCAACATTATTACAATAGGGTTATTCACATCTATACTAGTCACAATCCAGTCTAGACATGTCTTGGGTTTCAACCTTCGATACCTCTTGATATCTCCTAATACACACTATCAGGGAATGAATCGCATGCAAAATAATGGGAAGAAAACAAAGCTAATAAATTTATACACCACATCTCATCTATTCACTAGCAAGTTTAGTATATTTTCTCTCACACTCAAGCTGAGTACAAGTGATGCAAGGGCATCTTATGAATGCTCAAATATGGTTTAGGAAGTGTCTTAAGAGTCATGTTGTGAGTGTAATTTGAATTAGAGTTTGAACAAGTTTTTCTTGCTAAAAGGGATTTTGAAATTTTCATGATGTATTAATTGGTCTAAATGAGTGTTGATGATGTGAAAATGATGAAAATGATTTAATAGGCCTCTTGAAAGGTCCTAAGATGGTTTTGAATGCATATGTCAAGTTATAAGTATGAGGTGGCAGCTAGAGTGTCCACCACCCTACATGGGTCTAGAGGTTGTTATAGGTTTATTGAATCAAGAAACAATTATAGATCTTGTTTTAAAAAAATTTATCACATAAATAAGAGATTCTATGTGTGTGGTTTGAAGAGGAAGCATGAGGAGAAATAGAGGCAAACAAGATTGAGAAAGAATGAAGGTCTGCCAAAACAAATGTATGACTACAAGTCATTGTGTAATGAACTAAAGCTTCATATGAATAAAATGGTGTTGGAAATGTTGATTCCAGTGACTATTTGATAATATTTACATGATAATAATTTGCTTTCAGAACTGAGATTAAGAAGGTTCATGCTTAATCTACTTACCCTACTTTTCTATACAATTATGTGTTTGAGAACTAGGAAAAGGCATAAGTTTAATGTAATGAATTTGGTTTAAAATATTTGTGAATAAATCTATGTCTTATAAGTGAGAGTTCAAAATCTTTGGTGCTTCAGGTAGTTTTCATATTGATTTCAAGTCTTTGAGTTGCAATAGGCTTGTTATACCCTATTTTGATAGCATAGTCAAATAATTTGTGAGTATGCTTGTGTTAATAAAATTGGAAGAAAGAATAAGGAACATGGTGAAAGGAGACATTATGAAATATTTTTGTGATGAAGAGAATATATTAATGAATAAGTAAAACCTTTAGTGAGTACTTAAACCCTATTTCAAACTAAATAAAGAATGCATGTTTCTTGTAACAAACTTACTATTTGAGACTGTGAATTCCTTTTGACAAAAATAATGAATTTTACATTGCTTTCCAAGAGTTTTGGGGTATTAAGGTAAGTTTTTTGAATGTTTTTGAATTTTTATTGACCCTATTTTTGGCACATTATTTCCATTTGTTCATTTTTTTAGAACACAGGCCTATATAGTGTCATATTTTGGACATAATCAAGCATAGTTTGAGTTGATTGACATAGACAGTAGATAGATCATCACTTGATAATATTTGCTGAAGTTACCTAGGGTCAAGATAGACCTATCAAACTAGTTTTATATCTTTTTAAACCCTTTATAATGATCACAATTGATTTTTGTTGGCTCTTAGGCTGTGATAGAGGACAAAAAAACCTAATCTAGGGTTTCCTCAATATCTTTAGTTGTAACCATTAAAAGGTGGTAAAATTTTATAAAATAAGAAAATTCAAGGTCCTATAAAATAATAATTTGGTTGAAAACCTATACGGCCTATGTAGTATGGATTTAAGGGTCCTATTTATGCATAAGGGCTTAAGGACCTAAATAGAGGTAGGCTAGTGAAGGTAAGATAAATTTATCCAAAGAAGTAGGGTAAGAAAGGGTTTATTAATCAAAATGAGGAAAAAAGGTATCCAAAAAGATCAATTATTTGGATTGGTTGATCGTACCTTGCTCAGACTAAGGAGATTTGCTCATTTGAAGGGCTAATTAGAGTGTTAGTTAAGCCTACATGTACAATACTTTGCAAAGGAACCTAACCTAAGTCTTTGTATGAAGTAATGGCATGGAAAAGGATACTCAAAAACCTATTTATATTTCCTTGATGAATTATTTATGGAAAAAAATAGGGGATTTGCACTGAAATAGGGCTAGAAGGCTAAAAGATAAGAAGTTGACTATTAAGAGAAATGAAAGATGATGAGTGATAAAAGTGTATTAAGATGGTTTGAAATAGTGTGTTACAATTTTATGTGTGTCTTGAAACTTTTGATAAATAGGGAATTGGGTTTTGGTCCATTTGGACAAGATAGGCCTCATATGAGACAAGAAGGAATGGAAAGCTTGTAATCAAGTGTAAGTAGAAGTGCAGGTTGATGAATGAGATCTACATCATTTGGTATCAGATCCATCTTGATGCTCTAATAATAGGTTTATATATGTATTAAATTTTTAATTAGTTCATGTTACATATGGATAAATAATTTGTAGGTAAGCAAGGAGGTAGGTTGCATAGAGTCTTGTTGAAAGATAAAATTGAGACAGTAGATAAGAGAAGGTATGATCTATTTTGTAATTAATTTTTTGGTTTGAATGCATGGATGATGGTATGTGATAGGTGACAAAAGAATACAAGTGAATAGTGTGGTAGAAAGATCTGAAAGAAGAGATTTATTAACAAGCTCAAATAGGAGATGCTCATACATAGAGCTTGGGAAATAATAGAGTCCAAGTGTGAAGGACAAAAGAGGTGGAAAGACCCTAGTGAGGTCTAAAATAAAGAGTGATAAGGGTTCTAAGTTTGAACCAAAATGAATTGGTCTAATTGAGGCCAAAAAAATAAGAGAATGTACCCAAGTGAGGTACTCAAGATGAAGATGAAAGGAGAGGTAGAAAGAAAAGTAAGAGACAGGGTTAAATATGAAATCCACAGTGAGAGAATGATGGAGATAGAGATAAAGGAAATGAAAGATGCATTGGTAAGGATGGAAAGAGAGTTATTTTAGATGTGGAATACATATAGTTTGTAGTGTGGAATCAAGATCAAGAAGAGAGTCAAGTGCAGCTTTAGAGAAAGAATGCAAGAGAGAGAGAATCAACAAGCAATGGAATATATGGAGAGGTAGTTGAAGAAGATGCAAAACAACTTGCCATGGAAGATCAAAGAGAGGTAATTGGGCCTCAAAAATTTTATTCTAACATTGATTTGTCATGTTTGAATGTAGGTCAAGAAGTGAAAATTAAAGTGCATGATTGGAAATAAGAATATGATGCATGGAATAGTGAAGGTACAGTTGAAGATGAAGTATTTTGATATCTTGAAGATGGTAAACTATTTATTGAAGAGGAGTGATAGATGAGAAGAAAAAAATAAGTAATGAAGATAATGTAATTTTTTATAAATATTTTGAAGATGAAGATGATATCTTGTATAAAGATACAATAGGTTTGTTTAAGGAGTTCATTGGATCAGTGAAGAAACAAGAAGAACATGAAGTGTTTAAGGAAAGAGATGAACAGGTAAAGAAGGATGAGACTATTTTGGTAATTCGTGAAATGAAGATGTAAAGTAATGAAATGACTAATTTGATAGTCAAGAAATAATTAGCAGTTGTAGTGGATGACAGCAGGGTAGAAGATGTTGATAATAAGATTATGAACAAGTAAGAGACCTTGGAATGGTCAAAGAAGGAAAAGAGTATGATATTGAATAGGTATGTTGATGAAGAGGCATAAATAGAATTTTTAGAGGAAGCAATATAAACAAAATGGAAATTCATGCTAAATGCCATGAAGATTGAAGAGGATCATGAAAGAAAACAAAATAAAAAGAGTAATCACAGGTACAAGTAGCAGTATGAGAAGCAACAAGAGAAAGAACAAAGGTTAACATGGATGAGGAAGTAGAGCCATAAGTGTGGCAAAAAAGAGCACTCACATTTGTATGAAAATTTGAATGAAGAATAATGTTAGGGTTAATTTTTTTCTTTCCTTGGGAGTATGATGCAGGGGCATCATAGGAATGCTCAAAGATGGTATAAGAAGTTGTCTTAAGAATCATGTTGTGAGTGCAATTTGAATTAGAGTTAGGGCAAGTTTTTCCCACCAAAAGGGATTTTAAAAAATTTATAGTGTATTAGTTTGTCTAAATGATTTTGATGATGTGAAAATGATGAAAATGTTATAATAGGCTTATTAGGCCTCTTGGATGGTTTTGAATGCATATGTCAAGTTAGAAGTATGAGGTGGTAGCTAGAGTGTCCACCACCCTACATGGGTCTAGAGGTTGTTAGATGTTTCTTGAATCAAGAAACTATTATAGATCTTTTTTTAATAATTTTTTATTACATATAAAGGAGATAGTGTGTGTGTGGTTCAAAGAGGAAGCATGAGGATAAACAGGGGAAGACAAGATTGAGAAAGAATGAAGGTCTACCAAAACAAATGTATGATTGCAAGTCATTTTGTAATGAACTAAAGCTTCATATGAATACAATGGTGATGGACATTTTTATTCCAATGCATATTTGATAATATTTACATGATAAGAATTTGATTTCATAATTTAGATTAAGAAGGTTCATTGCTTAATCTGCTTACCCTACTTTTCTATACAATTTTGTGTTTGAGATACAGGAGAAGGCATAAGTTAAATGTAATGAATTTGGTTAAGAATGTTTGTGAAGAAATCTATGTCTTGATAAATGAGATTTAAAACTATGTGGTGCTTTAGGTAGTTTTCATATTGATTTCAAGACTTTGAGTTGCAAGAGGCTTGTTATACCCTGTTTTGATAGCATAGTCAAATAATATATGTGTATACTTGTGTTAATCAAGTTGGAATAAAGAATAAGGAACATGGTGAAAGGATACATTGTGAAATATTATTTTGATGAATAAAATATATGAATTAATAAGTAAAACCTTTGGTAAGTACTTAAACCCTATTTCAAACTAAACAAAGAACCCATGTTTCCTATAATAGGCTTACTATTTGAGACTATGTGTTCATTTTGAAGAGAAGAATGAACTTTGAATTGATTTCAAAGAGTTTTTAGGTATCAATGTAAGTGTGTTAAATGTTTTTTAAGGTTTATTTACCCTCTTGTTGGCATATTATTATGAGTTTTTCATTTTCTCATAACATATGCCTATAAAGTGTCATATTTTGGACATAGTCAAGTGTAGTTTGAGTTGATTAACATAGACAATGGATATAATATCACTTGATAACATTTGGATAAGTTACCCAAGGTCAATATATAACTATAAAACCAATTTTAGATCATTGAAACCCTTTCTAATGATCATAATTGATTTTTGTTGGCTCTCGAGTTGTGATAGAGGACAAAAAACCCAATCTAGGGTTTCTTCAATATCTTTAGTTGTAACCATCAAAAGGTGATGAAATTTTATAATATAAGAAAATTCAAGGTCATATCAAATAATATTTTTGTTTTAGACCTGTATGGACTCTGTAATACATATTTTAGGGTCATATGTTGTGCATAAGGGCATAAGGACCTAAATAGAGGTAGGCTAGTGAAGGTAAGACAAAATTGTCTAAAGAAGTAGGGTAATAAAGGGTTGATTAAGATGAATGAGGAAAAATGGTATCCAAAAAGATCAATTGTTTAGACTAGTTAACTATACCTTACTCAGACTAAGGAGATTTTCTCATTTGGAGGGCTCATTGGAGTGTCAGTTAAGCCTACAGGTACAATACTTTACAAAGAAACTTAACCTAATTTTTTGTGTGAAGAAATTACATGGAAAATGGTACTCAAAAACCTTTTTTTTTTTTCATTTATGATATTGTGTATGGAGAAAAACATGGTATTTACACTGAAATAGGGCTAAAAGGCTTAGAAGATAAGAAGTTAACTATTGAGAGAAATGCAAGATGATGAGTGATAAAAGTGTATTAAGATGGTTTGAAATAATGTGTTAGAATGTTATGTGTGTCTTGGAGATTTTTATAAACAAATAATTGGGTTTTGGTACATTTGTAAAAGATATGCCTATGTAACACAAGAAGGAATGGCAAGCTTGTAAGAAAGTGTAAGTACAAGTACAAGTTGATGAATGAGCTCTACATCAACAAGGAGTTCCATGACACACATTACACACCTCATGAATTCTAAATTGGTGATAAATTCTGGTTACACCTTCAAAATAAGCATTTTAACAGTCCATAGTGGAAGATCAAGCCTTTACACTATGGTCCTTACACCATTTTATGCATAGTTGGTGAGAATGCCTTTATTTTTTATCTACCTCAGTACTTGGGCATGCACCTATTCTTCAACTTGAACTTCTCAAACCTTACACTCCACCATTTCTTGAGCTAGTAATGATACACCATCCTTTTGATTTGGATCCTAAACACTTGCATCCTATAGATAAGGACCAGATCATTGAAGTGATAGACACATGTACCCACCATGACACACATCTAATTTTATGAGTAGTCAACATTGGGAAATATGTTGATTAATACAAATGGTTCACTTAAAATAAACTTTAGGTGTAGTTTGTTTTAATTATGCATTGATGTAATGGAGACCATTGCTCTTCAAGAAAGGTCAAATGATTTGTGTGCAGTTCCTATGCATTTAAACTTACTCCTCATTTTCTCTAATGCATAAGGCAAGATCCTCTCACCCAATCTTATATACTCCTTACCCAATTTTTTATAAAATTCATACACACAAGTCATGTTCCATATCTTAGACTTCTATTCACTGACCCCTGCACTCCACACTACGTACTCATTACTACAAATTACCCAACTCATAGTCATGTGCATTGCATAAGTCTTACACTAAGATCACTAACTTATACACCCCTTGTGCTTATAGTATAGTGCACTTCACAATATCATACTATATCTCATAGTTATTTTTACCTATCCAACTTTTTGGACTCCACATTACATCCATGTGTCGACTCACCTTGACCACATGCTTCAATGGGTTCACCAACTATCATCCAGCCTAGAAGATGAATTGACACAACCATTTTCTTGGTAACTGATAGTGGTTGTAATCACTCTTATATTCTAATTTTTTAAGTATGTAACATACACATCCAACCTAAGCTTGATTCTCTACATAGTCATAACAAAGATAGCATGCTCTATGTATCTACTATGTAAAACATGCATTGTAGCACATTGTACTAGTTTTCCCTATTTTTTGTTAATGAATAGAAGTTTTATTTCCTACAAGTGAGACTTTCACTCCATTTAATTTTATTATTTATTTATTTCTAAATTATATTTACCCATTCACTCTACATAATCAAAACTTAATTGTCCCCCACATGTTTGGTCCTGAGCTTTATGGTGCAGATAATAAATAGTCATGAATAAAATAAATGGGTTTCCATTATCTAATAGTAATTATTGTCACTAAATTAAACCTTATAATATGTTTTTCAATCATATTCTATATTTTGGAAACATGAGAACACTTCTAGGTAAGTGGGTGTACCTATAGTGGAAATAAGCCTCTAGATTTAAGGGCTAGCTCCCTGAATGTATCTTGAAATACTTTCACCTATGATAAATAGTTGTTTATGGAAAAAAGAGTTATAAATTTCATGAAATTAACCTATTATATGTTTGATACACCAATATTTTTTCCATATGACCATCATACTTTCCTACACTAAAAAATAAGGCATACAAACTAACCTCCAAGTCCTATGGATTCTAACATGAGTATTTCAATGTAGAGGTGTGATGTGTGAAGTAACACAAGGAAAATGACCCAAAGGTTAGATTTCACACTTAAATTATAATC
Source organism: Torreya grandis (assembly GCA_037957365.1). Lineage (NCBI taxonomy): Eukaryota > Viridiplantae > Streptophyta > Pinopsida > Cupressales > Taxaceae > Torreya > Torreya grandis. The sequence goes on along the minus strand of JARHVA010003124.1, from coordinate 1,915,927 downwards.
ATACACTTTAAATATACCTAACACACTTGACTACACTCTACATGCCCTGTTAGAATATGAACTCTTGCACAAACATGAAAGGATAAGGGAAGAAAGGATAGAGAGATATCGCTTTGCATCACCATACATCACTTACACACTTATAATATTATTTAATAACTCAAAAATATATTTAAATTAATGTTCAAAGGAAAAATATGACATCATTCTAGCATGGTTTTTCCATACATGGAGTGGAATTAGATTATCAAGGCTAAAATGGTAGATACTTATAGCATTTGAGAGAGAAGTGGGAAAAGAGAAGTCCAAAGGTCACTTGAGAACTTTTCAAGTTTTGATAAGGATATACATGTGTATAATAATGAATTAGGAGATAAACAATGCAATTTTTGATAGGACAAATGGCTCTTCAAACTATGCAACTCATGAAATGTGGCATAAAACTCCTTATTCTGCACAAGAAATTTGTCTTCATCATTTAGCTCTATTGGAACAACCCACAACTAAATATGGACATATATCATGTTTTTTTTGATAGTAAGGGGTTGTATACAAGATCTTTCATGTATTGGTTGCATTACTAATCATCTAGATTCCTCTAAAAATGATCCATCATCGCCTACTATCAAAAAAACTCTTCTTCCATTCACCCTTCACACTTGGCCTCAAAATTGGCTTTATTTTTCCATTAAAATCCATAAAATATGGTAAATTACACTTTTAAATACTCTTCATGGCCTTATATTTTTTAGGTATACCTAAAAATGCCATCCACTTGAAGTTCTCACACTTCTCACTATCTTTCTCACATTGCTAGTTTTGACTGGCTAAGATGAAGGCACTTGTAGAAACACATATGATTTTGATGAAGAATTAAATTATCATATTTAGATATAATAAGTCTCAATATCTCTTCTAAATTTTTTTATTTAGACACCTAAAACTAGCCACCGATAACCTTTAACTAGGCTTTTGACCAATTTCCACAAAAATGCACAATTTGGCCCAAAAACACTAAAACACATTAAATGAGTTGAAATTGATATATTCAAGTGAAAATTTTGGATATAGTATCATTAAATGGGTAAATTAAATTTATGGGCTAGCTAAATTTGATCAGATCATTTCAAGTCAAAATACCAATTTTGCACCTGGGTGCTCTAGATTGCTCTTTTCTTTCAAATTTCTTGTACAAGACACATGCATTTGTTATTTTACATTGACAACATCCTAAATGGGATAAAATTTCTAACGTATCTAATGTCAACTTCTAATTCTAATCTAGTCAAATTTTGAGCCAATAATATGACATTTTGACCAATTTGATTAATTTGTGCATAAAGAGCCAAGGCTTGCATCAAAGTGTTTAATCATGATTAAGGCTAATTAAACCAAATCAAGGTCTTAAGTTAATTTTTCATGGAGATTTTAGAATAATTTTTTTTAAAAATTAATATTGAATATTTGCATCATCAAAGTGACATCATTTCTTGGGAAGACATCCCTAAGCCATAAATGCCACAAATATCAAGATTCATGCCTCCCATGCCTCATCAAAGACTCTCCATGCCTATTCAATGCCCCTCTATCCCAAATACTGATGAGCCTATTTATGAATTTGAATTTCATAATTGAATTAATCTTTAGCCACACATCTCCATCTTGAGATGGATGGTTCAGGTTAATTCTAGCTATTTACAAAAATCTATAAATAAGAGGCCTTGCCTATTGAATTCTAAGCTCTCATATGCCAAAGTTATAAAGATAAATTTATTCCAAAGATTCATGTAAATTAGTTTTATAATTCCCAAGTATTGATCCAAGCCAATCCAAAGCCAATATGGTGCCAAGAAGAGATGGAGGTAGCCAAGCTTCCATTGATGCAGACTTCATGAGCACAAACTGAGTAAGCCACTACAACAAGAATTTTGGAGCATCTAAGGAAGGTTTATTTTTCTGTTTAGTTGTGTTTTTCATTCATGTTTTGTTAACTAATCTCCCCCTAGTAACTAGGCCTAGAGATGTTATGCTAGTGTGTTTATTTCAATTTTGATTTTATTTTTAGAACTAACACAATACCAAATTCCTAGTGCACATAATGGTAAAAATGATGGGATGAGACGCATTTCATGTATGAAGGAGAGCATGAGGTAACTTTAAATTTTCAATTTGCATGCTTAAAACTCTTTCTAAGTCATTTTATAACTTGGTTTAGCCAAATTTTTACCTTCATAGGTTTACACAGGTAATTGTTGACTCTCAGAAGAACCACTGATAGTTGAGTAAACCATTGATGGTCAGGTATAACCATCATCGGTCACTGTGTTTTTAAAAAAAACACAGTTCTGAGAACTAATAGGCCATTTTAAAATGCTTGATTTGGGGTCATATAGACTCCATTTTTTATGATTTTTTTTAAAACCATGTGTTTTATTCCAAATTTTTAGAATATAATATTATTTTTTCTTTAAATTAGATAGATTTTTCAAAAAAAATTAAAATATCTTTAAATATTTCTAATCTAACACATTTGCTTTTAGGGTGATGCCTTAAGGGTAGACAGGTAACCGATGGATTTCAAATTTATTAAAACATGCTATCAAGACATCTTTTTCATGATTTAAAATTAGTTAGGAACCTTGTTTTGGTGATTAATGTAAATCTTAGATGCTTAAGTGAATGCTTTTGATAATTAGGCTTTCAAAGTTACAACTTAAGACCAAGGGATCAAAAGAACACCACCTAATCTTTCCTTTGGGGCTTAAAATTGAACACACTTGTCAATTTTTGTTTTCAAAAGTTGTTTAATTAGAACTTGATTTGGAAAAAAGAAGGTCATTGCATGTATTATCTTCCATCCATCCCATTTAGGGAACTTTTGGAATCAAAAGCATCATCTTTATTGAAAATATACCTAGTCCAAGGCATAGAAATAATGTCATCTAAAGAACTCCCCAAAAAACTCATAATAGTTTGGGTGATCTTGAAAATGACTCTAAATTCTTTATCTTATGTCTTTTATTTCATTGCATCTTATCTTTTGATGGGGACTTCATCACCTCTCGTAAGTTTCATAGAGAAGCTTTGACCTAAGGTTTCACCTCCTAACATTAACTTCAACCACTCCCACTAAGATCAGAGGTTTGAGTGGTTAAACCACCTTATAGTGTTGGAATTTCACATGGTACATATCTAAACTTTGGACATCACACTACACTAAGCAAGCGATGGATGTAGTGGTTTCAAAAAGGGCAAGACCTTTTTCCAACAAGCTAAGTGTTGTAGACACCCAATTATGTGCTTTTGTTTTACATCATGATGTGAAAGTTATTGTGTAATTGATCCCCCTAGAAACATTCAAAAACTTGTTAATTGAGTCAACCCCACATTGCCATACCCTTGTTAGGATTTGGATGATTGTACTTGGTGTACTTTGGTCTTTTCTTGCTTGGTATGTTTTGAGACTAAAACTTATTTGTTTGTTTATAAACCATGTCAAAACCATGTATTTGATTCAAGGAGGGTAGCGTTATGTTTCCCAAATCATTTCAAACCATTTTTTCCTTTGAGTCTTTTGAAATATAGCATAGATCACATCATTCGAGCATGCTTACACCATTAAGCTACTCAATTTATTTCAAGACTAGTTTATCCATGTATAAAAAGCCACATTTTCAAACCATGTCATGTATACCATTTAGACCTTTGTCTTGTGTCATCATGTTGTCCAATATTGTCTAGCTTGTTTGGTCAAATCCTAGATTTCAACATTGATTTTTCAATTAACCTTATCAAGTTTGGATTCAAACATTGATTGATTTTTATCTAGGCCTCAATTCATGGAGTTGATAGATAGATCTTTCTCTTTTGGGTTGTATAAATTTAGTTAATCAATTACCCAAATTTGAAAACTATTGATATTTTATTTCTTTAGCACCTATTATCATCATTATTTGTGCCTTTATATGGGAGAACACAGAACTTTTTCAAGAGCCTTTTTGTCTTATGCCTAATTCAAACTAATCATGTTTATGTTTGATTCCATGTGTTGGGTCTATGTCAAATCCATTTCTAAACTTGTTAGATTAAATTAAATCACATCAATCCTTTATTTCAAACCTATCTTTTGATTCAATTTGGCCAAAAGTCCTAGCATAGCCTATTTGAGCCTAGCTTTTGACTCCATGTTTGGACAAAATACCTAGCGACTCTTTTCCCTTTCCTAGTTTAGATCTTTTTTGGAACACTTTGAACTAGAATTTTGACATTACAATTTTTATTTAGATGCTTGACCTTTTAGGCAAATGAAATTTGATGTTAAACTATTTTATGCTAAGTCTTAGCACAAACCATTTTGGAGATATAGCTCCTTGATCAAATCATTTTTTAGAGATATAACTCCACTCTTTTAACAAAGTTAGACCAAGTTTAAACCATTTGTCCTTTGGATATAGTATTTTAGAGTTTGTAAAACTCTAGGCCTTTTTATTTTTGGAGCTTTCATCATTTATGTGGATATGTCTAGCTACACATATAGTGGAGTCATGTATAATCCAACTTATGATAAAATGGCCACGCAAAATGAATTTTATGGAATTATTCAAGACCCCAATGATTATAATATCATTTGTGAAATATATTTCTATCCACCTCATTATAATCATTCATGGGAACAAAGTCATGAACTAGCTTATGATCTAACTCGAGACCTTGATTGGTATGAAGAGGCTTATGAAGAGGACTTTAAAGATCCAACTATAGATAATGTTGTTTGGGATATGGATCAATACCCTCTTTACAATAATTAGTACATAGAACATATTCAATAACTAGCTTACAATCTAAATCAAGTTACTGGCTAGGATGATATGGTTTATGAGGAGGACTTGGATGCTTTGGCTTATTTGAGTAATCAGGCTCCACCACATCATACCATTTCTATTCTAAGACCATAACATCACACCATCCCATACCAATACCTCATCCTTTAGCTTATGTGAGTAATCAAGATCCATAATTCCATACCATTTATATGCCAAGCCTTCATTCTTTGGCTTTTATGAGCAATCAAGCTCCACAATGCCCCTTTATCATTCCAAGACCTTGTCTTTTAGCTTGTGTGAACAAATAATCCCCATACCACCCTATTGTTACCATATTAAGACTTCATCATTTGTATCATGTGAGAAATCATGTTCCCCAATGCCCTACCATTATTACACCATAAGCCATTCTTCATCTAGTACCAATCCCATCAAAACTTTAATCGATCCAATCATTTGAAGACCAAGTTGTGTTCAAAACTAGTATTTTTTAACTCATTGGAAACCAAGGCCAAGAAAACCAACTAATCCAAGATGTTTTTGTTGAACAAACCACTTGTGATAATTCAACCTATGATGAATCACCTATTCATCCTATATCAGTTGTTGATAAGTCTCACTTTGATAAGCTAGTCTTTATTGAGTCACTTCTTAATGATTATAACCACCTTTGGAAAAATCATTACCTCAACCATATGCCTATTTTTCAAGATCCTCTTATTGATAAGCTAGTCTTTGAGGAGTTGTCTCTTGACCTTTTTCCCATCTTAAAAGGAGTCCCACTCTGACAAACTAGTCTTTGTAGAGCCTACCATGCCAACACAGACTGTTACTTGTCCAATACCAAACACTCAAAAGGAAATCATTATAACAGAATACCCATCAGATGAAGAATCAAAATTAGAGTCAGGTTCTATTCTTAAACCAACATTGAATTTAGCATTAGAATTAGAATCAACATTAGTCTTACCATTAGATTTAGAGTCCTTTGAGCCAGAATCAAATTCAGATATAGCATACATTCATGATTGTTACAATATTAGTTGCGCATGCCTTGCAAATCAATTTAATTACATTTGTTATCCTTCTACAATTTTTGAGTATGAGTACTTTAGATTTGACATGATTTGTCCTAGTATCTTCTATGAGGATTGTGTAGCCTCTCCCCATTCCATTACTATTCCATAGGCCATTACCACCAACCAATATAGCCATTTTATTGAAATTTCATCTCCCATAAGTGTCATTTGGGACTGATAGAATCATATTTCATTGAACTAGATCTATGGTGGCATAGTAGTTGAATAAAATCAAGGAGGCCAAGACCAAATTCATGTAGAATAAGAACACTCTCTTAGTGAAACCTTTTCAAAGGTAGTAGGAGACAATCAAAGTTCAAACTTAGCATCTTTTAGTAAAACTTTTTTAGAAGCGCTAGAAAAAAATCAAAGTCAAAATCCAATGTTCATTATTGAAACCTTTTTAAAGGCACTATGGGACAATCAAGATAGCTTCATTGATGAAAACATCTTCAAGGTACCAATAGCTGAGCATAAAATTTCTTCATTGCTTGATGAAGACAAAATTCAAGATCAAATCAAAATAGCTTCTAATCTACAACCTAATCATATGATAGCTACTCTCAAGATTAAACACAAAAAAATATGGTGATCCTATCAAGAGAATATTCAAATGTCTTCAGCCCCGCCACAACCAAAATTATGTTGCATCTAGCATTAGCAACATTTATGTGTGATTAAAAGTCTCGATCTTCATTTGTTTCCCTACCATTATACATTCCATTATCATCTATCATTCCATTTTACAAACAAACCTATCATCCAACTCTTATCCCTATTTACCATCCATGTCTACACTTTTCTTTGTAGAGGCTACAAAGATACCTTATCTTGATGTTTGAAGGAATCAAAATCAATGACCAACAAAAATTACAAAAGCATTCTTGACAACCAAATCTGAATCAAGTTCTTGATAGAGTAGCTATTCAAATGAGGTGTTGGATAGCAATTAACATGATCGAGTATTTTGTTTATGTCATTTGTTGATCAAAATGTGCATCTCCACTTCAGTAGGAATAATAGAATCATATGTTATTTATCACACCTAGGACAAAAACATGTACCATGCCATGTCATTGCCATTGTTACATATCCTTTTGCCATTTTTGCATATCCTAGCTAATCACCTTCTCACTTGAGGGTAACCCTCTTACCATTTTATCCAATCTATCAAAAACTATAATTATCCTAAGCAAAACCATATCGTCTTATCATTCCATTCATATCTAGACCAAAGCCTATTTTTAGTCATCCTACCCAATCCTATTTTGATCTTGGTTCATTTGGTTCTTCGCACACCTTTTGTGAGAGGATTCTAATCGAGTTTCAATAATCAATCAAATCCATGTTTATAATGACAGTCTATGAAAGTAATGTGATAGTTGATCTGGAAAGATATATTTCATTTTCTATCATATATCAAGTTTATTTATGTGAGCTTTATTATAACCGCCTATGGGTAAATCAGTGTCTCACTAGTCTTGCTACTAATTATAACCACCTATGGGAAAATTAGTATCATTAACCTATTCCATTATATCCTAGTTATAACCACCTATGGGAAAACTAGGGGCAACACTTGTTTACCATGCATTATCATATCACCTTACCATTATTATTTTCATTTTACTAGCCATTTACCAAATATGAGAATTTTTTATGACCTAGTTGGTTTTTCCCCACTTTTTGTGTGGATAGAATTACTATGACTTAAGATCATTTGGGACTATGTAGGTCATGCTCAATTCATGTTGAGGTCACCTTCATCCCCCTTTCTATATGCTCTTGTCATTTTGTGAGCAACCTAAGCCAAATGCTCTCATCATTTTGTAAGTAGGTATCTTGTCATTCTCTAATGAGTTAAGATATCTCAAAAATCAAAAAATATTCGTAACATCTCAAAAATTCAAAAACATTTGTCCTATCTAAGCCTAGTTAGTTATCCTTAATCTACCTTACTAGGGCATGGTCATTGTTAGGATGCTTTCTTTTGATTTTATTTTTAGGATTTCTATTTGTTTTTTTATTTCAAGTTTTTTGTTTTTTTTTTTCTATTTGTTTTTTTGCTTGCCTATTTGTTTACTTTCAGCACTGTTGCTTTGACTTAGTATATATGTGTTCATTGGGTGATTTCTTGTGCACATTATTCTTGTGTCCATCCATATTCATACGTCAACATTATCATTATGGTTTTTATCATTGGTGCATTATTTTCTAGTGTTTATTAGATCAAGAGTTAGTCCTTATGCATATTTCAACCAAGTCTATATGGTGTTCTATCATGATGTCTACCATCACATGCTATAGCAAAAATTAGCTTCAATAAGGTCTACAATCAATAAAGCCATAGAAGTTTCTCCTTGGCACTTTGGAAAATCCTTCCACCTTTGATCAGATTAACCCATTGGCCATTATAGTTGTATCATTGTTAATAAAGATGAGAATCTCCTCATTGGTAGGTACAACTAAATCATTTTTATTGATCAATCTTATTCTTCTATCCATCTCTTTCATCACTTTGTGCATCCTTGTATGTTTGGTTGTTTTTGGCTTCTTTAGTCATTAGACCATAGCATCTACATTTTCACCCGCTCATATTTAATCTATATTCCAAGTTATATCCTTGATTTATACTCATTAATCCATCCTAACTGAGGCACAATCATCTTTAGCTAATCCAGGTCCTCTTAATGATTATAACCACCTATGGGCAAATCATTATTTTGACTTTTATTTCTAATTATAACCACCTTTGGGCAAATCAGTAATCTTTTTTAAATCAATACATGAAAGCATTTTTATCATTCAGATTAATCTTAACCATGGGTTAATTCCACCTTTATTCTTGCTTCTTTTTTAGGTAACATCCATTAACAAATTTGATGGCCACTCCCTCGAGGGGGCATCATCATAGGCTTCCTAAACCCATTTGGAGCTTTTTTTTTCAATCATCATCTTATTTTTAGCATATAGACCATTTCTCATTATTTGAGAAGACATTGTTTTGATTATGGTTTACAATATCTTTCCAAATAGGGGCAAACTATAGACACCTAAAACTAGCCATAAATAACCTCCAACCAAGCTTTTGACCAATTTCCACTAAAATGTACAATTTAGCTTAAAAACACTAAAACATATTAAATGAGTTGAAATTGATATATTCAAGTATTGATTTTGGCCAGTGTATCATTAAATGGGGAAATACAATTTATGGGCCAATTAACTTTGATCAGATCATTTTGAGTCAAAATACCAATTTTACACTTGGGTGCTCTAAATTGCTCTTTTTGTCAAATTTATTGTACGAGACACATGCATTTGATATTTTGCATTGACAACATCCTAAATGGGATAATGGATCTAATACATCTAATGTCAACCTCCAATTCCAATCCAATCAAATTTTAAGCCAATAATATGACATTTTGACCAATTTGATTAATTTGTGCACAAAGAGCCAAGGTTTGCATTAAAGTGCTTAATCATTCTTAAAGCTAATTAAACCAAATCAAGGTCTTAAGTTAATTTTAAATGGATCTTTTTGAATACTTGTTTTTAGAAATCAATATTGAATATCTGCATCATCAAAGTGACATCATTTCTTGGTAATACATTCCTAAGCCATAAATGTCACAAATATCAAGATTCATGCCTCCCATACCTTATCAAAGACCCTCCATGCTTATTCAATGCCCCTCTATCCTAGATATTGATGAGTCTATTTATGAATGTTAATTACATAATTAAATTAATCCCTAGCCACACATCTCCATCTTGAGATGGATGGTTTAGGTTGATTCTAGCTATTTGAAAAAATCTATAAATAAGAGGCCTTTCCTATTGAATTATAATCTCTCATATGCCAAAGTTATAATGCTGAATTGATTTCAAAGCTTCATGCAAATTAGTGTTATAATGACCAAATATTGAGCCAAGTCAATCCAAGTCAAATCCAAATATGGTGCCAAGGAGAGATGGAGGTATCCAAGCTTCTATTTATGTAGACTTCATGAGAACAAACTAAGCAAGCCACTACAACAAGCATTTTGGAGCATCTAAGGAAGGTGAAAGGAAGGTTTCTTTTGCTTTTTAGTTGTGTTTTCCATTCATGTTTTATTAACTAAGATCCCCCTAGTAACTAGGCCTAGATATGTTATTCTATTGTGTTTATTTCAATTTTGGAACTAACATGATACTAACCATCTTTTTTTGAGTCAAATTACTAGTCTACAAATTGCATCTCTTGAAACCTCCTAGAATCTACACAATGTATAAAATAGTCAAAGAAACCAATTTTGTACCCTATCCATATAGATAAGGAATGCCTCAAGTGGATGGAAATGGTCTCTAGAGGTTCCTTTATACCATCCAATTTCTTTCCATATCATTCCATCCCATTTGGATATCTCTTTATCCTTGTTTTCCTAGTCGAATCCTTATTCAAGGTTTAGTAGGGTTTTAGGCTCATCTTGCTCTTAAGCTTTGTTCATAGAGATAATATAGTATAATTACAAAAAAAAATCCACAATATCAGTTATCAATACCCCTATTAACTTCCCCAAACTCCTTGAATCTCCATGCAAAACCTCCAAGAAGATATGAGCTTCCTAAATGGGCTTCTTGAGATTTGACCTTCATTTTGCATACCCCTGAGTTAACTTTGAGCCAAAAGTAGATTTATTAGGTAATTATCTAAATTATAAAATCTTGGAAAAATATTTTATGACCCTATTAACATGTTCCAATCCATTTAAGTGGTCACTTAAGATTATAAATTAAGTTGACCCTCCAGTTAGCTTTAGGCTTAAACCCTACCTAACAGACCTATCTACATCCTTAATGCTCTAGACCACCTTGTTGAGGTTATCCCTTATATTCAAGGTTTATCATTTTTTCCTAGGTGTGTTTCAACTTTATACACCTTCTTTAAATCTCTAATCATCCTTTATCTCACCTTATCACCTTCTTTCTTCAAAACCTACTAGTTTGTGATCTAGGGGAGTGCCCTCTATCTAAGACAAAACAAAGGGTACTCCCCATGCTCTCCAAAACAAGATAATTATTATAAGGGATTATATAAGACATATAGATGATTTTTAGCATATTTGGGCCCTTGATCGTGTCATTTTACCCCCTAACTCCTCCAAAATCCAAGACAAACTATGAGGAAAGTAGATAGTGTGCAGGGTCTATCATATGGACTTTGTGTTGCTTGTTTAAAGCCCCTTATTTGATTTGTATCCATAATGATAGTATAAAAAGGTGTTATTTCTTGTATTTTATTTTCTCTTCATCATTTAAATCATCATATTTCCCTCAAACTCTACTTTGTTCACACCTTGCTTTGATTAGCCTAGATTGGGATCATATAACTATGATTGTGTTCCTCTTTCTTGTAGGTAATCCCTGCATGTTTAAGTGAGGACAATGTTTTCAAACCTCCTTGGATTACCTTAGGGTAATTTTAAATCTTTTTTATACCCATATACCTTGAGCTTATGTAATACTGACACCAAAACATCACTCCTTAGCCCATTATTGCCTATTGTCAACTATGGTTGAATGTATTAGAACAAGTAGAAACCTATGGGTGAGAACTCGTCTTGGAACATGTTCTACATCACCTTTAGATATTTTGAACCAATTTGAATCATATTAAATAAACCAATGTAGGTGTTTCCATACTTAAGTCCTTACTATGGATGGTGTGGGAGTTTGACCCTTGGTTCTAGGTGAATAGTCTTGGAGTTAGGCACACATGTAGGTGTGTATATGGTCAAAACTCAGTATATCATCCTCTTTAAATGAACTTTGGATTATAAACACTCCTTAAATTACCTAGAACCATTTTATCATGGAGGAATGGTCCAATAATGAAACCTTGAGTGAAAAGGTCTAGTTGGAGTTTAAATTCTATAGATGACACTACCTAAATTTAGTGGCCAAAGGAGCATATTTGAGCTTCTCTAGCAAGAAAACCAAATGACTAAATCACTCTCTTCATTTTTTAAGCTAGGATTCTATGATAGGGATATAGGATGAGTTTATCTAGATTGTTCAAGACCCTAGGTAACCTTGCCATATGACCTCAAAAAAACTCTTAGGTGCTTTATTTTCATGTTTTAGGGAAAAGGTCTCTTAACATAGTATTTTCACCTTTGGAGATAATCTCCCATCTTGCCTACCCACTTAGAATTCCACACATGTGTGTTATGACATTTTCAACATGATAGTACTTTATTAATGGTTTAAACTTGTGTAATCTCCTCCATTAAGAGTTCTCTGCTAGTGCCACTTGTAGGTGGACTTTTGCATGTGTGAAGGTAGTGAATGTAAGTGTCGATAATGTACATTGTTTTTTACCTTTCATGATTTTTAGACCTATATCAAAGATTTAAAATAGACTTTCTTCATTATCAAGTACCTTTTTTATCTTATATACTCCCTCTCAACATGATTTTTTTCCACGAGGGAACCTATAGGTGTACTTTGAGTTGTATGCAAGCAATGAGTAGAATTGGAGCAATGTGCATAATGAATGGTCTCATGAAAAAACTTGGACTCCTTACCAATTCTTAAAATGGATGTTTATCACTATCAATATAATGCAACAATTTTCAAAACCTCTATTCCAATGTGAAATCCTTCTTGTAAGCATCATTGTAGTGGCATGCCAATGGCAGAAGACTATGTGAGTGACTGAGTTGACTACTATAGTATTATATTTACCATTTGAAGGCTCAACTTTCTAACTCATATTGATATAATATATTACAAATATTTTAAACCTTCATCACAATTTTATGGATGTTCTTAGATCCTTCACAAATCATGTCTGAGATTGAGAAGGAGCTAGGAGTTGACTGTGCACGCCAATGAACTGCAACCTCTATAATGCTAACCTTGGAGGTTGAAACTTTTAAATAATAATATTTTCCTAACCCCCTTGGAATGAGTAACAAACCATGTCACATTTGATTGAAGCTATTTTAGATAAAGAGACTTTTTGCAAATGATAAAATTGGAGTGTAATTTCACTATCAACACCTTCCAAAAAATGAGTCATTTGAGCTCTCAAATCCATTCCAAATGTGAAACCAAGAATTTAGAACATGAAATTATATATTAAACATCATCTGGATTCAAAATCACCAATTGATCTATATGGAATAGTTCAGACAAGAATAAAACCCATAGAGTATGGGAAATAATGAGTAGAAAAACACAATCAACTTGTTAGAGATGATTCATAAATAATAGTTGTCCAATCCTTGAAATATCATTATAAAAATGGATATTTATTATATACTATCACCCCCCAAAGGTGTCTGGTTTGTAACTTCTTCAAATGATTGTATCAAGCATAAACTTACTGATAGGTTTTACATGTCTAGAAGGGCAAAGAATGAGTAGAATGGATTTGGACCACTTTTATCACTTCCAAATAATTTAAAGTGTATAAATTAATATGATGAAGCTAAAGAGTCAGCTCACAACTTTCTCCCATGTGTCACACTCTCCTATAGGCTATACAAGTGCCAAACTCTTACTTTTTTAGTTGTTTTCTTGATAATCAATTAGAGAACCTAAAACTTTGAAATGAAATTAACATTATTCATAGGTAATCTAACATATTATGTGTTTTAATGGAAAATAGGACACTTAGACACCTTGAAAACCATGCCACTTTTATTTATGACCCCTAAATGGCTCTTAAGTGACTCAAAATGACATATAAACTAATTGGACTATGACAAGGGCTAAAATGGCATTAAATTACATAAAATAGACTATAGCACACCCTTTGACAAAATATTAGACCCATATATAAGTTTTTTACTATAGTGGGGTTGACCTATTTTGACTTGTGGTCAAAATGGTCAACAGTAACTTTATAGAGCTATCAAAAAAATGAACACAAAAAGTGTTGTGTAATCCCAAAAGAAAGACAAATATTGATTACTAAGTTAATATAAACGTAACATTGAAAGAAACATATTACTAAGTTATCCACCACCTATGTCACTCTTTTCATTAGCAATTTGAAATTAAGCATTAGAAACATCCATTCATATCACTATTTAAGGGAATAGCTGAGTCACAAAAGATAGATGTAGGTAGAAAGATAGAATAGGGTAAGATCCTAAAATGATTCCCAAATAATCATACCATCAAGTTCAATCAGTCAACAAAATAGTTAATAAGTTTTCATGATCCTTCTATTATTAACTTGATTCAGTTATCTATAAAAAGAAACATAAAAAGTGTTTTTCAAGCCCACAATAAATAGTTATACATGCCCATCCTTTACATTAACACAATTATCACTGAAAATTTGAAGAGCATTATGTTGATTATTTGAAGTAATTATGGATTAGTTATGACATAATCATTCATTCATTTCATAGTTTATTTAATTAAGATATGCTACATAGAATTCATTGAATGCATAATTCATCCAATGTTAGTTATTACTTCAAAAAAAACTCATATTCATATACTTTGCTTATAATAACAAGGCATTGACTATATTGTTAAATTAAACTCCTAATGGTATATTTATTTGGGAATGATTTTAGGATCTTAAATTTTTATGTGCTTAAATGTGTATCTATCATCTATTACTGATCTCATGTTGAAGGTGGTTATAACTATACTTGACTGTATACACACAATAGAGATCAAATTTCCAAACATTCAAATTCATGTATAGTATAAAACTAGAATACAAAGATATAGAGTTCAAATTCCTTTATATGTATCATATCCAATAATGATTATGGATTGAATTCATATACCTTCACTGAATTATATGTATCATATCCTAATTACATAAATTATTCAATAAACTATGTTACATAAATGATTATGCCCTCACTTATCATTTATTCCTTCAAATAATCAATAATAAAGTCAACATAAAACAAAACCAAATGTATTATGCAATCTAAATTGATATGCCCTTTTGATATGATAAACCAATATCATGCTCAAGGGTTAGAGATTTAATAATGTAATTTATTGTAACTAACCAACATATATATTAAAATGCCTCCCCAAAGATGCTCTTATGATTCATGCTTCTGGAATCATGTAATGGTGAATAAGATACTACACAGGTAAAAAGGTAATGGCAAATGAGAATTGGTATACTATTTGAATATGGAAAGGTGTGCAAGTAATAAATTGGCTTTTAATGGATATTAGTATTTTATTTTTTAACTAGTGTTTGGCTTAAGCCCTAGTGTTTGTTTTAACCACTATCATTTGCCTTAATCATTATCTTTTGTGTTATCATGTTGTAAATGGATGTTATCCTAACCATGAGTGTTGTAATTTGACCAATTTGGTGAGGCCAATGGACACATCAGCTAGAAATGTGAATGCTCTTACTAGTTAAGGCATTCCATATTCATAGCCTCGAGTTTAATGGGTTTATTATCTACCGTCATGGCCCATATATGTTAAAACCCTTAGTCCTACCAAAAAGAGGTATTGTTATTGTTTATAGCATCCTTTTGAGTGAACCAATAGGAGTTATGATGTAGATAAGTGGGGTTGTGTTAACGCACATGGCAAGGGATTGATAGTAGATAATGGGAGAGAGTCTTGGAATAAGGGAGCATGGTAGAGATAGGTGGAGGAGGATATGGAGTGGGAAATTCATGGTTCTGGAGCAACATAAAAGAGATAGAGGGTTGAGTCAATATGAATAAGAGATAGGGTTGTGTTGTTGAAGTTGGAGGAGGTCATTAGTTGGCAGGGAAGTGGAAATGGGGAGGAGTGGGGCGGTAAAACATGAAGGTGGAGTTGTGGGGAGTTAGAGGATAGCAATGGTGGGTGTGTTGGCCAATCCATATGGGTGATGAGGGTGGTATTATGGCAGAAATCAATCATGGATGGAAGGAAGGGCATGGAGTAGAGGTGGTGGAGGGAGGTGGGGGAGGTGGTGAGAAGGTGGGTGGGGGAATGGGTTCAAGGATAGGTGGTGGGATAGTAGATATGTAGAAAGGGTGTGTCAGCAAAAAAAGTTACCCACATTATATATATATATATATATATATATATATATATTAAATAAACTAAAATTTAAAAAAAAATAAAAGTTTTTTAAAAATCAAAAGTAAAATATTTAAAATTAAAACTATATAAAAATTAAAGTTTATTCTTTTTAATATTTAAACAAAAAACATGAAAAAAATTAAAAATTAAATTGAATCCTTTTACAAATAATAAAAATTACCCCCTCTTTATTTTTAATTCACCCACAAAAATTGGAGGCCTAACAAATTTTGAAATTTCCTTTAAATGATTTTTAAAAAGCCTTCCCCACTCTTAGTTTTCAAAAATCCTATAAAAAATGTCGTAAAATGCTCAGATTTATAAGAAAATGCATATTTCAAATTGGGTTAAACAAGACCCATAAAAGGACCCTAAACATGCACAAATTGCAAAAATTACAAACAAAAAACTTTATAAAATAGGATTAATGAACTTCCATAAAAATGACATTTTTATTAAAAAAAGTAATTAAAAACACCGTAAAAATAAAAGAGAATATAAAACTTCAAGATGCTTCTCTTTATATCAAAAGAACAATGGATTTTGTAATATGTAGGCTTGATAAACACATGGAGTTATAGGAGTTTTGATAAAACAAGCAATACAATTGCATACGAACACCAGATATAAACTAATAGCAAAGAAATTCACCATGAAACAATAAGAGCAAAGTTGAACACACCATAACACAAATATGCATGGAAAAATCTTCAAAGAGGTTAAAAAAATCCATGAAGATTATTTATATTATGAGAAACTAACAACTACCCAATACAATCTTTATTCTTCTCACTTTTTTTTTATAACATCTTACAATATAAACTCTTTATTATATAGGCAAGATAATCTACCCATTATAAATGACTTTTTTCAACCACCACATTAATGGGTCCAACATCTCTAAAGTTCATTTAATATATTTTATTATTTATTTACACGAGAATAAACTCATTATAAATAATAAAATATATTATTATTTAACCAATATAATTTAATGTATTAAGGGTACATAAATAATGCCACTTAATCATTAATTGTTTTAATACTCCCCCTTAATGTTAAGTGGGGATACATGATGATTTTTAGGAGGCAACAATATAACGAACTTACACTCCATGAACCATCCACATGATGAGTTTTAAGAGGTAATAATTGAAGGAAGCATCCTTCATCATGCCATAGTCACCTTTAAAGGAATCATGCTATGTAAACATAGTCACCCAAAGGTATTAAACTATTTAACTATAGACACCCAAAGGTATTACACTATTTAACCATAATCACATAATCAACTTTAAAAGAATTACAGTATACAACTATATATACCCAAAGGTATTACACTATATAACCAGAAATACATAGTCATCTTTAAAGGAATTACACTATACATCCATAGACATCTAAAGGTTTTACACTATGTTCCCATAGGAATATTTAAAATAATTACACTATGTTATCTTAAACCACTTAAATTAAGTTTAGGCTAGCATGATTGTGAGACTACATCCCATAGTGAGAATACTTCTCACAATTTCTCATGAATAATCAATCAAACATATTAGAGTCTTCTATAACATAAATACCTCCATGTTACTATGTGTTGGGTACAATGTAGACTTCCATATGAAGTTTACTAAAATCACATAAAATATATTACAATTTTTTATAATAAGAAGTATAGATAAATAGAAGGAAATACATGACCCACATGGCTTTTAAAAAGTGACATTGTCATGCACACTCCCCCTCAATGGCAACTTCAATAATTCTAGCATTGAATAAACTTTAATAGGCTTTAATTTGTTGATGATGAATTGAATTTTTTTACTAAAGTTATAAAATTTTGACTATCACTAAGAAGGTTGGTATAGTGAGGAACTTCCACATGATATTCTTCTATCATCCTTCATAGCTATGAGGCTTCTTTAGCAACTTCCACATGAAGTGCTCCAAGTGATAGCACCTATACCAAAAATAAACATATATCTAGAAGTAGACTCATCATAGTATGGTTAGCATCATAATAACTAAATAAATTACCATAATCAAAAAATAATAATATAAACCAAAGTTTACAGTTTCTTTTATATATTGAAGTATTTGTTTTGCTAATTTTTAATGATTTAAGTATAGATCTTGCATGAATATGGAAGCAACACCCACATCTTATGAAATATATATCCTAATAATGGTTAGATAAATCAAAATACTAATAAAATATTTTTAAATAGGGGTTAGCTTTATTGCACACAGTTTTTTAATTAAGCTTTAACACAATGTTCAATAGAAATATATGTAATCTTGCAATCAAGCATGTTAAATTTAACAAGTAGGTTATGTGATGTACATATAATAAATTCACTAATAATTTGATAATAATTTAACCAAATATCACATATATTATTAAGAATAATTTCAAATTATAATTTGAGTCATAAATATGTTTCCTTCTTTTTAAAGTTGACAGTACAAGTTTGTATTTTATACTAAACCAAAAAAAAAGTTTTAGAAAGCAAAATCTTTAATGTGATTTATACTTGATTTTGTAATAAATACATATATTCTAGTGTGTAAATAATACTATCCACTTTAGTTGATTTCAAAACAATTCAAAAACATAAATAATTACAACAAGGGTGAAAGTTACAAGTGTTGTAATTATCATAAATAGTGTCGTAAATTATATTATTTGAATAAATTATTATAAAATCAATAGTATGAGGTTTTAAATCAATTAAAATACCATCTAAATGTGTCTAGAAAGTGCAAAAATTTAAATATTGACTAGCCACACGACCATCTTTGACAAAGAATTTGATAAGTCAAGGGTGCCAAAAGTGTCGAAAGCATTGCAAGCTTCACACGTAAGATTTTATACGACTAATAACCAAACTTTTGAACTAATTATTTTTAAAAAAATTAATTAATTTTGATAAAAATATATATAAATATTGATATTTAATTTAAAGACCTTGGATCTATAAATATTTTTCAAAAAATACAATTCACCCAAAAAATACAATACACATGGGCCCACTATGTGCTTGCATGAAAATTGGTTAATTACAACTCACCCACTAAGCACTAACTTATGTCTTATGTTTAATATTTTTTTGGTCTAATTTTTATTTTTATTTTTAAAAATAAATAAACCATAATTAAATACTTTCATAATAAAATACAAGCATTTATTTAAAATTTGAAAAAAAAATTAAAAAGCTTAAGTGGGGTCCACTACTTGGGTGGAATAAAGTCAATTAAATAAATATTTTATTTTTAAAATAATTGTATTAAAATTTTAAAATACCTATTAATTTTTTGTTGTAGCAAGTTTTATACAAAAACATGACATAGGTGGAGAGCAAGAAAGGATTGCAAGAGCTTTAGACATTTGTTCTCAGTGATCCAAAGCTTGAAAACATTTGCAAATTGCCATCCAAAGCTATTGATAGACTTAGATCTATGATTTTTTTACTGTAAAATAATATTTTAATACTCTTACTACTGTTATGGCATACTATGGCATGCAAATAGAGGTAAAAAATCTAAATTTCCTTTTGATGCTCTTTAGGGTCTGAAAATGGCTCCAACAGGCTTAAATATTGTAGAAAACATGAAATCAACTTTTAAATCTTAAAAAATGACTGAAAATACATTATTTGTATTTTTTTCTTATTCCATGGCCATACAAGCTAAGCATGATGATTGGGAGGAGAGAAAAAAAATTAAAAGGCTGTAGGAGATCAAATCAGACAAAATAAATATCAAAATTGCTTGAAAATGGCTAAACTAAGAAATGGAAAAAACAAAATTGAGATTTACTATCCAAAATCTAATTTGTCACTAATTTTTGTCTCACACATGCTTAAAAATAATATTTGAGAGGAGAGATAAAAATTTGAAATGAGCTATAAGAGTCCAAATCAAGTGAAATAAAGGTCAGAAATGCTTGGAAATGGTCAAACTAAGCCAATGGAGTGACCAAAATAGATATTTACTGTATAAAAAAATTAAAAAGAATGTCATACAAAGGCCATAAAATAATTTCCAAGTACTGATTTGCTTATTTGTTGGCTCTCTTAATATTTTCAACTCCCTGTAAGTGTTAGATCTACAATTAAAGAGCTTCAACCACCTTCATATAGATTATTAGTCCAAAAAACAAGAAAATATTTTAAAAAAATTAATGCTTAAAAAAGTATTTTTAGCCCATTTTAAGATTCTCAGTTAGATCTATGACATGAAAATAGGTTTAAAATATGAAAAATTGCATAGATCTAAGATTTTGTCTTTTAAAAGATGAAAAAGTAGAATAACTTACTTCCTACAAAAAGAGAAGCTTGAAAATTTTCATAATCATACCATGGCTTGAAAATAGATGAATCTAGGCTTGAATATAAGCTAAAAAACTTTGATCTATGATATTGTCATTTTATCATGCATCAACTAGCTCTGATACCATGATAGAATAAACAATACGATTGTATACGAATATTAGATCTAGATGTGAGACCAATAGCAAAGACATTCACAATGAAACAATGAGAGCAAATTTGAACACACCATAACACAGATATACATGGAAAAACCTTCAAAGAGGTAAAAAAACTCACAAATATTATTCATATTATGAGAAACTAACAACTACCTAATATAGTCTTTCTTCCTCTCACTTCTTTTTTCATTACATCTTACAATATAAACTCTTTATTATATAGGCAAGGTAATCTGCCCATTATAAATGACTTTTTTAACCACCACATTAATGGGTCCAACCTATCTAAAGGTCATTTAATATATTTTATTATTTATTTACATGGAGATAAACTCGTGATAACTAATAAAATATATTATTATTTAACCAATGTAATTTAATGTATTAAGGGTACATAAATAATACCACTTAACCATTAATTATTCCAATAAATTTGAGTTACTATGAACAACATAAAAACAATGGAGTTTGCCTATCATGGCTTTGATACTATGTTATAACTATGGATAGAGTGTAAGATAAAGGACCAATAACAACCTAGACTAACTCACCCCAAATCAGTATAATAACTTAATGACAATATTCATTACTTAACATAATATTATATGTATCCCTCATGGTTTCACATAGATCTTCATTATTCAAATGAGAGGGGGACATGCCTTATTTTATTAAAATAAAAGTCCATCATAAATGTTGTTGGTTGGCTTACAATATTAAATGAGAGTAGTTACCCAAAAGCCCATGTGGCCAAAAGACCCATGTGAAGTGGGTGACCAACATTTTCCATGTGAATGTGTAACTTAGACTTTTTAGAAGCTCAAGTTGTATATTTAAAATGTGCTTATTTCTAAAATAAAAAATAAGAAAACATAAGGATATTACTTACTAGCCTAAGTAAACTTAAGTACTAAGGTGTAATTAGAAATTTGCACCAACATATACGTTACAAGAAACAGTGGTTATAGGGAACAGTGGTACCATATATTTACTTTTTGGCCAAGAATTAGAGTTTTCTCCTTAGTATTAGGTTTATTTTTCAATTTCAATTGTCATTTATCTGCTTGGCATTGGGTTTAATTTTTAATTTTTTCTCTTTAGCATTGGATTCAATTTTTGTTTTAGAGATAACATGGTTTGGATACTGCCAAGTGTATTTGTTCTTTTGCTCACTTAAATTTTTTCACTTATTTCACTTGGTTACATTTGAATTTAAATTATTAACAAATTGATCTACTTATTTACATTATCATTTTATTCAAGATGTTGACATTGTAACATGGGTGAAGCACTCCAAGATCATAAAGTTTTCTTGACTTCTTATTAGACATCACTTGTTTTATATTTATGATCCAATATTTTTTTTTTGGGTCATTTATGATCCAATGTAGTTTTATTATGTATTTGTTTAGATAAATTTTTTTGTTTGTATGGGTTGGTTGAACCCGTTAATTGGTTGGTTTTATATAACCAACTCTTGTAAGCTTTTTAAATCTTACTTTGTATGTACATTGAATATATTTTTTATCTTATTCCTTCTAGTTATTCCTCCTATTCTTAGAAATATTAGTGGTATCAGAGCTTGGTGAATCAAAGAGGATTGAATAAATTTGAAGATCCTAGTTCTTAATACAGGATTGAGGATTGAAGATATGGTAGCACCTAAAGAGTAAGAAACAAATTATAGTCTAATCTTTTTTATTGAAAATGTTTTTAAATTAATTCTCTTAAATAGTGCGTTGGAAATTGAAATGAAATACAATAATTTCAACCTCTTGTATAACCTCTTGGACACCAACAATGTAATGTAATACATTGCCTTAATAAATAATATTGCATTCAAATCTCGCTAAACCCTTTATCTTTTTTTGTAAAATTTGGGTTTATTTTTACTACTATATGGCAGATTTAGTAATTTATATGGCATACAGAAGATATAGAAGCCCACCTAAAAACCAAGGATATGTATGGCACTCCAAAAATTGTAAACTTATACAACATAGCATAGCAGTCAAACATGGTGTAAAGATTATAAAATCTTTCATTTAATTTTTCTATCATACAATGTGGGCTCCACCAAGAATTCAAAGCATTCTTTTTTTTCAAATGCAAAGTCAATGTATTTGGTAAAATATTATCATGCATGAATGTTTTTATATTATTTAAATCTAGAAAACCAAAGATATATAGAGTATTTTTCCTTTGTATTTATATAGTGATTAAAGGCGAGTTGGATAGGTGAGTTGGATAGTAGAATTTTGTTGGTCACTTTCAAAAATGGAGGTCAAGGGTTCAAAACCCATTGGACCTATATTTTGGTCAAATTTTATTTTTGACTTTACTTAAATTTTTATAAATAAATTATGAAAGCAAAGAGTGTCATGGCAATAGTAGATAATATTTATGAATTATATAGCACTTTAGTATTTGTACACTTGAAAAACTTAGACCTTGGTTGTTCCTCTCAATTCTAGACCTATCCCACTTTTGAACGTCTTACATATGCTCTCTCTTACACCCATTGGCCTATCTCTTAGTTTGACTAGTCTTATGTTGATGACTTGGGCATTATATCTTACCTAGAATACTTAAAACCTAGTTATCTTATGCCTCTACAAGTTATAAGTATATATCTATTTTTCTACTCCTTGAATATTTCATCCTAAATAGACACCTACCTTTATGCAAGCATATTGTTCTAACACAAGTGTCTAGTACCCTAAATTCATATAATTTAAAAATAAAATGTATTCTAATAGTTGGCCTAATTGATATTATGTGAGACATGTTATATGCACGATCACTCCTAATTCATTACTCACCTAACATAGACCTAGATTTATATCAAAGAGAATTCAAATAGCATTCAATTGAGAAAATATTCTATATCTTCTTATATTTATATATCAGTCATAGGGACAACACATCTCTAAGTCTAAATTAATAAAGGATCAACCCAAGAACTATATTTTTCATGTTACAATCTAGGTCATTATGGTACTTGTTTATCACATATTGTATGATTCACACACAAGCCAACACATAGGGAATAAATACATAAGTTTGAGGCCCTTATTAGAGTATTGTCTATATAGATAGTGTTCATTGATAGAGAGGTATTTTGGGTATCTCAACATCATGTTCCCACTAACCCATTTTTTCCATAGGCACTATGAAGATGAAGAATTAGGGTTTTGATCATTTGACAAGGTGAAATGGTCCATAACCCAGATCTAAATACACTAGAGTGAAGGCAATGATAAACCCAAAATTTTATAGGTGGTTTCATCCTATTTCATTAGTTATTTCATATTATATACCTACATCCAATATAAATACTAGTGTCAATGTAACCATCCCAAGATAATGCAAGTGTCCATAGTAACATAGACATCTAATCCAAAATTTGATGATTGTTATAGAATATTCTTCCAATCTTCTTCCTATATATTCCAAGTCCAGATCTATATTAGCATCAAAAATATTTATCTTGTTTTTATTATCATTATAATATCTATCATATCTATATTTCCCATTTTTAGCATATCTCAATAAAAAAATAAAGTATATGTTATATATGAGTTTTACAATTAATTGATATGTTATAGATCTATTTATCACCCTTGTGCTTATTCATTTCTTTATTTTTAACCCTATCTACCCATATTAGGATCCTTATCCATTTTAGGGTTAAATATTTAGTGAATTTGATTCATGTGAATGCAAAAAAAATTGATTCCTAGGGCTTTCAATCAGCTAGGGTTTAAGATTATATTACTTTTTTATTTTTAACTTATATTATTTTGCATACAACCTAGGCATATCCATATATCAAGAGTTTTGCCTATTAAACACATATAGCTTCACCTCCTACCACCTAAGATGTATCAAACTAATGAGTAACCTAATTACATGGTTCATGATGATACCCATGTAGAGAATGAACAACATGTTGATGAAATTACCATAGAGGAAGATTCTGAAAATGAAAACCATGAAACCAATGAACATGATCAAATAGATCATGAGAAAGTGCAAGATATTGCATTTTTTCATGAAAATATTCATCAAAACTTCAAATATCTTGATGAAATCCTAAAAACCATATTAGAAACTGAAAAATCAAAAATCATAGATGACCAAGAAAGTCCATCTATTGATCATGTTATTTGGGCTATAGGTCATCCCCATATACCAAAAGCCCTCCCCTTGATCACATTATTTCTTCATACTTTTAATGAGGGCATGGGATATGTATTTTATCCTTTATTTTCTAAAAATACTATTGCTACATATACCATGGAATTACCAATTGTTTCAACTCAAATACTAGTTTCAATGTCTATTAATACTCAAACCATGTTCACTTGTGATTACTCTAAAATTGATAATTTAAATCCCAATGGATCTATAGTTCAATCACTCCTTCAAGTTATAAATACCTTTGAGGACAAGGTTACAAACATTGATCAAAATGATTTAAATTCTCCTCATTCTATTGATTCCCAAGATGTGTTGCATAACCCTCTTACACTTGAGATATCTTTGCACCCTTTTCCAACTAGTTTTGTTACACCTAAGTTTCCATTTTATGATGGAAAGGGTGATCCTAAATAGCATATTTGATCTTATATGTGGCATGCCTTGATTATTCCTCCAATGATAGGCTTTTAACCAAATTATTTCCAAGGAGCCTCAAAGACGATGCTTTTAGGTGGTTTTATGATTTACCTCTCTAATCTATGAAAGCATTCAAACCTCTTTCAAATTATTTTTTGCAGCACTTCTCTATTAACACTACCAAAAAGGTTTCCTATTGCCCAAATTACAAAAATCAAACAAGGAACCAATGAACCTATCAATGAATATGTCTTGAGGTAAAATACAATGTTGGATAAAATGACCAATCCTATGGCAGATAAAAAAATTCAAGACATCTTCAAAAAAAATTTACTTTCTCCTTTACAAGATCCCATCATTTTCAAAAAGTTTAAATTCTTTGATGAATTGTGCCATGTTATTGGGGATAGTGAATTGAAACTTATCTCATTGAAAAAACTTAAGTATGTAGCAAAAAAAATGAATACATCTACATCCAATACCAAGTTTAGAATCAAATCAAGTTATAAGGTAACACCTCTTGACCCTAAAAAGGAAACAACCACCATAATTAATGTAGTTTCATAGTATCTTAATCAGCTTGTTTTATCTAATATATCAAGGATACAATTCTCACACTTACATGAGTCTCCCACTTCATTACTCTCATAGATAGTAGAGTGTCATATTATATCTCTCCCTCATCCTATAGAGGTTGATATGAGTTGGTTTCTACCCAAAGGATATGATGTGAATGTTTATTGTGATGATCAACATGGACCAGGGCATTCAATGAACAAATGTTTTACTTTGAATCATAAGATCCAAGACTTTATCAATGACCAAAGGATTACATTTGATGATCCTCCAAGGAAATAAGGTTCACAACCTGGTGATCACCTAAAACACAAGATATTTAACAACATTATGCAAGACCATTCTAAGAAGGATGGTGATGTGAAAATGGTATATAATGCACATCCTCATCCACCACACTATAATGCCCACTAAATGCAATTATCAGTACCTATATGTGGCATAAACCTCTTATGGTTCAAAGACCTAATACTTTAAATGATAGTGAGATTAAGGATGATGACTTTGATCTTCATTATTCATTCATTCAAGAATATTTTGATCACCAGCCTATATGTAGTGTTATGATTAATAATGGTGAAAGCGAGAACATTTGCACCATGACATTAATTATGCACTTGGGTTATATTCATCATGATTTACACCCTTCTTCTAGATCACTTAGAACATTTGATGGGACCTCACAATAGGTTCTTGGTGAGATTGAATTACCTTTATAGGTGAGTCCCACACATGTGGTTATTACATTAAGTTATATCTTCCACAGGTGTCTTTCGTATGTTATTGGGATGCCTTTGGATACATACCCTTTGAAAAATATCTTATACAGTGCATGAATGTCTTAAATACATTCATGTTAACTGGTTAATTATAGTTTTTTGAGCTCCATATGAGCATTCTCTTGAATAATAGATATTTATACCTAGATAGTTAATTATCAAGCCTATTAATTATAATCTATTGTAAAAGGGTAAGAAACAAGCAATCCTATTTACTAGGTGGCCAATACTTGATATACCATTACATCATAGATCCATAGTAGGTTCCATGGAATCCTCATCTACTACACCATATTTAGATATCTAGATCACCTACACATATTATTATTGTTGTTCTAAAGAAACTAAACAACACTCAACGATGGGTTCGATGAACCCCTACTCCTACCCTTTATGCTTCAACACCATGGAGTCCTATTTTACATACACAAAGCATCCTAAATACTATAATGATATAAATTGCCCCTATACATGTTCTTTGGTAGCATCACCATTTTATTACACCAAGTTCACAATGGGGATATATTTATGAGCATATTTTAGATGCGGTCATAGGATAATATTTTCCTATACAAAAAAAATCAAAAGCATTCAAAAATATAAAAATATTTTTGGCATCTACATACTTTTTTGGCTCCTTGGAATATATGTGTTAGTTCCATGTTGATAGATAACATATTGATTAATTCTACATACACATGTTGCATGCATCTATTTGAGTGTGATATAAGCATACATAGATACATGATCTATACACTTACGAATGTTAGGCCTTCCCTCTTATCATATCACTAGGATTTTGAGGGAATCCACCTTCTTTGATCATGATACATCTATTTTATATCATTCTATAGACATTTTACATTATCATGTTTGATCTCTATACTTACACATACCTTTATCCATGCTTATATTATCTATAGTGTACTTGATATGCTATGTACTTAAAAAAATTTACTAACTCATTGGATCCATGGGCTACAATGATATGTTTATGAAATTTTTTTTATGATTTCATTTATGCACTTCCTTGAGTATCTTACCTTGTTATTGTCATGTTTGTTGAGCATTTGAATATGCTCCATTGTTTGCAACCCCTATGTCTTTGTTTAATTATTTAACATTTTAATATGTCATTACTTGTTATATGTTGACATTTGAGTATATCATTTCTTTCTTTATATACATTTGACTATGTCATGTTCATTCATTTGTGTAGCATTTGAACATGTTCCTTGCTTGTAGTCTCCTTGGACCATTGATTGTTGTTTTTGAGTGCTTTTGTGTGTGTGTTTGATTGCTTCTTGACCTTGTACTACTATATAAACATTTCCATGATATTTATCATGCATTTTAGGCCTTAATGTGATCACATTATATGCACCTTAATGATACATTTACCTAGACATATTCTCCTATATACTACATGGTTCATTCATAGTATATGTTTACCTTATTATTTTGAGTGAGGTAAATACCAGTTACTATATTCCCTCACCTTAAAGAGGGGAATATCAATGGGGGAATGTCATAAAGTCATGGATTCCACACATTCATAGTTTCATATTTAGTAGGGGCATGTTTTAGAAATAGGTTCTCCACACTTAATATGTAGCATACCCAGATTACTGTGGTGCATGTTTTGGAAACATGTCCTACACATTAGGACTTATATCAGTTTTCAATTTTAAATTATAGTGGAGAAAAGCTTTAGAAGCATGTTCTCCACACTTACATATTTTAAAATTGGATAAATTTCATAATTATATGATTTAGATACACATTTATAGCAAATTTTATACATTGGTACCATTGTTATACATAGTTTCAGCATGAGACATATCTAAGGTGAATATGTTATACAATGTGTACCTAATATTATAAAATCAAATAATTTTAGATTCAAAACACTTTTAAGGATAGTCACCACCCACCAGGTTGGACTTTTATGGACTATACTGAGTCTATCTACTACAATAGTTGGTTCACTTTTTGGTACAGTTGAGGTTATTAAATCACTCAATCTTGTCAAGTTTATATGTTAGACTTGATTATATCATCTAGCCTCACTATTTTGATAGTGTGAGTTGACTTGGTTCATTCACACTCACTAGGTTATAAGTATGGTTGGGTTACATGGTTGAGCTAGTCTCAACTGCCAAGTGGCAATCCACCTTTTCTCTAAAGTTGGGGGCATGGACCCTCCTGTCTCTCTATCTCCATTTCTTTATATATATGTACTTTTAGGATTTATATTTATCCTAATCTTAGTTTTAGTGATTTATAATGATACATATTTCAAATAAAATTACTAAAAGGTAAGATAGTTACATCGATACATAAGTGTACTCCTAAACTTTGCTCTCTTTAAATTTCAATTTCAGATTATATGCACTAATTATATAATATAGCATGCTCTTAGTTTAAGGTCACTCACTATCAAATCACTCAAATTGGACTCAAGCAAAGACAAGGTGGGTTATACACACTTAGGTATATATTCCTTTTTTTTTTAACTAGAAATTTTATTACTAGATTAAAGGGGGGTAAATGTAGATAATATTTATGAATTATATATCACATTGATATTGTACACTTGGAAAACATAAACCTTGGTTGTTCCTCTTAATTATATATCTTTTCTACTTTTATAAGTCTTACATCTATTCTCTCTTTTCCCCTTGGCCTATCTCTTAGTCCAACTAGTATTATGTTGATTACCTGGGTCTTCTATCTTACCTAGAATGCTTAACACCTACTTATCTTGTGCCTCTGCAAGTTCTTAGTCTGTACCCATTTTCCTATTCCCTGAACACTTATATTCCAAATACACCTACATTGATGCAAATGTCATGTTTCAACACAAATGTCCAATTCATATAAATTTTAAATGAAATGCATTCTAATGGTCATCCTAAGTACTATTATACAATATATTCTCTTGATAGGAGTGGTATATATGCATGATTTCTCCTCATTAATTATTCACCTGGCACAGACCTAGATTCATATTGAAGAGCATTCAATTGAGCAAATCTTCCATGTTTTATCCTATTTATATATCAATCATAGGGATAACACATATACAAGTTTGAAATACTGAAGGAACATCTCAAGAGATATATTTATCAAGTTAAAAGATAGGTCATTATTGTACTCATTTATCACATATTGTATGATTCACACATAATCCAACATGTAGGGGAGAACTACATAAATTTGAGGCCATCTTTAAAGTATTAGCTATGTATTCAACATTCATTGAATGAGAGATATTTATGGAATCTCAACACTATGTGCCCAATAACCCATTTTTCCAAAGCCACTATGAATATGAACTAGGGTTTTTATCATTAAAAATGAGTGACACTCCATGACCTAAATCTGAATGCACTAGAGTAAAGGTGATAATAAACCTAGAAACATCTAGGTGGTCTCATTTTGTTTCAATATTTATTCCATACTAGACACATGCATTTGATCTAGACACTATTATCGATGTAACCATCTCAAGTTGATGCAAGTGTTTGTAGCTATAGAGACATTTAATCTAAAATGTGGTGACTATCATAAAATATTATTCCAATCTATTTCTTGCCTATTCTAGATCCATATTTGTATTAATATTAGAACTAACTAAATATCTTATTTTTATTATCATTACATTATATGGCATAGTTGTACTTTCTATTTTTAGGATATCTCAACATAACAAAATTAGTATATATTCTATCTAAATTTTACAATTAATTCACCTGCTATAGATCTATTTATTACCCTTATGCTTATTCATTTATATATTCTTAACTTTATCTACCCATATTATGATCCTCATATAATGAAGGGTTAAATGGTGATATAAGGGTGTGAAAAGGTTATTTTTATGACTTATATAGGTCCTTAAATCACTTATTGTATTTTTTAATCTACTTAAGAGAGTCAAGGCAAAGCCCCAAATAGAATTCATGTGTGTCACTATATATTTGTGATCATGGCTAAAAATATAATTCTAATCTCTAAAAATAGAAGATTAACACCCAAAAAATACAAGGAATGGAACATAAACAAGGAAAATATGCTTGTTTTAACAATTTGTGAGAAATAACAGAGATGTATTACATTTAATAAAAAAAATGTCAAATGAATAATATTTAGTTTTTACACTTCTACATCTGCATTACTTGATCACATTAGTGGTATTAGAGCTATTTTTAAGAAACCATGCCACCCACTAAAGCCATAAACTTTCTTGAGTTCTAAATGTGTGATAAATTCGCATGCACACTAATGAAATAATCCTACACTACACATGTGATTATTCAAATTGAAGTCATTAAAAATAGCTCATTAAAAGCATGGAAAGCATTTAAAGACTTGTATGATAAATAACCTACATACAAGAAAATAGATATTTTTATGTAGCTTTTGAATATTAAACTAGCAGATGATGAATACATATCATATATGAAATCATTAAAACAATAATACTACACAACAGGAAGAAAAATTAATGATGGCATGCTCATTTCCATTACACTAAATGGTCTTAGTTCTATGTATACCAACTTGGTCAAAATGGTGCATCTTATTGATAAGCTCAATGGCACAACATTTGACTATATTTGTGACCTTTTGACTCAACATGAATGATAGTTTGAAAATAAAAAGAGTACACCTACCAAATAATCTCATTATACAAAGTGTAGGTCACATTACAAAGATCATCACCATGTATAGAGGTAGTTTCAAAAGCACTCTCTGAGACATTATCTGAGACACTCTCCACACCATTATAGATAGTCTCAACAATGTTCTCATTGGCACTCTCCAGAATTTTTAAAATGTAGGCATCACCATAGGCACTCTTTTTAATTCAGTGGTTCTTCTCATGATTCATCTTCTTCTAGATCGCACCAACAAAGGAAAGGGCCTATATGTTTTAAATTTGGTGATATTGGGCATCTTGTAGATGTATGTCCTTCTCAATCACTCTATTTTCCATACAAAAATTAAGTTGAAACAAATTATGCGGGTCATTCTATTGGTAGATCTTCTAGCTACTCTATCTATTCAAGTCATTCTTACACTTATTCTGATTAGGATGCATCTTATATGGTTGAGGTTTATGGTCCTGATGGACTTGACAACCTATTTTGAATGATCAGTGATTCACCCATCTTATGAAAGCTACTAGGCTTAAGAGTGAGATCTATTGTAGTATCAATTTATGGCTTGTGTTCTTGATTTATTCTAGTTTTATCTTTCTATCCTTGGTATTCATGACATGGATCAGACAAGTTCATTTGATTTTATTTTTCTAGTTTCATATATTCTCACCTCTCACCTAATAAGGGGAAAATATATAGCATCAGTTGGTCTTTGATTAATCATTGGTGATAGTACAAGTTGACAGGGGTTGCTAGCACTAGTAACATTGAGAAATTTTTGTCAGCAATTGTTGGGCATCTATGAGATGTGTCATATGTAGTATAGGTTGGTCACTTAGATGGGCTTCTATGTGGATCTTTATGCAGGTTGATGTAGTTGGACAAGTCTTGATCATGTTCTACTACAGTATGATATAGATGATTATAATAGATTATCATGCATCGATTATGTTCATTAGCCTTTATGCCACAACTCATAGGGTGGGATTTTATATGAAACCACATCGGTTTTGATCACTACTATGAGGTATAGTGCACTACTTATAGTTGCATCAAAATTTCTTATCTTTTATACCAATTTAGATCAAAGGGGAATTTTTGGGTCATTTATGGTCCAAGTTAGTTACGTTATGTATTTGTTTAGTTAATTTTTCTTTTGTATAGTTTGGTTGAACCTGTTAGTTGGTTGGTTTTCTACAACCAACTCCCATAAGCTTTGTAGAGCTTACTTACTATGTAGAAAATGTAATGTTTACATTGAATACATTTTTATCTTATTCTTTATGTTTATTCCTCCCATTCCTTGAGATATCATCTTTGATACACATGCACATCAAATTGGGGTGTTATGTAGACACCTAATATTGGTAATCATGCAATCTTAATCATTTTTGGTGATTTTGTACATTTGTTTTATTTTATTACATTTGGTGATCATAGGTACACTTTTATTTCACATTGGACCTTTCTTTCTCTTGCATCTCCCACATTTGCTTATGTATGTACACCTTCGAATCTAACATTTGGTTGCGTTGGGATCCACCTAGTTAGTTTGCAATGCATTTCGATCTCTTTTTTTCAGCTTTCTCCACCTTGATCACTTTTGGTACCATCAAAATTGGTCTAACCACTTTTGGCCCTTGTCAGAAATAGCCAAGCTATTTTTGGGCCTTTTTCCACCATCTCATGTTTTCTCATGCCTTAATTTTTGGATTTCATGCCTTTCCATTGTCAACCTATGCATAAATATGTACCTATTTGAATTTAAGGAGCCCTATATAGGCACACATACCCTAGTCCATTTATCATCTTTGATCTATCAAACATATATCATCCAAAACTATGCACATTGATTATATCTTTCACACACTTGTCATGAAGCTTACACATTCAATTATTTTTACACTTATCATGTATTGAGGTATTTTGGCTACATTATTATACCAAAATAAGGTTGTATTGAGGATAATTTATTATTTATTGAATTATCATAAAGAGATAATGTGAATAATCTTCTCATATTGGAATGGGACACTCAAACACACTAGAACTACATTGAGCCTTGATTTTGCATACAATTATATATAGTTTTAACCCTCAAGGGGGCTTGGTCCAATTTATTTGCACATATTTGTGTTGGTTGGATTGTTTTAGGGTTACCTCAATGGATAATAGTTTATAACACATGTGTGCATAAATTCTTCTCACCAAACATATATTTTTAGAATTTTGATATTGACCAAGGATATCATGAATTTTTAGACCCCCAAGATCTACACAATCATTTTCAAACCTGCCTAACTAGATTTAATAGAGGTTGTCA
>JARHVA010003124.1:1217500-1277500 GCA_037957365.1 Torreya grandis | reverse complement strand
GAGAAAACCCATTGGAACCTATAATTGGAATACTATCCTATAATAAAAAGATCTAATTTAGACCAACTATTAATGATCATGAAACTACAATCCCTATTTAGTAAGACTACAATTGCATAAGGTGATATAACACATGTCAAGTTGAGCTCTAACAACAACCAAAATTTTAACAAGTTTCACCTTGTAAGGAAGATATAACCACCTTAGATGTTGAGCTTCCACAAAAACACCTATGAACGCATCTACCTCTGAACTAATGTCTACAACACTTGACGATGGACCTTTATTTATCACTCTTCACCTTTTCTCATACTCAATCTATAAGAGCACTATTATTCTAATACAATCATGACAAATAGGTCATATAAATATTCCTCAAACTAATTTTCTCATCAACTCATCCACATGGCACTCTACCCCTCTTTCACTCTCAAATTCACACACACAAGCCTATATCAAATCTCTCCCAAGTCTCTCTTAATTTATCACACCTACAACAACCCTATCATAACAACATCAACATGAATAGATGGTCATACACATATTCCACACTCTAATATACCTCTCAAATCAACCACTAAGCTCATATAGTCTTTACCTTGCCTTTACTCATAATATACTCTCTTAAACAGCCTCTTGAGTAACTTGTTCAATCTGCTTCTTCTAGGTTTATTAGGTCCAATGACCTATATGTCCTCCTATACCAACTTAATTAGATAAGCATGTCTGATCCTCTTCACTCTCTAATAGTCTTCACTAACCTATACCTTCTCTTACAAGGTTATTACCTTCACTTGGCTCCATATTTTCACTACCTCATGAAAGTCTTAAAAATCTATCACACAAGATCTAGAAAACATCAACTTTGGTTTAACTATTTATAGAATAAACATGATCATCACCATCTTGGTTGGTTATTAGGCATGCCTTAATCCTTAAGGCATCTATCATCCAAAGACAAAACTCAAAAAAAAAATTCATAGGTTAGCCATAACATCTATGGGTCACCCTTAAGGAACTCCATCTTTTAATAAGGCCCTTGATCCCTTATAGGTCTCATGTGAACCTATTCACTCCTTTATCACTTTAAAAAATGAAACAATAACATATAACCTATTATCAAAAGCATGGATCCATTACATATGATATATAGGTTCCCCTTAAGTGCCAACAACCAACATAAAACCCTTCTACTTAAGCACAATTTTCTCAAACAACATTCTATGTACATAGTCATTATGAAAAAACACACAATCACCTTCTAAACCATTGTTCAAATTGCATATAATTGGTCAAACATTCAAAATACACATAGATCATCATCATGAAATCTACAATACTCCCAAATAGGTAATTCACCATGAAAAATTGAAACATCATCTACATAAGCTCAATTACTCTTCTCAGGTCACTTCCAAAAAAAGCACGAACACATAATCAACTTTTAACCTTAAGTATATTTGACTGTACACACTTATGTATCTCCTAAATAGGTTCATTATATGTTCCATGGAGTCCTTTTCATCTTTTCTTTTTACATCATGAAAAAATGCTATCTAGATCAAAAGATATGTTTGAAAGACCAAACACTGGTTTTCCATTATTAAATTTGAATATTTAAATGCCAATAGTCATAGTTAAACTTGACCACTTTGATCACATCTCATGTCCTCGCTACTTAGATCAATTATGCACCATTGATCTTGTCTGAACTTTAATGCATAACCACCATTACTAAAATGTTAAACATTAGTCACTTTGACTTCATCTCGTGCAATCTTGAAATGTTGACTCATCATACACCATCAATCTCCTATATGTAGCTTGGTCTTTAATAATACTAAACAACCATGACTTTGACCTCATGAATTTAATAATCATCATTTATCTCTATTTGTAAAATCACCTACTCACCATTGATCCTTAGAAGAAGCTCAGTCTTTATCTCTACTCAGTGTTAAAAATTGAACACTAAGCTTGCATCTTATTGCTTCTTGAATTCTTGGAGCAATGTGAACTGTCGATGTTACTCAAACTTTAACTTGTGAAAATTTGACTAAGTATGAGAACCTTACTTATCTACCTGAAAGGATAAATTTACACAATCATATCTTTTACTTCACTTGGATGCATGATCTACAATTTGGACCATATGAAATCCTTACATAAGAGAATCCAACCCTATAAAAACCTGCTCCTAGAACACTCACACATGTGAGATATATCTGCATTAAAATTCCTTCTCAAAATCTTCTGTCACCGAGCCAACTATGCTTAGAACTTGTCTAGGAGACCAACTTTGAACATGCATAAATTTTGATGTGATACATAAAATGACCTAAGATTTAGTGAAAATGAACTAGGCACAAAAATTAAAAAACCCATATGATCAAATTCTCTTGAATCATCCATAAATTTAAGATATGCTACCATAAAATTGCTTACTTGACTATTTCTTGCCTTATGCCAATATGGCTAAGTATGGATAAACATAGTCAAAGTGCTTGAGAGCCCAACTTTGCACTTGCATATATTTTGATTCACTTATGTGCATGACATAAGATTTAGTGTATATAAAATAGGGAATAATTTTACCATAACAAGATGACCAACTCCCCTTGACTCATCCACATGTGGTAATGGTGATGTCATCAAACTGCCTACTCAAAATTTTTGCCATTGGACCCATAGTGTCTAGATGAAAACTATGGACAACTAGATGAATTTCACATATTAACACAAGAAATAAAAGTATATAAAACATATTTGGGACCTATTTCACATCCTTAAATCACCATACTCATCTCTTAACATCTCTAATCATGCCAAATAGAAGATCAACCAAACATATTAAGACAAGCACATTGCACACTTTGTCATTGTCACTTAAGCTATCAAAGCACTTCATCCATTCACCAAACACATTAATGTCATCACCATGACATCATTTAAAAATATTTAATAATTTCCCCCTTTGTCATTGATGTGAACAACCATTATATATAGCAACATATATCTCACCTTCTCTCAAATTTTCTGCTATTGGACCCAAAGTATCTAGATGAAAACTGTGGACTACCAGATGAATTCCACTTATGAAAATAAGAACTAAAATCATATAAAACATATTAGGGACCTATTTCACATAAAAAAAACTATACTCATCCTTGAACATATCTAACCATGCCAAAATAGAATATCAACCAAGTATACTTCAAGCATACTAGGACAAACACATTGCACACTTTGTCATTGTCACTTAGGCTATCAACTAACTTCATCCACTCACTAGGACACCTTCATGTCATAACCATGACATAATTTAAATATATTCAACAATATGCCTCTTTATCATTGATGTCAACAACCATCATATATATCAATATACAACTCATCTTCTCTCTTTTCAAGCACTCCCACAACAAGAACTTTCACCCCCTTTGACATAATGATAAAGTGGTAACAAACTGATATTGAGGACTTAAAAATACCATAAAAAAGAAAATCCTATCTTATAAATATGATACAAACTCCCCATTACCTAGAGCCTACCTCTTCTTTGCCTCGACAACTTCCTCTTGCTCCATGCCAACACTCTCTTCAACCAAGCACCGCAACCAATGAATAAATAACACAAAAAACCATATAAATCTGATGGAATAAACAAAGAAAATTTTTAGAGGGATTATCCATAATAAATCTGAGCAATTTCACCTTCTGAGCATCTTCAGATCTCCACACACCATGAAGAATAACCACATATGCTTACTAGCCTTGTCTCTCAAATTGCCATAAGGACCACCAATAGAACTCCATGCCACTCAAAAAATTGGAAAAATAGACTAAAAAAACTTGATAAATCATTTTTAAATACTCATACCTTTATCTTTTGGATAATTTGATCAAAAAGGCACTCTTCTTCACACAAGGTCTGTTTAGCCTCCTTGTAGCCCTACCTAGAACTAGTAGAGCCCACAATTTTTAGTAGACGCATATTTAGGAACTAAAACTTCATATATAGATCACTCTCATATTCCACCTCAATAAAACCAATTTTCATCACCAATCACATCTTCTACAACAAACTTCCTTCACAAATTAACTACCTAATTAGGCCTCCAACATGATAAAAACTTGAATACCTTGAGAACCACAAAACTTCAATTCTTTATGAAGCTTGATTTGACAACCCATTTTACCATTAAATATAATAATAAGACTTATAAATTAATTCATAAGGTAAACCACTTTTCCAGCATAGCCCAAAACCTTAGAATCTTAAAATAAATAAAGTCAACAAACCTCCTTTTGGTCAATGCACACCTTTAAAACTTCTTGCACACTTGGATACACCTATCACACACTTTTGGACAAATATTTGAGATTGAACATCATTGATAACATAGAATTATTATAACCCATTTTATGCCTACTTGCCTTTAAGAAAAAAACTAAGAAAATTGAGAGCATTCAAAAATCTTCAATTGGCACAAACACCTTTAGACCACAAAATCACTTGGAGAACATCACAAAGAAGTTTATAGACCTTTTTGAGCATCAATTTTTTTTTCTATTGCATCAAACTCATTATATCATATAGAACTATCCATTTTGATCCTATACTACAACTCCTTCATAAACCTCTAGAGCAAACTCATGAACTTATTATTCCCCCTTAGCCAATGACCTTCTAAGATCACCAAAAGTCTCTGTTTAGATTAGAAATATAATCTTAAGCACATAAAATTGCTTCTCCAAGCATTCTTTCTTAGATTTAACTACTCAATCCTCTGATCTTAAGACCTGACCAATTACAAAGCTCCCCCTAACTCCATGCTTCACTTGGAACATGACCTATTCAACAAATATTCAAATACTATCCAAACACAATCAATAATCATATAGAGACACCTCTTATTCATAACACTATGAATATCCATGGCATATACAACTATTCAACAAGTCTTTAATAGCCTTACCAAGATCTAGGACAAAAACCTAGAAGAGAGGCCTTTAGCTTATAGGCTCACTTGACATCTACCACAAACTGATGTGCAAATAGATATTTGAAACTTACATTTATACTAGAGAATCCAAACCATGATGAACAAGCTAACTCTTTATCAAGATAGGACCATTGAGATTCTTTGCAAGCTTCTTTTCTCCAACAAATAGATATATAAAAAGAATGCACACACATACTTTGTTTTCATACCTCCTTATCAAACAAAAATAATAGCCACCAAGCTTCCTCTGACTGACAAGTGTCTCCTTGAAGCCTAGATGTAGACACCCCTTTGGACATAGTAGGACTAAAATCCCAAAACTTTGGAGACTCCCATATCTCCATACCTTTCTCTAACTTGAAATCTAGATTGACTTTGAAAGGATGCTTGACTTCATTATTTTCTTCAAATTTGTTAGTAAAACTAGATAACATAAACTCTTGTCTTCCCTTCATATATATCATGGAAAATAGACCATTTTTGGTCTTAGACTGATCTCTCTTAATAGGCTTAGGTTTCCATACCCAAGTGTAACTCTTATTGTCTTCTACATCCATCTTACCTACATGATCCTTGAGCTTATCTTTATTTGTAACATAGCCTTCTAAAGCAAATTTCTTATCATCCTTATGACTAAAAGAATTGGCAATGGTTACCTTTGGTTTTCATACCTGTGTTTATCATTTCTCAAACATTCTAAGAGCTCTATATCCTTTGACATACCTTGAAAACCTCTTAACACCATTTGGACATAATTTAGCAATATGTCCACTCTTATGACAATTCAAATGAATAACATCATTTGTATATTTTGATAGATTTGAGTTGTGATCAATCTTTGGCCAATGACTCCTTCTATCATAGCTCCATGAATGTCCATACTTGACTGAATTCATTCTATAGTCCTTAGCTTTATGACCATACTTATTACATGTATAACAATAACCATGAAATGAACTAACATACCTTAGAGTATTTGATTGTCTTATAGACCTTATTGTATTAATTTCAAAGCTTACATTCTCTATGACATACTCAAGCTTCTCATGATTCTTTTCAAGTTTATCCAACTTGACGACAATAAGCTCATACTAACTCTTCAAGGACCCCATCTCAATCTTTAGCTGAGTGTACTCATCTTCTCTTACTTTTAGATTTACATTTATAGTTTGTAGCTAATCTTGAAGAATATTAATCTTTTCTTCATCCTCTTTGCCCTTGTTAGCCATGTCTTTTAATCTATATTCTTTCACTTCAATAGACTTGATATGTTCTTGATACTTCTTTTCTTCTTTCTTGGATATACCAAACAAACTCCTCAAGAGAACTAACTTGAGATTCAAGACCTTTGATCATATTCCTCATTTTATGATTCCTCTTCTTCTTCTCCTTTAGTTCACCAAGAGCACTCATGAACTCAAATTCTAGATCAACTTCTTCTTCTTTGATGTCCTCTTCTCTACTATTAACTATGGTAAGCTTCTTTATCAAACATGATGTCCTTTTCTTTTGAACACAAACTTGTCTTGGCATCTATTAACTGAACCTTGAGATCATTGATAACAATCTCATCCTCTTTGGCATCTTTCTTCAAAGTACATATATGTTCTTCAAATTCCCTGATCATAATGTTTCACTATTGATTTTCTTTATTCAACTGCTTAGCCATCTTTGTACCTACTTAAGATCACCTTCAATCTTTTAGGCTTCCTCCAAAGGACCCCCTCTGATACCAATTATTAGAGGTACAATCATTGAGCAGGGAGGGGGTGAATTAGTGAGCCCAAATATTAAAAATTTAGTTCCAATCATTTTTAAAATATTAATCAATCAATATGTACATTTATGAGGCACACACAACATTCATAGCAATGAGCAAGAAAGATAATTCAAGATCAATCACATAACACATGACATACATGGGAAACCCTCTTGGGGGAGAAAACCCAATGGAACCTATAATTGGATTACTATCTTATAATAACAATATCCAATTTAGAATAACTAAAACTCATCAAGTAACTACAATCCCTATTAACTGAGACTACAATCTCACAAGGTGATATAATACATGTCTAGCTGAGTTGCAAAAACAACTAGAATTTTATCAAGTTTTGACATGTAAGGAGGCTACAACCACATTATATGCTGAGCTTCCACAACAACACCTATGAACACATCCACCTCTAAACTGATGTCTATAACACCTGATGATGGATCTCTACTTATCACTCTTCACCTTCAATCACACTCAATATACAAGAGCACTATTATAACAACATAATCATGACCAACATGTCATACAAACTATCCTCAAACTGATCTACTCACTAACTCATCCACATGGCACTCTACCCCTCCTTCACTCCCCAATTCACACACACAAGTCTCTCTCAAATATCTCCCAAGTATCTCTTACTTCAACATACCTATAACAACCTTGTCATATTAACAACAACATGACCAAATGGTCATGCACATAGTCCACATTTTAATTTACATCTCAGATAAACCACTAAGCTCATACAATCTTAACCTTGCCTTCGCACACAATAGACACTCTCAAATACCCTCTTGATTAACTTACTCATTCTACCTCTTCTAGGCTCATTAGGTCTAATGACATGTATGTCCTCCTGAACTAACTTAAATAGACAAACATGTCTAATCCTCTTCACTCTCTATAGGTCCACATTGACCTATACATTCTATTTTAAAGTTTCTTACCTTCACTTGGCTCCATATTCACACTACCTCAAGCAAGTCTTACAAATATCTCACATAAGTCTAGAAACCATCAACTTTGGTTTCATTATTTATAGAGCAACCATGATCATCACCCTCTTGGTTGGGCATTATATATGCCTTAACCCTTAAGGTATATATCATCCAAAGACATAGCTCAAAAATAATCTTTATAGGCTGTCTATAGCATTTATGGGTCATCCTTAAGGAAATACACATTTTAATAAGGCCCTTATAGCCCTTATAGGTCTCATGTGAACCCATTCACTCCTTTATCACTTTATCAAACAAAATAAGAACACAAAACCTCTTATAAAAAGTATGGATCCATTTCATATGATCTATATATCCCCCTTAATTACCAATAGCCATCATTAAACCCTTCTATTTAAACATACTTTGCTCAAATAACATTTTGTACACACAATCATTATGAATGAGCACATAGTCACCTTTTAAACCATTGTTCAAATGACATACAATTGGTAAAACTTTCAAAGTACACATAGAGCATCCTAATAGAGTCTGCAATACTCCCCATTATCCAATTCACCATGAAACATCAAAACATCATCTATATAAACTCAATTAGTCTTCTTGGGTCACTTGCTGAAAAAGCATGAACACACAGTCAACTTTGAACCATAAGTATACTTAATTATACACACTTACAAATATCCTAAATAGTTTCATTATATGTGTCATGGAGTCCTCTTCATCTTTTATTTTTACATCATGATTAAATTCTATTTAGATCAAAAGATATGTCCCAAAGACCAGAAACTAGTTTTCCCTTGTTAAATCTGAATATTTAAATGCCAATAGTCATAGTTAAACTTTGACCACTTTGCTCTCATATCATGTCCTCACTTCTTAGATAAATTACACACCATTGATATTTTGTAAACTTTAATTCATAGGCACTAATGCTTAAATGTTTAACCTCAATCACTTTGACCTCATCTCATACAATCTTGCAATGTTGATTCATCATGCACCATTGATCTCCTATATGTAGTTTGGTTTTTAATAATGCTAAACAAATTTGACTTTGATCTCTTGACTTTAATACACTAAGCTTGCATCCTTGGAATAAGCTTAATCTTTATGTCTAATCAACATTAAACATTAAACACTAAGCTTTTATCTCATTTCTCCCTGACTTATTAGAGCAATGCGCATCATCAATGTTTCTTAAACTTTAAATTTTGCAAATTTGACTATGGGAACCTTATTTATCTACCTAGAAGGCCAACTTTGTACAATAATACATTTTATTGCACTTAGATTCATGATCTAAAATTTGGATCATATGATCTCCTTACATAGTATAATCCAACCATATAACAATCTACTCCTAGAACCCTCACATGTGTGAGATATATCACCATTTAAATTCCTTCTCAAAATCTTCTATCATAGAGCCATGCTTAGAAATTATCTAGGAGACCAAATTTTAACATGCATAACTTTTGCCGTGCTACATTACATGACTTGAAATCTAGTGAAAATGAACTAGGAACAAAAATAAACAAACCCATATGATCAAATTATCATTAAATGTCCACATGTACAAGATATTCTACCATCAAAATACTTACTCAACTATTTCTTGCCTTATGCAAATTCGGCTAGTATGGGAAATCACAGTCAAAATGGTTGGGAGCCCAAATTTTCACTTGCATATATTTTGAAGCACTTAGGCACATGACCTAAGATTTAGTGCATAACAAAAAGGGAATAATGTGATCACAACAATATGACCAACTCCCCCTAATTCATCCACACGTGGTAATAGTGATGTCATCAAATTAGCTACTCAAATTTTCTGCCACTAGACCTAGAGTATCTAGATGAAAACTATGGATAACTAGATGAATTCTACTTATTTTCACAAGTCCTCAAAGCATATAAAACATGTTGGGGACATATTTCACATCCTCAAATCACCATACTCATTCTTTAACATCTCTAACCATGCCAAAATATAAGATCAACCAAACATACTAGGACAAGCACATTACACACTTTATCATTATCACTCAGGATTTTAAAGCACTTCATCTACTTACCAGGATACATTGATGTCATCACCATGAAATCATTGAAAAATATCCAACAAAAGTATCCAATCTAATTTTTAGGGTGTCTCACTCAATATGCACTATGGATAGTGCCCCTTGTGCTATACCCACCTATCGTTGTAAGGCAATACACTAAAACCTTAATGTATCCCTATCTATAATAATCTTGGGGATGTCAATATATTCCTCCTCTATATCT
Source organism: Torreya grandis (assembly GCA_037957365.1). Lineage (NCBI taxonomy): Eukaryota > Viridiplantae > Streptophyta > Pinopsida > Cupressales > Taxaceae > Torreya > Torreya grandis. The sequence continues at coordinate 1,267,466 of JARHVA010003124.1, read as the reverse complement.
TACTTTCCACTCTCCACATCATCTCCCATATCCTCCTCTTTTCATCTATCCTCCTCAGCCTCCCCCATATCCTCGTCCACTCCCTCTTAGCATAGATGCACCACCCTCTCCTACGTCATTGCACACTATCCTACCCACTAAGCTAGAAATGATGGAGTGAACCCCACATCATCCAAATTTGATCATGATACCTCCTCTTCCTTAGCTCTTGATAGTAAATTTATAGTTTTTATCCCTAAGAGATCTCACTTTTTATCATCCTTCTTATATACACGTGAGGCCCATGGAATGTCCTATACTAATCTAAACTATCATTGTACTCATGTAAAATATAGGTACTTTATGTACTCCATCCTCCTCCCTATCACCCACCTCTCCTTATAGATACCTATAATCTCTATCTCCACCTTGAGAAACACATGAAATCTAAAATAAGGTCTCCAAATACTATCTCCATCTCTCAAACCCTCTAAGACCCCTTAGTAGTAATCAAGGTTTTAGACAATGCCATTTGTAAAGTCTCATGCTAAATTAGCCTTCCATCATAGGTTCCATGTTGTACTCAGTTTCATACCACCATATATATGGGGTAGCAATGGGTCACACCACCTTTATTTGCTTATATGCCCAACATTATAAAATAATAATATCTAAACCATATCTCCTCTAGGTAATCCAACCCACAACTCTCTATAGACCTATGATAGTAAGGTAGATGCCTAAACAAACACTATATAATACTCTATCATGTTAGCAACTACACCTACCAAGTTCCATGGAAATCTACCTCCTCTTGAGTTTGGGAGTGTATAATAGGAGATAGCCAGTAACATCATAGTCAAAACACCTCTCTTTACTGCATCAACCTCATATAGAGGCTCAAAAACAAAGACACCAAAAATAAATGTGACATCAACATCCCCATGATATAATCATGTCAATTCTACTCCCTATCCATGCTCATCTATAGGTATTATAACCATTACATTTACTAAAATTCATAAAATCCTATAGATATCCTCCTTGGTAATCATCATCTCTCTAGTAGGCAGCCAAAATGTCCCAGCATTCACATCCTAATATTCTAATAGGGTGAAAAATAAGATCATATCTTCATGAATGCATATATATTAACACACTCCTCTAAGGCTTATGACCTCCAAATATGCCCAATCATCATCACTAAGCTGGTATCATAGTCACTCCAATAAATCTGGCACTCAATCCTATATCTGCATTAGAGTCCATGCCTATCACCAAAATTCCATATAAGCCTAAACTCTCCTAAAAATTCTAACTTAACTTAAACCCTAGGTTCTATCTAGCCTTTCACCTTTTTTATGTGAATCAATTTTGATCCCTTATGGATCGATGTCATTCCATCTGTATCAGTGCCATTTCAGTGAAATGACATTGATTCCTAATGAATCATTATCAATTCATGGGAATCAGTGCTAATTATCTAAAACCATCCTACCCTAGTTTAGGCATGTATCCTAAATATAAGAATCTAAAAAAATTAAAAAATTCTAAAAATTCAAAAACTTAACAAAAAATGGGACCTACCTCATCTTGTGAGCATCATCATCACCTCAATCTACTACCAATAGCCTCTATTTTGTCTCATGTCTCACTCATAATTTTAGATTTCAAAGCATTATTTCATTTTTCATAAATAGAAAATCCCTTTTCTACATCAAATTTGATTATATTCCCAACTTTGAATCGATATTAATTTATTATATCAACACTAATTCATTTAGGATCAGCATCAATTTGCCTATTTATTCATTACTTATAGTTTACATGCATCTAGTCCTGCTCAGCTTTATCTTGGTACGTTACCACACCTACCCTATTATTTTTCCTATACCATTTCATGTTTGTGGATTTTGACCCCCTATTGGTCCCACAACCTATGTAAGATATGTACTCTTTTGGGTATCTCCCCTCAGTGGGTCCCGAGAGTATATTTTCTCTCAAGATCAACTATCTATAGGTAGTGCACATATTGTATAACACACTGGATGCTTTGGTCAGCTAAGTCCTATAACTTTTTATCTTGTTTAACATTCATTTAAGCCCACCTATTCATAGTTATGGCATTTTATTATGGGATTTACCTCGAGGCATCTTTGCCTATATTAACATCCTATTAGTACAAAATATATACTTCATGTTATGATTCTGCATTATTAGATCTCATTTATTATCTATCTATCCCATCCACTATTCCACTTTTCAAACCCATCACCCGCTCCTTATCCTATGTTGGCTCCTAGTTTGAGGGGGGATACTTACATAAACTTGGGACATTAGGCCTCTCTCAATTTTTGTCTTGCAACACATATTCTATATCATTCCACAAAAAAGGGCAAATGTAAACACTATAATTTTGTATACTATATATGATTTGTTATGTGTCATAAGCCCTTATTTTTATTTAATCTCCTAAATACCCCTATCCTTTAGTATTTTTATTGTTGGTAACCTAGTAATTTAATTTTACTAATTACTTGTATACCCTACCTAACCACCTAAATCCATTAATAGTCTATGGAATCTACTTCTTAACCACTTTACCCCTATATAAACTTGTTATCATCAACCTCATGATAATAAAACCCAATTTTACCCTTGGTTGGAATAAGCCTACTAATTGGGGTTAATCATGATGATTATCTTATGATTGATGCCAATTATTTGGATTGGCATCAATACATAAATACCCAACCAACCTTTGGATTCAAAACCAAAAATTTTGAACTAGTGCTGCTAAGATTCTCATAGATTTAAGGAAGCTCTTAATGTCACTCTAATAGAATTTTGATACATACAACGCACATCCATCATCATGAACCTGAAGGACACCCTATATTTGTGAAGAATAATTTACTCCATTTGCATCCAGGTTTAAGGTAAGTAATCACATTATTTATTTCATTTTATATCAATCTCTCTACTTGTATCTGATTATGTAGTCTTTAAAATTCAATCTATATCCCTCGGTATCCATTTATTAGCCTCCATGGTCCAAATCAATCTCTATTTTAATTAATCATAGTTATAAAGAGAATCAATGTCGATTCATTATAAATCAACACCAATTCTATAGAATTAGTGTCGATTCTATAGGATTGGCATTGATCCATTGTGTTTAATTTTTAAAACCCGATCCTTTAATATTAGATCCCTATCATTAATCCTTACTATTTTTTTATCATTTTAAATATGACTTTGTCATGTAGATGACTCTACTAGGCATATTACATGACATAATCAATATCATTGATCTCTTTATAGTATCCCAACTCCTATTTGTTGATAAAAGTGACATATCCTTCTAGCTAGCACTTTGTGCAATTATTTATTTTCCATCTTTTTAATCTACTACTGACTTACTTGATGTCATAAAAGAGGATATAAATACTCATACAACTTATTGAGATAAATATTTTTCTTACATTGATAACTTAAATTAAGATTGAAGCATAATCATTTTTTTTATCATATATTTATATATTTTAATTTCAAATTTAATTTATCCATTTAATTGTGTAAACAAGTGCATTGAAATCCACTTGAGGAAGTTCACAACCTCTTGAGACTAGTTTCTAACTAGGCAACTCACCCATTTATCTATTAATCTATTTTTATCTAAGTGGTTTATATGTGTGTATGTTATTCTTCCCAGCCAAAAATAAGCTCCCTCAGTCACTATATTGAAGTGATGTGAAACCATCTCCTAATCCCTAGGTATTCATCATAAACCTTGATTTTCATTTGAGTTTTTAGTAAGTAATTTAATTTAAAGAAAAATGAAAACTACTATAACGCCTTCTATAGCCAAAACATAAAGTGAGGGATCAAGGAAAAAATCATGTCTGATGGATCTGTGGAACTCAAAGTGTTGAGATTGGGATTCATTCATGGTAATATAGAACCCAACATCTTGAAATAACATATTGATGGTGTGAACAAGCTGGGGCCAAACCTAGAGCTTAAAGCATAACTATGATAAAAGGCCATTCAATCCAATCATAAGCTTTATCAAAATCAATATTGATGAACAATGTCTTTTGGTTAGATTATTTAGCCTATTCCATAACTTCCTAGACAACAATAACATTATATAAAATATATCCATGTGAGTGAAGCTAGTTTTAACATTTTGCACAATTAAAAGGAACACATTTTTGATTTTGAAAGCTAATAATTTAGCTATATTTTTTTAGGAAACATTGAGCAAAGTGATGGGTCTCTAGTTGGTAATTGCCTCATGATCCCCTGCCTTGGGAGTGAATTTGATGTTGCCTTGATTGATGAGATGACCTAAAAAGTTGGTCAAGATAGATTCAAAATAGACTCTATGAAGATTAGGCCTAACTATATCCCAAAGGGTTTGATGAAATTCATAAGGAAAGCCATCAATACCTAGAGCTTTATCAGAGGCCATCTGTATAACAACTTCCTTAAGGTCATTTATACTAAGAGTTATATCACAAGTAACTCTATGTGCTTCTGATAGCTTATAGGGGACCATGAAAAGGCATTGATAGAGGGAAACTTCATTAGTAGGAGATGAAGGTTAAAGCACAAAGACACGATGGTAGTGATGCACAAAGACTTGTAGAATATTAGGTAATTTGGTAAGCCTATCTAAATCACTTCTAATGGATCTAATTTTATTTTTAGCTTGTCTTGACTGAAGGAGAATAAAAATTCCTTGGTCACTTTGTCTCCTAATTTCAACCAGTGCATCCATGCTCAGATTTGAGCTCCTCTATCCTTATAAGCCTCAGTAATCTAAAGTTTATATATCTACATGATATCTTGAGTCTATAAATGGGGTTTTAAAGGCATAGCTTCTAATTCCTATGAAACCTAAAGGTATTGATTTGTAGTATTATGAATGTACTACCTAAATAGAACCACTTATTTTCCATAGATATAGAGGAAATAAATAGTACATGATATAGCAATAGACCACCACTTAATCTAGCCATTGTCTATTATGGGTCTAAGATCTAGGTTCCAAATCCTAATGATATACTCAATAGTTCACTCATGTTTGAGATGGGTAGTATTGAGGTAAAACTGAGATCCCTTGGGTTTGACCTAAGGAGAGGTCCATTATATTCAAAATTAAATGAGATGATGATCAAATAATAAAAATTCTAGAATCACAGACATAGGTTGGATATGGATAGGAGTGAGGAAAAAAAGATCTTGTTCAAGAATCAAGGCATGATCAAGATGTTTGAGGACTCAATCTTATCCTTAAAATAAGTTTAACCATGTGAACCACAAAGAATTTGAATTTCTCCTTATGTGATGGTTTTGGTCAAAAACCCCAAGTTTATTTTGCACATAAAACTAAGCTTCCCATTCTCCTACACACCATCTCATGGGAAGGTAAGCTTCTTTGTCTTTTATAGTTTCAATCATGTTAAAGTCACCACAAAGAATCCAATGCACATCTGGAAGGGAATCAACCAACCATATCCAAAATAAAGTGTGTTACATAACATAATTATAGGTGTAAGTTAACAAGGCCAATGATATGATGACCAAAATCAAAAAGATTCTAGACCACCCAGTGGGTGGGGTCAGAACCCTAGGAAATGATATTTTGAGATAGTTCAGGCACCAAAGGGTGATAAATTCCCTACATTTATAATTTTGATAAGTGGCCTAAAAAAGGGCCCTAGGACAAATAGTGTGAGCTATATATTGAAGAAAAAGTGAGAAATTTTAACTTCTTACATGCATAAAACTTTCTTTTGATCAAAATGATGACTATTATTCTTGATTGTATACTTACAAGTCAGATTAGTGAGTCCTTTAACATTACAAAAATAAACTAGCATTGGGAATTATCCAAATTCATATCATTTCCATTGGTGATGTCTGAGAGGGATACAAATCAATTGAAAGTTGAACCTAGAAAATAAAAGTATCCAATATTGAATAGTTGCCTTTTGTTTGTGACATAATCCTCATATGTAGAAGGAGAGGGACTATATGAGTGTAGACACTAAAAATATGCACACCATGATTTTGAATGTCATAATTACCCTTGACCACCTTAGGACCCCATTTATACAAATTTAACCTTCCAAACCCTAATCAAGCTTACCTATAGTCAGTTTTACTATATTGGCTTAACCTTAGCTTTTACCTCTTTTACCCTTCACCCTCGACTGTTTATGGCTAGGTTGATTGCTAATGGTCACCTTGACTATTCATGGTTAGGGTACACCTACTTAACCATTAGCATGAAAAATCACCCACCTTGATTTTCTACAAAAAACTTATCTTAATCTATTTATAAGCCATTTCATGTGTGATTTAAAATTAGGAAACCCAGTTCACATCTTGTTGCAACTCTATGGCCTTACCTATAAAAAGAGAGGAGTAGGAAGGTGAAACCTATATGTAACTATTATCAAAAGCTTGTTCATATATAATTCCTTTATTTTGTAGGTCATTCATCATCAACAATCTAGCAATCTAGTTACTACATTAGATTGTTAACTTATCATCATAGCTTCACCAAAGCACCAAGTAATGATATGCTATTAGAGTCATGCTAGATTCCACCCATGAGTCAACCACCTCAAGCACCCATGCAATCAAATTTATACAAGATAAGTATTTGATTTTTTTCATTCAATTACTTTATTTAATTTTCATACTCAGACCAACACCAACCTATTTCCAAGAAACTCACTTTTTGATCTCATCAATCAACTCTTTTGCTAACCCAGATCTACACATAATAACCATCAATAATTATCTCAACTACAAATGGTCCACCCAACCACCAATGGTTAGCTTGACCTATGATGGTCACCTTAACCATTGAGATTCAACCCAACTCTCGATGGTCAATATGGCAACAAATTTTAGTAAGTTATTTTTGCCTACCTACCCCCAGCCAAACCTAATTTTCTATCTCTACCTATTCACAGACCCCTTTCTAATTTTATGAAGCATATCCCAACCACCTAGTATTAATATTAATTAGCTTATCACTATGTTAATTATTTTTAGTCTATTTATTAAACAATCATCTCTTGTGTTTAATTTCAGTTCCTTTGATTATTGATGTCAGTACCTTCTATTCTATTTTTAAACTTAATTATTTGAACCATGTGGATTGATAGCCCTTGAGGAAGCTCTTACTTCTAAGATCTAGCTATCTATAGGAAATCCACTCAACTCTTTGTCTAATAAACAAATTTACTTTAGTGCTTTTTTATATGCAAGTCATCCTCCCAAGCTAAAGAGGTTCTCTTCACAATCTTCTGATTTTATGCATGCACAATCAAATAGGTTTCTCAACCATACTTATAATTAGTTTTTTCTTTTCCCTTTTCCATTAATAAGCAAGAAATTAATTAAAATATTTTGGCATGCTTGGTGGGACACTTGTGTCCTTACTTGGGTTCATTTTTGTTTGCATTCTCTTTGTATTCTATGCTCATTAATGAAATCAAAAGTTTATTTTGGGCTTAAAACTAAGTGCATGCATTAACTACTTGAAAGTTTAGTTCACATTACTTAACTCAAATGTAAATTAATTTTTCATTGCTTCACTCTTTGTTTTATACACTAAACCAAATTATTTTACACCAATTAAACATAAAAAAAACTTGAGACAAAGCTCGACTATGATTTCATCACCTAGCATTAACCTTACCCTTTCCTGACGATCCTACTTGAAGTTCATTACCAAGGGGAGAACCAATTCAATTCTCTAGTTGAGTATAAACTCTAGTTATCAATATATATTGGCTAAGCACCTAACACCCTTATCACTATGGTGTGTAAAGTGTGGGGCAGGCCCCAATACCAAGCCACATATTGATTCTAATATAGATTCTTGTTTAGAACCTAACAAAAACCTAAAACCAACTTTAGACTTCTTTTCTAGTACCTACTCTACAAGCCAATTTTAGTCACACAACTTCTTAAGGCATAAGCCAAAAGTGAGATAAATAAAAAATCTAGGGATTGAAATCTCTTTTAGATTATGATTTGATTTATTTTATCATTTATTATCTTATCTTTGTTTGAGTAATGAGGTTATTTGTGTTTTCTCTCTCCCTTATCTTGTATGGTTCTCACTTGCCAACAGTGAAAGAACCTTGTAGATCAAAACCCATCACCAAGCCAAGCTACCTCTTTGACCTCTTCATCTATAGACTACATTTCTAAACTCACAGATTCTCCTCATCCTTTGAGAAGTCCTACCTTCCTTTAGGAGGTTCCTCAAGGAAACAAAAACATTGATACTTTCCTAAATAAAAATCCTATAGCCTTACAATATTATCTTATGACCATGTCTTATCGTATCCCAATTTCAGCCCCACCCATATATATGCCCTATGGCATGCCTTCCCACCTCATGGGGAATACCTCTATTACCACAGTTACAACCAACCCACTAGCAATTCAATCCTGCTCATCCAACAACATTCCCTTCGAGACTACCATGGAAAACTAACCAACCCAAACTATGAATGCCCTTATACCTTCCACTCCTACCAATAACTCCACCTTAAGAACAAGCCAACCTCTAACCACCTACAATCCCTTCACAATAGGAGTGCCTACCAATAGAATTTCCAACATTCCTTTAACTACCCCCAATCCATCAACCTCTACTCCACTTTAAAGCTTGGTGGTGTCTATACCCTCTACCTTTCCAGTGATTAGCACAAGGGTCACCAACCCAACTACCACTTTTATCCAACAAGTGCCCATTATAAATTTTTTTAAATACATCCATAACCTACAAGGGTAGGTACCCATACCCAATACCCAACCACCTACATCTACCTACCCTTATGTATCTTACACCCAACCATTGGCATCCACATACCAATATGTGGTAGCCTCCTAACCTTCTACCCATTATTAGTACTCCACCCAATCACCATAGTAGTATCCATCTTCCAACCTTTTAGGTGCATAACCCCAAGTAGACCTAATGAAGATTCTTATGGACAAGATGACTACATTAGATTCATCCATTTCAATTTTTCACAACATCTTGTCATATGACCAAATTTGTGATAAACTTATACATCCATCCATACCCATTAAGCCATATCCTCCCCAATGGAAACTTCCCAAGTTCTCTAAATTTCAAAATAAGGAGCCCCAATAGAAACTTAGGGCATTTAGGCATGCTTGTTATCTAATTACCTATTATTATTCCCTCGTTATACACACCTTCTCAATGTCCCTAGCTAGTCTAACATTGGATTGGTATAATACCTTACCCAAGCTATCCATCTTCTCCTTTACCTAACTAGCTCAAACCTTCTTGGATCATTTTTTGATCAATATCTCCAAGAAAGTATCTATCACCAACCTCTACTATATTCATTAGTTTGAGGATGAATCCATTACTAATTTTGTATCTAAGTGGAGGAGCCTAATTAACCATCTCTCTTTTTACTTGCCTCAAACCAAACTCATAAAACTCTATTCTTAGGCATGTGCCAAGCATATCTCCTCTACACTGCATGTCTAAAGATTTTGCACCTTTGATGAATATTTTACCATGGCAAGTAAGTTAGAGAATAAATACATTGATGAAGGAAAGCTAAATCTAAAGAATAAGAACTCCACCTATAAAACTAATCATGCCTCTTCTTCCAAACTGAATAACTAGTCCAATACTAGGGGCAAAGGAATTGTGAATGTAGTTTCCCTTAAAGCCACTCCTCCACCATCTATAAACCAACCAAATTCCCCTATTTATTAAAATAAAAAAATGAAGAACCCAAATCATAATAACCAAAAGTAATTCACTCCACTTTTAGAGTCTTATGCTTCAATCTTGGAGAAGTTATTGAAAGCTAATATCATTCAAATTCTTCATATCAAGCCACCATAGTAATTTGACTCTTCTCATCTTACACCTATTTAGTACAATGAGAATGATTAATGTGCCTTTCACTGAGTGATAGGGCATGACATCAGTATGTGCAATACCTTTAAGAGCCTTATCAAATCCCTCATTGATAAGGGAGAGCTCATATTAGACAACCCCAATTCCCCATCAAACCAAGACATTTATATATTTAGTTAACCTTTCCCAAACCATGCTCCTACCAAGAATGAGATTAACCAAGCTAAGAGTTCTCATGGTCCCCATACAGTCAATATGGTCCTTGATGCACTCATTACCAAACCACCTAGTATCTAATCTTTTGTTTCTCTACCTCTTCCATCTTCTAAGGTAGTAGAGTCACCTTCTATTTCTTCAAAAATTCAAATTGAGGAATCACCATCTTCTCCCCACCCACTCATTGAGGTGGTGGAATCTTTAACCACCCTTCCAACTGATATAATGGAACAACCAACCATTGTCACCTCACCCTTACCTTTAACTATCAAGAAACTCACCCCTCCCATGGAAGTCATTCTTAAGGAGGAAATCCCCATGTCTACACATCTCATAGAGAAAACACCTATCTCAAACTTTCATCCTTTGATTGAAGAAGAGGATGAGGTTACCATCCACGTGTTTCCACCTAGGGGCTTATCTTTTAGGTCCACTATTCAAGGAATAAAACCAGCCTACAAACCATTCTTTAGATTAGTGTAGAAATTGGAATTTATCTCCAACTTTAACATGGATCAATCCACCTTATCGAATAAATTAGGGATAGCTTATATCACCAAGTAATAACCTCTAACCATACCTTTAGTAGACCAACCTACCACTTCTGCTATTTGAACCCCCACCCTATCAACCAAACTAATAGTAACTTCTAGCAAGCTAATAATCCCTCAACCATATGGACACCTAAACCCCAAGAGACCAAACAACCTTATCAAACCAAACCAACCAAACCAATCAAGAACCTTGGCACCTTCCCTATACCAAGTCCTAAATACCCATCTATGAAGGTGGAGCTTACCTCACCGAAACCAACAATCAAGTGCCAAACCAAAGTGACCAAGGTAGTAAAACCACCCAAAGGCTCAAAGACCTAAATTTTACCTTCATCAACCTTAACCTTAATTTTAGGGCCTCATCCTTATACCTTAAGTAGGAATCCCATTATCTCTACCAAGAACCCACAACCTTTTCTGGTTACAACTTCACAATTGCTTTCTAACACACCTTTCTTTATCACACAAACAATACCTAGGCTACCTACCTTGCAATCCTCCACCTTTACTTCATCAACCCCCTATTATAAACCAAAGAAATAAACCAAGTACATCACCTTACCTAAGGCACCTATCACCAAACCTTCAATCAAACAATCTTATACCTTAACAACCAAAACTATGACCACCAAACCTTTACCGCCTTTAGCTTAATCCTACTCAACTATTCTCCATAAGTTATTTCAAAATTCTTTTTTGGCCTTACCTAGCATCAGACCCTTTGACCTTTTAGCTTCAAAACCCATCTATTATAATGGACACCAAGTGTGCTCTTATCATAGGACACTTGGCCATGCTATTGATAATTACAAAGCTCTCCAAACCCTTATCCATTGACTTTACAATGAGGATGATCTATTAATAGATAAGCCTCCTATGAACCCCATACCAATCCAACCAATGACCATACCCATCCAACACTTACCCACTCCTCCACTCTCACCTTAGAGTGAAGATGAGTCTACCCAATCTCCTACACCAACCCCTTCTCTATCAACATGGTCACAAGATCATAGTATAAGGATAGGGGGAAGGCTAAAATGTCCATTCTATGGACATATCCATATTTAACCCACCAACCAATTCAAACCAATCCATACCCATCACCAAACCCAAGGTGTTTATTTTAGGTGCCTCCCAATCTAACCTCTTAGAATCTATCAGGAGAGTTATCCTCAAGAAACTTCATTAGACCATGGTGAAGATAAAATTGTATGAGTTGATCTCCACCTCTCTCTATCACTGCCAAGTACTAATAGAGGCTTTGAAATATATTAAGGTCTAACTTGATGACCCTCAACCTATAGTATCCTTCATTTGTGCCCTTAAAATTTCCAACCTTATTACCTTCAAGGATTCAAAAATACCTTCCATCCAGCCTGAGGACCCATATCCCCCTCTCTTTGTCATGGATTACATAAACTAAACCCACTTTAAATGGGTCATGATTGATGGGGGATCTAACATTAACATTATATCCTCCCATACTTATAACCAAATCATCCTTCTAAACAAAATCATGTTTGAAACCTTAGCCATCTTCCATTCCTTTAATGACACCATGACCAACACCCTATGAACGGTTGTCCTTCATATCTGTGTAGGACCACGTATGATCCCTAAACTTTTATATGTAGTGAAAGGTGAATTTTAATATAATGTTTTATTAGGATGATCTTAGATACATTGCATGGGTTATGTTCCCTCTACCCTCTATCATTGCATTAATTTTGAGCATGAAGGCCAGGTCATCACCATCCAAGCTAACAGGTCATTGTGGAGAGAAAGAGACATAGTCAAGTAGGGGACATACAGTCTTACCTAAAGGAAAAGGTTTTAAGGGTTAGAGTGTATATGAAAGGATGAAAAGGGATGAATGGATCACAAATGGAATTTATAACTTTAGGGTAACCCATAAAACACTAGTTTAAATGCTATACTTCATGTAAATTACATCTTATAGCTTGTTAAACAAGCAAACATAGTCAGTCTTGATAAAGTTTAGCCATGAAATTCAAGATAGTGACATCATATTAGTAATCAAAGAAGATATAAAAATGATAATATAAGACCAAAGAAGTGTATAAGGTATATATCATAGGTTTCATAAGAAAATAACACCCACAGGACCCTTAGGATCCCCTCATAGTCAGTTAAATGGTGTTAGGATAGTGAATAAGGTTTTGAGTCTTAAAATGATGATAATGTTACCAAAGTGGACAAACGAGTCCAAATAATTGTGAAATGAACATGGGAAGTTTATTTGAGAGTTATGGTATTATTTTATAGACCTAAACTATGATAGTACACCTACAAATACTTCTCATATGAGTAGAAACATAGTCAATTTTTACGAAACCCTACCATTTGTAAGGTTATAAGGAAGTAAAGTGGAGGGTTGAAGTATGGAATTGATGATGGGAAACCTATATAAGGACCATAATAAAATTTATAGGTCTTTATCAATACAAAACAAATAGGAGGAGAGTCCCCAATGTAACAAACTCAGTTTAAATGCTAAAACCTTGCCTAATTTATCTTATCAAGAGACCAATTTTGGAATTTCAAAGTTTGGGGGGGTCATATGAGATGACTAGGAGATAAAATTTTGTGTGAGATGTCTTAATTTTTTTAATAATTTCATAAAATACTAATATTACTTGATGGAATAGGGTAATTACCCCCTATTCTATCTCAGAATAGGGGTACTTCCCTTATGCAAACACAAGCAGTTTTGTGAAAAATGGGTGATTGGGTGAGTTGGGGATGGTGTAGGCCTTGGATGAAGATTTATAAATATGTAATACACCTATGTGAACATGATAAACACCTCACTTAATTAGGAAACTAATTTATATGGTATGGGTGTCCAAAGTTACAGTCAAACCTGATAAGCAAGGATATGCCTAAAAGGCCAAAAGGGGGTCATTTATAATTAGAGGTATAGGTATGATTTATAAATAGTTTTAAAATTTTTATGATATTTATTTAGAGGGGTTTTAACCATTTTTACATAGGGGAAAACACTAAAAGGCATGTTTGGAGCTAAAAGTCAAATCAGGGCTACTTGCCAAGACAAGCCTAGTGTCCAAGTGGAGAGTCACTCTCTGTTCTATCTTGAGAAGATATTTCCCATAACTTGAAATTTTTTAATTTAATGTATATAAATATTTTTCATCCTTCATATTGTATAGGATACACAAAATAAACCATTTTTGGGTCTAAAAGCAACTCAGGCATACAAGAAACATGAAAACAAACACGAGAAGCCAAATTCCAATGCTAATATATTTAATAAGGATCTGAATGGGAGATAGAGGAGTTATGGGGTGTTATAAAGAATCTTATAGTCCATATTTATGTAATTTTTTCTCAAGTTTAATTTACCAAATTTATGAACAATACTTAAGACCTGAAATTAGCCTAAAACCCTACTAAACCCTTGCTAATGACCAATCTTGGAAAATGGAGTTAAATAGCTATTAAAATTAAATATTTTGTCTATAATTATGATTTAATTTTGTATAATACTCACCCAAGACACTTCAATCCATGATTATTTGTATGGAATTGTAATGATGGATGTAAAAATAGGTTTTTTCTTACTATTTTGTGTGTTTTATACGCTCCAAGATGATTAGGAGATGAAACAAAGTTTGAGAAAAATATTTACACTTAATATAACTCCTGATATTAATTTCATGTTTTTAAATAACTTATAATTTCTTCAACCAAGTCCTTCAACTCAGCCAGTCAGAACTCACCTAATATGCAAACTAGTGAGAGGGGTGAAAAGATTCACTTGAACTGATTTTAAAGCTTTCTTGATGATTCAAAGGCCATGGAGGGAATTAAAAATTATAATTAAATCCCTTAAATGGATTTTAAAGGAGAATTTAATGAATTTTGGATGCCATGTGTGTAGGATACATTGAAGGGTAGTTTTTTGGACAATAGATGATGATAGCTCACTTTCATAGGTTTCTAAGAGACTATGCATGTAATAAATGAATGGAGAGGAATGTATGAGAGACTAAAATTCCATTAAAATAATTTTTAATTATAATAATAATTTATATAATGTTAAAATATCTCCAATCATGAAGGTAGTTTTTTAATGCAAAAGGAGGAGTTTTGTGCCACTTTGCCTAACTTTGATGACTTAGATTGACACTTGTTGATCCTAAACTTGCATGGTTCAACCCATATCCTCCTCCAATTCATTAATAACTTATATTCTTATATTTACAATTTTCCTTGTGACCCTTAGACTTCTCTTCTTCTCTCTCTTTGTCAAACTCTATAAGAGTTGGCCATTTTGACATTGTATTCTATGTTCCACCTGAGTATGGTGAAGCCCTAATCATTTATATAAATTTTGATAAATAAAAATGACTAAGTGTTACCTCTTAATTACTATTCATAAGTGTGTTCCACTTTAATGATGAATCTTGTTTAGTGAAGACTATGGATTCCTAGCATGTGGTCTCATTCTTTCACCTTGTTTACAGTTGGAAAACTTCTTCTAGCAGGACATGTGAAGTGTTTTAGGGGATGTGAAATGTTGAGTGAGTTAGTATTTTAATTATTTCCATTCAAGTCCTATTTTTTATTCCTCCTAGATTTTCACATTCATCCATGACCTCACAATGTAGCATTGATGTGAGAAGATGAAGATTGAAGGAGTGTATTTTTAGTTTGTTTCTTGGTCTCAAGAGTAGAATGCAATTGGTTGGAAGTCATCAAATTTATTTGGTTTATCAAATCCTTAGTTTATATTTGCTTTCAGTTATCTCTCTTCCTTTTCACCCCCTAAAATTAGTATTATATTTAATCCTAAGTGGTACATCAAGGGAACTATCCCTATCTAGAGACTCACCTCATTCCTTATGCTTCCCACAATCTTAGAGGTGATTCCATTGTGCCACTTGGATGAGGAGAGATTGTCATCTCCTCCAAGGGTGCATATCCAAGTGAATTTTTTTTTTGCACTTAGTGGGACTCTTGTTCTAAGATTTATATGAATTTTGGTGTTGTCCTTCAACACATTAGCCTTTGGAGGCATCTTTTCAAGCATCAATGGTGACTCTGAAGACATATCAACTGGTCAAGTAGCCCAATTTGTCCTTTGAAGATTGATGGTAGAATATTTCTTTTTGTCCTTGCTTTCAATGAAGTTTCATAGTTGACCTTGAATTTGAGTTTTGTTCTCTACAATTTGGTGAAACATACCCATTTTTTTCCCTTTCCCTATCAATATGAATAAGTTCTTGGTAAATCTTGTTATGATCATTATTAGTCCTATAACCATCCTTCTCAATGTCTTGTTCTTATTCAACCTAATCCTTTCTCCAATAAACCCATTTCCACCTTCAAACAAGCACTTTTGGGCTATGAAAGGTATATGTTGGAGATTGACATTTGAAGGGTATATGGTCAAAGGATTCCTCATCATTCCATCCATAAAGTGAGAAATGCATTAGAGTTGGTCAAGAAAGAGTGGGCATGTATTGAGAGAGACAATTGACAAAGGCTCACAAGTGAGATGCTTTATATGAGTGGTTTAGTGTCTTCCTTAGAGGATAGGCTAGAAGTTAATGAAAGGAAACCCCGCCATACCTATCAACCTTCATATCCATTTTCCCAAGTTTCATATCAGCCATATGTAACCCCTACTCATGATCCAAATCAAGCCTATCAAATTCATTCTTTTCCCAATAATTTTTAAGGGAGAGTTAAAAGGAGAAGTCTTGTGTTTAAAGCTAATATTGATAGGTAAATTGAGTTGGAAAATATGCATTTGCAATAGTCCATGTTGGAAAAAAAAGAAGTGGATTTCAAGACTTCACTACCCTCTCACATTACATCCCCACCACGTTAAAAAGAGACTCATAATTCCAATGTTCTAAATTGGAACAAAATATTGGAATCATGGGGAAAGGAGGAGAAAAGTCTTGACCAAGAGTGTGAAATTAAGAAGACATCTAATCCTAAAATCCTAAGTTGGAACAAGAAAGTAGATTCATGGGGTAAGAAATAAGATAGAAGAATTGTCCAAGAGTGTGAGGTGGAGAATGGAGTTGATCCTTTGCAAGTCCCTCCCACCCTTCCTTAATAAGCTTCTTCTATTCCATGGCAGCGTTCATGTAATCCTTATCCCCATGATGATTCTTATCAACTTAAAGTGCAGCTTTTCTAAGAGAACCTAGTAAAGAAAATAGAGGAAGTAGAAGCAAATATGAGATTGTTAAGTCAAGGTGAGATGGAAGATTTAGACCCAAAATAAGATCCTACACCTAAACACACCCCATCTCCCCTTCCTTAAGATCTTCCCAAAGAGTATCTTGCCTTGCATTCTCAATATAACCTCAAGATATATATTCCACCTCCACAAACTAGTTCATCTTTTACTTACCCCATCACCCTTTGCCTTGACAGACTTATGCTATGGGAACCAAAGGAGGATCAATTGGTTGACAAAGAAAGAGAACTCTTTCTTGAATAAAACCTACCTCCTTGGTAGCCTTGTTGGGATAGATCACATGATTTCAAGATGCCTATTCTTTGCATCACTATGAAGGAGGCTAAAGATATTGAAGCTTTTGAAAATAAAAATTAGATTATAGTAGTTGAGACACAACTTGAGATCCCTCAAGAGGTCCTAAGTGTTGAATAAGAGGTGAGTCATTTTGTTGAATCTCTTTTCTTGGTTGATGATTAATAATGTTTTCTTTGTATGGAAGAACCTTTCTTGAGAGAGGAAAATGAAGAGGAACATACTCAATTAATGACTGATAAAGAAGACCTCATGAGTGTTTATGAGGAATAAATCACCATAAGAACTCCCTTTGGTGAACAAAAGGGAAATTCACAAGATTTTTCCTCCATTATTGAAGTGGAATGTGCTATCAAGAAGGGAGAACAATTTCAAGACATCCCTCAAGAAGTGGAACCTTGGGAGAGTCTCATGAGACCAAGATAGAGGAAATATCCCTTAAAGATGATATGATTAAATATGAAGAATAGGTGGTTTCTTGTGTGGAGATTTTAGATTGGATTGATGAGGAAGGATATGTTCCCTTTTCCAAAGAGGAAGAAATGATCATTAACACTTTCATCACCTTGAAAGATATCATGGATGGACTAGGAGAGGTTCTTAATAAGACTTTGGATGACTAGTTTGAAGTCATTAGAGAAGGATATACTCCTTGTAAAGGAGGCTATCAACTAGTCAAAGATGGAGAAGGTGACATTGGTACATAAGTAAGTATGCAAAGGAAAAACATTCTTTCAAGTCCTCCCTTTCAAGAAGCATATGTATTTGATGATGACATGTTTGAATTCATCAAGATGGGATATAATCTTACCAATTAGTTGGGAGAAACATATCATCTCTTGAAGGATGGAGAAAACTCCTATTGGACTCAATATTTTAAGCAAAAAGAAATCAATTCTCTTGGATACATGCCTACTAAAGAGATGCAAGTTGAGCATGAGATGAAGAGTGGGCATAAGTATGAAGTGTGTGAAAATGTTCAAGATGAGTATATATAAATTAGAGACCTATTTAAGGATGACCTATTTGAGATCAGATCAAAAGAAGTACTAAGGAAGAGGTCTAGTCCACAAAGCACTCAATCTAAAGAGAAGCATGCTTGGCACTCGGTTTCATCTCACCATGAAGATGATTCAATAAGTTTTCATTTTGATTCAGGAAAGGAGATATGTTTAGTTTATAGTTATGTATAATAGGTTATTTCCTAATTCCCCTAAGTGCTTATGCAGATGTGTGTGTCTTGTGTGTTTTCTTTCTTTGTTATATGTGTCCTTGTCCTTTGTGTGGTTGAGGTAGTCTTAGTTGTCTTGTTTTGATAAAATTGGTAGTCATGGTCAAAGGTTTTTTTGTTTGCCTCAATCCTTAGATGACTCCTAATCTCAATGGACTAATAAGACTACTGGTCTAGTTAGTATAACAGGCATATTACCCCTATGAGTCACCACTTTATTGATTTTTTTTTACTTTTAGGTCAAATTGGGGCACACCCAGTAAAAAAATTGATTTTTATGCCTATGAGGGGATGTAATGTATTGTCATGGGGTGTTTTATAGGTCATTTGATGTCAATTAATGTTATATTAGCTTTGGTTAATTAGTTTCTATGTCTATTTATCATTTTTGGGTCATTATAGGGGTCAAAAATGGTGAATTTAATGTTTTTTACTAGTTTCTTGGGAAATATGAAAGTTTCAAAGAGTTTTATTATGTGTCATGTGTCTTGGGAGGTCTATAGTAGTTATCACTAATTGAAAATTGTCAGGTTACTTAGAAAAAGGTAGTTTTATTAAATAAAAGAGTGTGTTTGGCATTTGTATGATCTCTTTGGGAAGTGTGCCACTTAAAAAACATGTAAATGTGACTATTAACCTTCACCATGCTCAAAACCATTATATCTCTTTTTCACTCTTCTTAGCAGACTGAAGTGACTTGGTGGTTATTTATCGATACAATTAACAAAAGAGGTTTACATAAAAATGATCCTATGGGAATATTATAAACTTGGATACCTAAAAATACATATAATAATTTTGATAAATTTCCAAATATGCTTCATGAACCATCCATTTGAAGTGGATTGCTCAAATCTAGTTGTAAATATGTGAACCCTACAGGTTTTACTTCATTTTAAGAAATTCCATACAAGATAGTCACTAAGATTATTTTTTAAGTATGTTTTATATCTCCCATTATGCATCCCATGATTTTTTTCAACTTTAAATGTGTTTTTATGGTCTAATTATCTCACTTTGTAAGAGGATGCACCATTTCGTGTTATGACCATTTTCACCATTTTTAGAAGCTTTGTGCTTTGTCAATGGATTCAGGGGGTTGTGATAGTTTATTTCTCATGTTTCCAATGTGATAAAATTATATTATGACCTTTTAATCTAACCTTTCAAGAAAAATTTCTTCATGAGTGCAGTCATGGAACATATACAACTAGTCTACCACATGACTGTCATATCAGTCAGCTAGGTACATTCAAAGGAGATCCAATGTTTATATTGAAATGTAAAACTTGTATTGAGATTTTAGAAGTATATTTAGTTTTCACCCAAACACCATCAAAACTATATCACCCTCTATATTGACAAACTCCTTGGATACATGAACCTTATGCTCATTCCCTGCTTGCAACTAGTTTAGTAAGCATATACATGTGTTCAATGGTTAAAGTTTCTTGATAGGAAAGGGATTTAGAACTGAATAATATTAAATTTGGAGGTGATTATATAAAGTCACATTTGACTTTAGGAGTTGAAATAACATAAATTGTCTACCCTCACTCACTATCTACCTACATATCAATAAAATATGCATCTATAGGTGGTACCTTAGGGGGTTAAATGGTCTTTTTGAGGTTATTAAGTAAGTGTCTTAACCTTAATTAAGGCCATAGAAATTTTAAGAAATCATGGAAGACTCATATAAAGTGTTTAGAGGTAAATTTCAAGTGTGGAGGCATGTTTGAGGATAAGCTGACTAAATTTGAGACATAGTCCCTAAAGAGTGCAAACAAAGACCCTAAAAGGTGTTGGGAATGATATTTCGACATAGTTGTATGTATATTTGATGCATTATAGTGAAATATTTTTGGATCCCTATCATAAGACAAGATCATTATAAATTTGGAAGGGATAATGAGCAGTGGAGGAGGATATTTTCAAGGTCTAAAAATGGCCCAAAAAACATTGATTTCTATCAATGTTATCTATAGTCCTGAGTCCTAAAAAGACCTCCCTTCATCCAAAGTAAAAATGAGACTATGTCCATAAGAAGATGGTTTTAAAATGATTAAAATTAACATTCATGGCATAATTATCTTCAAATTAGAGGGATATATTATTTTTTACTCTAAGTATACTCTCAATCCATATAAATGATCAAAAAGGTCCACCTACAGCAAGTCATAATTTCATTAGGTTAAAAAGTTGAGGCCTAGCTGATGTGTTTGGAAGAATTGAGGTGTTTTAAAACGTTAGAAGACATATATTTATGGTTTTAATAGTATCATTAACTCCCTTTCACATCATAAAAAAAACTCAAGTGTGATAATAGGTCACTATGGAGAGAAAGAGACACAGTCAGGTAGGGGACATATAGTCTTACCTAAAGGAAAAGGTTTTAAGGGTTAGAGTGTATATGAAAGGATGAAAAGGGATGAATAGATAAAAAAAATGGAATTTATAACTTTAGGGGAACCCCTAAAACACTATTTTAAATGATATATTTCATGGAAAGTACATCTATAGGCTTGCTAAACAAATAAACATAACCAGTCTTGATAAAACTCAACCATGGAATAGAATTCAAGCATAGTGACATCATCCTAATAATTTAAGAAGAGATAAAAATGATAATAGAAGAACAATGAATTGTATAAGGTATATAACATAGGTTTCATAATAAAACAACACCCACAGGACCTTAAGGATCCCCTCATAGTTAGTTAAATGGTGTTAGGACAATGAATAAGGTTTTGAGTCCTAAATTGATGATAATGCTACCAAAGTGGACAAATGAGTCCAAATCATTGTGAAATGAAAATGGAAAGTTTTTTTGAGGGTTATGTTATTGTTTTCTAGGCCTAAATTATGCTAGTACACCTACAAATACTTCTCATATGAGTAGAAACATAGTCAATGTTTACTAAACCTTGTCATTTGTAAGGTTATAAGGAAGTAAAATGGAGGGTTGACATAAGGAATTGATGATGGTACACATACATAAGGACCATTATAAAATTTATGGGTATTGATAAATTCAAACCAAGAAAGAGGAGCATTCCCAATGGAACAAACTTAGTCCAAATACTAAAACCCTGCCAAGTTTATCTTGTCAAGAGACCAGTTTTAGAATTTGAGAGTTTGGGGGGTCATATGAGATGACCAAGAGATAAAATTTTGTGTGAGAGGTCATAATTTTTTTTATAATTCCCTGAAATACTAATATTTATTTATTTAATATGGTAAGTACCCACTGTTCTATCTCATAATATGGGTACTTCCCTTATGAAAACATTGACAATTTTGTGAAAAAGGGGTAATTGGGTGAGTTGGGGATGGTGTAAGACTTTGAGGAAGATTTATAAATCTTTGAGACACATATATGAACATGATAAACACCTAAAATAATTATTAAACTAATTTATATGGTCTGGGTGTCCAAAGTTGCAGTCAAGCCTGCTAAGTAAGGATATGCCTAAAAGGCCAAAAGGGGGTCACTTCCAAATGAAGGTGTAGGTATGATTTATAATAGGTTTTAAAATGTTTATTAGATGTATGTATATGTTTTTTAATCATTTATACATAGGGTAAAACACCAAAAGTCATGCTTGGAGCTAAAATTCAAATCATGCCTACTTACCAAGACAAGCCTAGTGTCCAAGTGGAGGGTGATTCTTTGTTATATCTTGAGAGAAGATTTAACATGAATTTAAATTTTTTAATTGAATGTATATAGATGTTTTTAATCCTTAATATTTTATATGATACATCAAAGAAACCATTTTTGGGTCTAAAAGCAACTTAGGCATACAAAAAACATGAAAACAAACATGAGAAGCCAAATTCCAATGCTAATATATTTCATGAGGATATGCATGGGAGCCATAGGATTTATTGGGTGTTATCAAGGATATTATAGGCAATATTTTTTTAAATTTTTTCTCAAGTTTACTATCCCAAATTTATGAACAATCCTTAAGACCTAAAATTGGCCTAAAACCCTACTAAACCCTTGTTAATGACCAGTCTTGGAAAATGGAGTTGAATAGCTACCAAAATGAAATATTTTATATATAATTATGATTTTAGGTTATATATTATGCCCCCAAGGATGCTTCACACCATGATTAGTTTTAGGGAACTATACGGATGGATGTAAAAATAGGGTTTTTCTCACTATTTTGTGTGTTGTACAGGGTCCAAGAGGATTTAGGAGATGAAACCAAGTTTGAGAGAAATATTAGAACTTAAGATAAATCATAATATTAATTTAATGTCTTTAAATAACTTATAATTTATTTAACTAGGTCCTTTAACTCAGCTAGTTAGAATTGGCCTAATACACAAGCTAGTGAGAGGGGTGAAAAACTTCACTTGAACTAATTTTAAAGATTTATTGATGATTTAGAGGCCATGAAGGTACTTTAAACTTGTAATTAACACCATACCATGCATTTTAAAGGAAAATTTAAGGATTTTTGGAGGCCAAGTGTGCAAGATACATGGAAGGGTAGTTGTCTGGACAACAGATGATGATAGCTCACTTTTAGAGGTTTCTAGGAGAACAAGCATGAAACTAATGAATATAGAGGAATTTATGAGATAATATACTTCCATTAAAATAATTTGGAATTATAATAATTTATAGGATGTTAAAATATATCCAATCATGAAGGCAATTTTTTTATGCAAAAGGAGGCATTTTGTGCCACTTTGCCTAACTTTGATGACTTGGATTGACACTTGTTACTCCTAACCTTGTATGGTTAGATCCATATCCTCCTCCCATGTATTTATAACTTATATTATTATATTTAAAATTGTCCTTGTGACCCTTGGACTTATCTTATTCTCTCTCTTTCTCAAACTCTATAAGAGTTGGCTATTTTGGCATTGTATTCTATGTTCCACCTGAGTATGGTGAAACCTCTGATCATTTGTATACATTTTGATCGATAAAATTAATAAATGTTACATCTTCATGAATATTCATAAGTGTTTTCCACTTGAATGATGAATCTTGTTTAGTGAAGACTATGGATTCCTAGCATGTGGTCTCATTCTTTCACCTTGTTTGCAATTGGAAAACTTCTTATAGGGAATGTGAAGTGTTTTAGGGGATGTGAAATGTTGAGTGAGTTAGTATTTTAATTATTTCCATTAAAGTATTCTAATTTAGTTTTCCTATATTTCACATTCATCCATGACCTCAAAATGTAGCATTGATGTGAGAAGATGAAGATTGAAGGAGTGCATTTTTAGTTTGTTTCTTGGTCTCAAGTGTAGAATGCAATTAGTTGGAAATAATCAAACTGATTTGGTGTATCACCTCCTTATTTTAGATTTTATTTCAGTTATCTCTCTCCCTTTTCACCTTATAAAATTATTATTAGATTCAATCCTAAGTGGTACATCAAGGGAGCTATCCCTATTTAGATATTCACCTCATTCCTTAGGCTACCCACAAGCCTAGAAGTGATTCCATTGTGCCACTTGGATGAGGAGAGCTTTGTATCTCCTCAAAGGGTGCATATCCAAGTGAAAATAGTTCCCCCACCTCCTATTTATTATTCCCATGGTAATCTTATCCCTCAACCTCTTATTAACAAAACAATCAAGCATCTTCAAAATGAGCCTCTTACATCTCAAATTTCTAATATCAATATAGGAGGTATCACCCATACCATTACTTAAAATGGGTCAACTGATATTACTCTCCACTTAAAAACATTTATAAATATATATAAATATTGGGTCAAGATAAATACTTTTTCCACTACAAATATATTAGCAAATACTCTCATGGGTGATGCTTTAGATTGGTACAATCGACTCAAATCTCATTCCATAACTAGTTTAGAAGATTTAGTCAATGCTCTAATCCAAGAATTTGAAAATAGTGATCTACTCGAGAATACCTTATCCCATTTTATCAATTTTAAGCAACTTGAGACTAAAAGTACATAGGCTTTCATCAAATGATGGAATACCTTATCTAAAAAGTATGAATATAATATGGTATATGACAACCTCTTTCATATGTTTATGAATTCTCTTTTTTCCCAAGTTATAATATTAGGTCTAAAATCTCTCTCCATGTAATTTAGAAGAGGCCATTAAACAAACCAAGAGTTAATATTTCCTTATGAATCAATTTGATCCATCCTAACCTTATATGGGTACTCACATGTTATTTAAGAATAAGAATTGCCATGTTAAAAAAGATGGTGTCACTGACTCTTATGATAACATTCATACCATTCATGTTGTTATCCCCAACCAGAATCTAGAACAAGATTCCCCTCCCAACCACATCACTAATCCTCATTTATCTTCAACCAATAAAATCAATGTTCATAAACCTTTATCCTTAGATGAATTATAAAAATGTCTACCAAGGTCTCTCCCATGAGAACTTGATCCCACTAATCCTATGAAATCTTGGTATGATCCTAATAAATTTTTTTGGTTTCATGCTAACTAGGGTCATTATTATGATAATTTTAGGTAACTTCATAATTTGGCTATGGATTTCCTTCTTGGTACCAATTTTGATCATGATTATATCAATAAATGTCAACAAGCCTATGACATTACCTTCAAATCCCATGAAACACAAAATAAATATCAAGATTTAAATAAGGCTAATACTCATTTGGCCATCTATAAAGTTCCTCTTCTTAATCACCATGATAACCAAGATAAACCTACCCCTTCTACCAGTAATGTCGATAGTCTTCTTGACCCAAATCCTAAAGAGAATGTGGTTAATATGACTAATATGTGAAAGGTGGTTATTTTAATTGATCCTCATCCTACCCACTCCCCTTAATTATCTTGCACATTTTATGTTATCTAAGACTCTTATCCAACTCACTTAATAGAGTTGGGGTAAGAAGACCTTATATCTTTAGATGTACCAATTCTAACACCTCCATTGGATAACACTTCTCATACCATTTCTACCATTCCTTTAACTTCTTTACCCATCACTAATGATACTCAAAATTATATCAACACTTCTTCCCATCTATATCAAACCAAACCTACATCAACTAACCCATCTTCTCAATATAATCAACAAACTTATCTTCCAATTAAACCTCCCACATCTTATCAACATAAATTAACATGCACTTTGGCTTCCCCTTCCAAGGACCTCCTTTAACACTATACACCTATTTACAATAGTCTTCTTATGGGTTATGATGAGTGGGATACTATTATGGAGTTTACTAATCTCCTTCTCAAATCCCATTTATCTAACTTATGTGAACCTCTCTGCATCATCTTAATCATCTTATGTAAATTTTATTTGAAATGAACATCCATCATCCTCCCCTAATAGGACATGAAGCCACCTTATCTAGATCAAAATATAGCATTTTATAATAGTGCAAAGAGATGTCTATACATGTTGATGAAATAATGGACACTTCTCTTTCCCTCAAATCTCCCATTGCTTCTATGATCCCCAATGAGATTATGCTTCATGTGCATGATCCTCCTCTTTTTATCGGTGTCCAAATTGGTGATATCTAAGTCAAGTGCGCTTTTATTGATGAGGGTTATGGAACTTATGTTGCCTCTATTGGTTTTATCAAAACCCTTGTATTTTCTGAATGTAATCTTAAGTCCACATACAACACATGTTAAGGCTATGACTAAAGGAAAATACCACCCTTAGGCTCTCACTTGAGTCTTGTTTATGATGTGAAAGGGAGTTCATGATATTATTAAAAACATAAATATAGGAATTATAACCTTTTAAAACACCTCATTTCTACCAAACACTTCAGCTAAGCCTCAAATTTTCAACCTAATAAACTATTGACTGGCTATAGGTGGACCTTTTTGGTCATTTTTATAGATTGAGAGTATCTTGGAGTAAGCAATAATATATCCCTCTCATTTTAAGATCCTTATTCCATTAATGTTTATTTGAATCATTTAAAACCATCTTTATATAGACATAGTCTCATTTTCACTTTGAATGAAGGGAGGTCCTCTTTGGACTCAGTACTATAGATAACATGAGAGAAATCAATATTTTTTGGGCCATTTTAGACCTTGAAAATATCTTCCTCCACTGCTTGTTATCCATTCCAAATTGACAAGTCTCTTTTATTATGATAGGGATAAAAAAAAAAGTCACTATAATGCATCAAATTTCCATATAGATATGTCAAATATCATTCCCAAAACCTTCTAGGGTCTCTGTTTGCACTCTTTAGGGACTCTATCTCAAATTTAGTCAACTTGTCCTCAAACATTCTTCCACACTTGAACTTGTCCTATAGAAACTTTTTATGAGTCTACCATGATGTCTTAAAACTAATATGACCTCAATTAAGGTTAATACACTTCATCACCTCAAAAATACCATTTTACCCCCTGAGTACCACCTATAGATGTATATTTGATTGAATGTAGGCAGGTAGTGAGTGAGGGTGGATAATTTATGTTGTTTTGACCCCTAAAGTGAAATGTGCATTTATATCAGCACCTCAAAATGTAATATTATTCCATCAAAAATATTATTAGTTCTAAATCCATTTCTTATCAAGAAACTTTGACCATTAAACACCTGTATATGCTTACTAAACTGGTTGCAAGTAAGGAATGAACACAAAGATCATGTATCCAAAGAGTTTATCAACATAAAGGGTGATCTCCTTTTTATGGTTTTTGGATGAAACCTCAAGATACTGTCAATCTCAAGACAAGTTTCACATTTTAATATCAATGTTGGACCTCCTTTAAATGTACCTAGTTGACTGATATGATAGTCATGTGGTAGACTAGTTGTATATGTTCCATGACTGCACTCATAAAGAAATTTGATTTGAAAGGTGAGATGAAAATGTCATAAGATAATTTGAATATATTGGAAACATGAGAAAGAAACTATCACAATGCCCTGAATCCATTGACAAAGAACAAAACTTCTAAAAATGGTGAAAATGGTCATAACACCAAATGGTGCATCCTCCTACAAAGTGAGATCATTAGACCATCCAAACACCTTAAAAATTTAAACTAATCATGTTAATAATAAGGTGAAATATCCAACATCCTATGTAAAAAATCTTAGTAACTATCTTGTACAGACTTGCTCAGAATGAAGTAGAACCTGAAGGGTTCACATATTTGTAAGCATATTTGAACAATCCACTTCAAATGGATGGTTCATGGACCATAGTTGGCCATTTATAAAAATTATTATATGTATTTTAATGTCTCTGAGTTTAAACTATTTCCCCATTATAATTTTTCCTAAAACCCCCTCTATTAGTCATATCAAGCAAAAACCTGTAAGTCACTTCAATATACCAAGAAGAGTGAAAAAGAGATAGAATGGTTTTGAGAAAGAAATGTTAGTTTCAAATTTTAAAAAATGTGTATTTTATCTTGGATAATTTTAAGAGTCATATTTACATATTTTCCAAGTGGCACACTTCCCAAGGAGGTTGTATAAGTGCCAAAATCACTCTTTTCTTCAAGAAAACTACTTTTTTTCTAAGTAACCTAACAATTTTTAGTAGTAACAGTTACTACAGAGCTCTTAGGACACATGGAATGTGATACAAATATTTTAAACTTGCATATTTCCCAATAAACTTGTATAAAGAATTAAATACACCATTTTTAACCCCTAAAATGACCCAAAAATGATAAATGGACTTAGAAACTAATGGACCAAAGCTAGTACAACATTAATTAACATCAAATGACCTATAAAATGCCTCATAATAATACATTACACCCCTTCATAAGCTTAGAAATCAAGTTTTTTACTAGGGGTGCCTTGATTTGACCTAAAAGTCAAATTTGGTCAACAGGAACTTTTTGGTTATGTGTGCCCCATGGCATCTGTTGAGGGTGGTTTTGAAGATGGATAAGATGATTTTGCATTTGCATCATTTGATTTACATTGTTAGCTTGAAAATTATTCAATTAATTAAGAGTTTGTAATATGAGTTGATGGGTTTGAGTTGTATTATTGGCATTATTTGAAGCATTGGAATTGGTAGTAGTGGCTTGGGTACCACTATGGGTGTGAGTGGTAGATTGAGATGAATTATTGGTAAGTGAGGCACCAGTGGCATAGTTTTCTCATGTGATAAAATAAGGACTAGTAGAGGGATGAGAAGACGTATCACTAGAGGCATGATTACCATGAGTAGAAAATGATGCATTAGTAGAAGAATTGAAAAGGGTGGGCCTAAAAAGAGGCCCACTAGATGTAAAACCTACCATGTTAATAGAGATACTATGCATGGAGGTGGAGGAAATCAAAGATGAATAATGTTATGAGAAGGGGTCAAAATATAGAGAAGAGGTTGAGAAGAAAAGAAGCTAGTGTCCCCAAATCCATGTGAGAATGTGGGATAAAGTGAATGGGTTTCCTTGAATTGATCACTTAAAATGAGATGATAAATAGTAAAAGGATATTTTCCTCAATGTTGAGGAAATTCATTAATGAATAAGGTCATTTTTGGGGTATACTCTAATTTAGGTTGATCTTCAAATGAGAAGAGAGGATTTTAAAGTGAAGAGGAATGAGGAGGGGTCTCATAGTTTATAGTGTAAGTGGCTACATGAACATTAATTTCATCTAGGGCAGAAGCCACAAGATGTTTATGAGAGAACTGATTGGGGTTGGTAAGAATTCAACTTAGTATTGTCTTCAAATAGGAAGGTCATGATGAAGAAGGAAGATTAAGGAATGTAGAGTTGATGAAAAGGAAAAGAGATATAAAAGACAAGTAAGAATATAGAATCAACCATGTTGACTGAGTACTATTGGTTAGGAGGTAGAAGAGTACAGAATCGACTAGGTTGACTTAGTATTGTAAATATAGAAAAATATAGTCTAATAGGGATATATAGTCAACCAAGTCAACTTAGTACTGTAACCAGATAGGTAGAAATGAGTATTAGGTTGACTAAGTCAATGTAGTACTATAGTTAGGGAAAAATATGGCTTGTAAGAGGCTTTGTAAAACACAATGATAGTGTGCTAAAAATAGTTATTTTTTTTGCAAATGTAATTGAAGCAAGAAGTGAAAGCAAACACACAAATAATTGGATCAATGAGAGTGATCCAATTGTTACATTGCACAAAACCATGCACCAATGTTGGTCAATGCAACTTTTCAATACAACATATAATGAACAAAGAGAAATCACTCAAATAAACATTAAATGCAATAAGTGGTCATTTTGAGTGTTGTTATATTATTATAAAGTTTTATTTTAAGTGTGATAGGAAATTGGGTTGAAAATATGGAACTAGAAAGTAATCTATGGATGGTTTGAGGATGTTTAAGCTGAAAGGGATCTATGTTGGCAATGGTAATAACTTAGTATTGGGGCCTACGCCCTCACTTTGTAATCTCATAGTGATAAGTGTGTCGAGTGCTTTACCAATATATACCATTAACCATGTGTTCATACTTGACTAGAAAATCAATTTGACTTCCCTTTTGGTAATGAAATCTAAGTAGGTAGGCATTAGGAAGACAAATGTTAAATGCATTTTGAATATTATGTGATTTGGTAGTGTGTGTAAAAAGATCAAAATATTGAAACTAAATGGTAAATTGAAAAACTACCTAATTAGACTATGTGAGCTCTTTTAAGCATACAAACAACTAAAAATAAAATCATGAATTAATTATAAGCATATAATTGTTAATTACCCAAATTAAGAATGGTACAAAGTCAATTGAGATGACACTGTATGCAAATATTATAGAATAGAGTTGATAGGGTCACTACTATTTTGTAGAATTAAGAGTCCTTAAGAACTAAGTCAACCAGGCCAACTTAGTCTTTTAGATAGAAGATAGGATATAAAACTAAGTCTATTAAGTCTAATTAGTTTGTTATAGGATTGTAGTTTTGAAGACAACAAACTTGCACAAAATAGAACTATAATGAAGTACTGAATTTACTAAGAGAGAAAGAAAAGAACCTTGGTGGGTTGGAAGATGTTGAGGATTGAATTTTTTTTGTTGAAGTGCCTTGAATGTTACTTCAAGTTATGTCAAATATGTCAACTGGGTCAACCTAATTATATGATATCATGTTTTTTGAAGCCTGTTAAGATGACTAAGTCAACATGGTTGAATTAGTTTACTATTTTGGATGCTAATTGAAAGACTAAGTCAACCTGTTTGACATAGTTTGTTATCTAGGAATGAATAAGATTATTGTGTTGACCTAATCAATCTATTAACCTATATTCTATGAAGACCTAAATAGAAATAATAAAGGCATTTTGATGCAATTATGTGTTAAACTTGCACATAGAAGTTAGAACTATACCAACCTGATCGACCTAGTCTCACAAATATATAAAAATAATAAAATGATAGAAATGAAAAGCATGAAATAAAACTTATAAGGTTTAGATTTACATAAATTTCACCAAAATTTATGAAATGGAAAATGCATTAGATTTATAAATCAATCTTATCTTGGAGAAGATAGATCCTACTTACACTTCTGATTGGGGAAACATTACATAATTGGAGTCATGACTATTTTAGATCTTATATACCTATACAAGAGATATCTTACCACAATAATATCACTAGGGATGGTTATAAATCCTTCATTCAAGCAAAACTATGTAATAACTCAAACTAGGTCCTATGTTTTCATATTCACTATATTAATAACAAGTAAAACAAAATCTAATCTAGTGCTCACCAAATATTTTGGCACAAAGTGGGGGTAATAAAAAATAAAACTAAACATACATATAATGTATATTCTCACATAAATGTATATATAATCCTAATTCATATCTATCTACTCTTATAAAGGAAGAGCAAAGTTAGGAATACTTACCTTTGAAGATGAACTTGTCAAGCCTCAGTCTCTCCCTTGGCCAAGGTGCTCCATAAGAGGTTTTGTGGTATGTAATGATGACAAGTATAAATCATATCTAGGATACATAACCTATCAATACATCTAAAATACTTCTCCATAAGACAAGATTCATATTTATAAGGAAGTATGAAACCTTAAGCTTGTTCCTCAAGTAGAATGGTGGATAAGTATATATGCAATAGATCTTACTTCTTCTCTTCTTATAGAAATAGAGAAATGATTGTGTTTATATATGTAGATCTAATCCTAAACCCTTCCAAAAGTTTTGGTCGATAATTTTGACTTGATATACCTAATATCATAATTAAAAAAAAAACATCTTAGGTCATGGAATAGGTTACTAGGGGCCAACCTAGTCCCTAATAAGTTTTGTCAATAAGGATATAAAGTTGATGTGGTTGACATAGTCATGTAAACTATAAAAAATAGGTTTAGGTTAAGAAAATGGATAATGAATGGTATAAAAGACTATAGGAGTATGCAAAATAGGAGGTAAAGCTTAGGGGAATGCTTTTTAGGAGACAAGTATGTAGATAACAAGTGGAAAAAGGGATAACAATCTTATGAAGCATTAATGGTCTACCCATTCCTTTCTCCATCACCCCTTAGGGTGTGAACTCAAAAATATTGAGACTCAATGGGTTCCTACAAGATAAAGAACATAAATAATTGATTAAAAAAAATTGAAAATATTATGTTTATACAATGCATGGTAAGATTCATAACAACTATGAGGTTTGTAGTAAAAAATAGGTGTATTTGAGGTTCTTATACAATCAGCTAAACCACATATCTTATGGCAACATATAATGTCCTAAGTGATCTAAGAGATGGAAAAAGGTTCTAATTCTCATCTATTAGAGTATTTCATATTGGGTACCTTATATTAAAATAATATAAATGGGATAATATATTGTCAATGATGTTTTATAGTGCATCAAATTGTGTTATTATGAAATATTCTCTAGTGCAATGTATTCTCATCAAGATTATTTTGATCATTTAATGTTATTAGTGAATTATTAATCACTTAATTTAAGTAAGTGGGTCTTTCAATTTTATAAGCATGTCCCACACTTATGTTAGGGGGATGAGGAAGGATGAGATCTAAGTTTAGGATCTAAAATAACCTTCTTTTGGAACTCACTTATGTACTCTTGCATGCTTTGGCCTTGAATTTACCTAATATATTTATAATACATAGACCTCTATTCCTCATACAAAATATGATAGATCTACTTCTTGATTAGCACATTAACCATATTTCTTAATAATAAAAGGATGAAAGAATATTTCCAAAGAGAAAAATCTAAATAACATTGAATACTTTAAATATTGAATAAATAAATAAAGTTACCTTCAGAGTGAATCAACCACATGAAGAGAAACAAGAGTTGATAAGTGGGGAAATCGTAAAACAATAAAAAACTCACAATATATTAAGAATTCTTACAATCAATGAACTCCAAGTACATATAAAGAATAATAAAATATAGATAAGAATGGACTCAAGTCAAAAAATATCATCATAAGGATGCAATTTCAAGAGCAATATCACTATTGAATAAATACCATAAAAGGTTAGAAGAGAGGAGGGGAAAAGCTTAGTAAATAGAGCTAGGAAGAATAAGAAGTTGCATATACAAGCTTTAGCATGTGTGTCAAGTGT
Organism: Torreya grandis; assembly: GCA_037957365.1. Taxonomy (NCBI): domain Eukaryota; kingdom Viridiplantae; phylum Streptophyta; class Pinopsida; order Cupressales; family Taxaceae; genus Torreya; species Torreya grandis. Next base: position 1,234,412 of record JARHVA010003124.1, on the reverse strand, counting down.
CCCTAATCCTCTTATAAGTGTGGAGGATGTGTGTGACATGTTGTGGGGGAGTTACATGAAAGTAACTCACAAAATCTTAAGGAGGATAAATATGTGAGTGTCATCTCATAAATCTGGGTTAAATGCATTTATAAATATAATAAATGCATGCACATAATTAGACTTAGGATAATTCTAAATACTTAAAGGAAGGATCCAAATTAATACTAATTCTCTAACACTCCCCCTTAAGCTTAATTTTGGGTTACAAAAGTAGATAAAATATTTTACAAATAAGGAAGGGGGTTGAAATTACAATGATCTCTCCCTTAATATAAACTTCCTTCAAGAGGGATTACAAATGTTTAGAGAGAAGAAATAAGAGAAGAGAAGGTGTAAAAAAAGTCACAAGGATGAAAGTATGATCATGAATAATCTCCAAAAATTATGTTTGAACAATGTGGTCTATCCAAAATGGAATAAAGACCAAAAAAAATGATTAATGATCCACAAAACATGCAAGACAAACATGTTAACACCAATCTTTAAGTTAATTAACCATTATGTCAAAAATATAATCTACATACATAATGTAACAAAAATAGATGTATAACTAGGAAAATTTAATCAAATATAAATTCCATCATAAAGTGTGAATACCTACATGAAAAGGAGTCAGTAAAAAATGCTCTAAATAAAGCATATATCTTTTGTAACAAAAAGCAAAGAATGCAATAAAAGAGATTTAACTAATCAAAATAGAGACTAAGAAGATGTGCCACTTTAAAAAGATATTCTGTGTGAAGTATTAGAAGAATTTTCATAAGAAAATATATCAAAGTCTATAGAATATTTATTTTCTTTACGAATTTAAATAGTTTTACCCTTAGAGGTAGGAGATTTAGTCATTTTCCAACAATACAAAGTGTCATGCATGGATTTACCACAAGATTTACATGGGTGTAATTTTTAACATTTATATATACAATGTCTGTATTTTCTATAATGTATATAATTTTTAGTAGTGTTAATCAAAGCATGAACATTAGAAGCAGTATAATCAAAAGAAGTTGCAGTATAAATCCTTTGATGTGGAGGACAATAAGATGTCAAAATTCCAGTAGAAGCAGTATAGCCAAGACCATTAGAATTTATATTAGGTTTAGGAAAAAGAGGTTAAAGAATACCATTTTCACACTTACCAAGCCCACCACCTGAATAGCCCATGTTTTGCATGATTTTTAAGCTAGGGCTAGTAGAATAAGTGTTAAAAGAAGTGTAAGTTGTGTGAGAAGTACAATGAGATTCATCAACATTATAATTATTATCATGTGTAAAATACACAAATTTAGAATTAAGAGCATCAAATGATTTTTGTATAGACATAAATTTCTCATTAAAAGAGTATTGTAAAGCATTTAAAGTCATTTTTTGACATGTAAGTTGATGTTTAAAAATATTAATTTCATCATTTTTTAATGCAATTATTTGTGTAAACTTCTTAAAAGCTAAAAAAAGAGTTAGTTTAAATGTCATTGAGCACATTAAGAAGCAAATTTTAAAATCAATTAACTTGTAAAAGTATGTCCACACCAAAATACAAATAAAAATAAAAATTATGAAAAAAAATCAAAACTAGTTTTGTTTTAAAAATTAAAACTTGGTTTTAAAAAAGGACTTTTAATTGTAGTGTTAATATTTAAACCAATATATAAATAAAATTAAATTTTTATTTGCTTATGTTAACACATAAAATTATTATCATAAAAATAAATCCACGTGAGAAATAAAATATATATTTTTTAAATACAAGTGTTGGTTTTAACCAAATTTATTAAAGCATAATAAATACAAACATAATGCTTGTCATGTGACCAAAAAAATGTATTTTATTTTGGTTTGTTTTTGGAATATTGAAATGATGAATTTAAAGGTAATAATTAAACTCATTAAACTTTTATAAAATCAAAAGACATATTATATAAAAAATAACACAAAACAAATTCAAAAAGAAAGGATTATTTTTTGCCTCTTTTTTGAGGAAAAAATCACATTTTTTAAAAACTTGGGTGTACAGTTTTTATGATATCTCAAAAACTATAAACTGTATTTTCTTAAAATTTGGATAGCATGATCTTATATGATTGATTAAAAAATCTATTTTTAAAATAAAAACTTAAGTTGACAAAAAAAAATATGGCCCTTTTTTTAGACGGGTTTTAAGTAAAAAAACTTCTCAAAATAATCAAAAAGGTCAATTAGAATTTCAAATGTAGTATAAAATAAACCCAAATAAGTAGGAAAAAAATTCTTAAAAAATGCGCAAAAATGAGGTTAGAATAAAAATAAATGCCACTCTTAATTCATTTAAAATAGAGAGGAAAATAAGTAAAAAATGAGAAAATATATAATATTAGAAGAATAAAAATCTTCTTGTCCACCTTTAAATTTGTAAATTTCTCAAAAATCAATGTTAGAAACCATAGAGCTCTGATACCATGAAAGAATATTTCCAAAGATCAAAATATAAATAACATTGAATACCTTAAAGATTGCATAATCAACAAAGTTACCTCAAGAGTGAATCAATCACATGAAAATAAACAAGAGTTCACAAGTGGAAAAATAATCAAATAGAGAAAAACCCTACAATTTATTAAGAATCATTGCAATAAATGAACTCCAAGTACATAACAAGAAGAAACCAATAGAGAGAAGAATGGCCTCAAGACAAAAGAAAGCATCACAAAGATTCAAGATCAAGAGAAATATCAAGATTGAATAACTATCAAAAATACAATAAGAGAGGAGGGGAAGAGATCACTAAACAGAGCTAGGAGGAATAAGGAGTTACATGTGTAAGTTTTAGCATGTGTTTCAAGTCTCCCTAATCCTCTTACAAGAGGGGAGGATGTGTGTGACATGTGGGGGGAGAGGAGTTACATGAAAGTAACTCCCACAGTACTAAGGAGGATAAAGAGGTGAGTACCATCTCATAAATCTAGGTTAAATATATTTATAAATATAATAAATGCACACATATAACTATACTTAGGATGAACTTATAAATTTATAAGGACACAAATTAAAATTAAATCCCTAACAAAAAAAATCATCTTAACAACCAAAGTATGAACATAGATTTCAAACCAATGTAAATCATTATTAGTTAATTTTAACCTTGAAAAATAGTCGTTTGGATCTCATTAATCTAATACAAACTAAAATATACCTCTAGTTAGATTATCCAATGATCTAACTTTTCCACATTCAAATCTCCATCATATGGCTAAATATTTATTTTTTATTAATCCTTGAATGGAGGTGGATCTTAATTCGTATAGGGTTTGGATATCACCTTATCATTATTAGAATTATTTTTCTTATTTACTTTCACTACCTTTGTATAAACATAAAGTTTATCCATAAGAATACCCATTATGGACTCCAACAAATCAAGCCTGCTCATAGAAAGAGAGATGATACCCACTCCTTATTGAAGCATGTGAAATATTTATTATGTTTTATGAGAATATTTTTCATTAAAATGTGCCATACTTTTTATCTCCTTCTTCCACTTCTTTTTGTAAATATCTTCTTCAAAGGAAACTAGGATACATTTACCACTAGCAATACTTGCTCTAGTGATTGGCATAAACTACAATGTCGTCAGAAAGACACATAATGACATAAAAATAATGATAATAAACCAAATATTATACCAATCTAATACATAAAATAGATGGATATTCCACACTAATATTCACCAACATATACCTTAAACTCATAACTCAATAAGTGATTATTAAATGACTATTCTAGACTAACTTTCTTACTAAAAATAGAGATGTGGTTTGTTGGAATTGAAATGTACAAACTTATGAATAAGAAGAGGAGAATTAAGTAGACACAAAATCAAAAGATGAACATAAGAATTGACCTATAGAGACCTAGTGGGAAAAACTCTAGTGGGTGAGGTAATTGCACTCCCATTTTCACTATGTAATTCTCAAATGTATGAGTTACTACCACTTTTGGCCTTTCATGGATAGAGATACCAATTACTATATTATAAAAACATGTGCCTAGTTTTTTTTCACTCTCAAAACAGTTCATATAATAATCCAACATTGTAAATAACCACTAATAGATAGTAAAACAATGAGATAATATGATCATAGACTAAAAATTCTAAATCATAATGTGAATCCAACTTCACAACTCCTCACTTACTTATCTAATATTTTTTGCCTTCCATAAGGTCTATATCTATTTCCTATTACTTTTTAATCTACCAAGTTTAATTTAATCATCATAAAGTAGAGGAAACATTTTCAACCACTCCCATGTATGGTGGTGAAACCATCAATCTATGTATACCGATAGTTACATAATTGGTGGGGTAGTTTCAAAACCACCACCTATAAACTTTGATAATTATATAAACATCAAGGAATTTGTTCAATTTATAGCTATATATAGCATCAATTTCATTATATAATACAAATCATTCTAATTTAATAGCCATTAATTATTGAATTCATCACTTTAAAGATGTTCAAATCATCCCTGTACTAACTTTTCTATTGTCAACTCATCTAAAACAGATGTTTAACATGAATTATCTTACAATAGTGTCTTAAAAGCATGAATTACATGCACTAGGAATAATGGAAACATTTATCAAGTATATCTAGTACAATAGATCCATATTTTAGATCAAATAAACACTTCAATATGAGGTGAAAGAGATTATAATTAAAATTTCAGAGATTATTTCAAATTATCTAACTGATGGGTTTCCATTAATGAGGATTATTAATCACTATATGGATTTAATTATATGATCTATTATACTATAAAAAAGTGTCACATAGGTTGAAATGCAAAGAAAATGTAGAGGTACAAAGGTAGATAAAAGTGATGTTGGATAAAGGGTTGATAAGAGAAAGTTTTATTCCATGGGTAGTATAAATAATATTTGTGCCTAAGAATATTGGAGAGTGTAAAATGTGCAATAATTATACATCCATTAACAATATAACCATATATCACATATTTCCATTATCATGCATGGATGATTTAATTACTTGATTAAAGTAACAATTCATAAACATTAATTTGAAGAGTTGATATCACCACATTTTCATAAGGAGTTTGTTTTGTATACATATTATAATACATTATAGTTCATAAATATTTATATAAATTTTAATCAATGACATATGAATGGGATGAATTACTAAAAAACTATTCATTTTTTTGAAGCATTGGAGTTGAAATTTAAACAAAATTTCAAATGTGTTGAGTCGTAGAGTTCTATCATTAAATGAATTGAGATTTAAATTCATATTATTTTATATTATTAAGGAAAAAAATTTAAATTATTAATATTTTTAATAATTATGGAAGGTATGTGTATAATTAATGATTGGTGACAGGACACCATGGTAAGATTATTCTATTCAAGAAGGTCTTTTATTTGAAAGGAAGGAAAATATGTATATCTATCAGTTCAATATGGGAGAATATGATAAAGTAAAATCATGGTGGAGGTTTTTCAAGTCATTTTTATTATGACAAGACATTATCAAAAGTGTAATAAAACTATTTTTTGTTGTAGATAAGCACAAATGTGTGTAATGTTTTTAAGAGTGTAGATTTTGTCAAGTAGTGAAAGGATAATATAGACTACAAGGTTGTATAAACCATTACCTATTTCAAAGATACAAATGGTGGATATAATTATGGATTTTATTTTATTGTTTTCTATAAATCAAAGTGGAAATGACTTAGTATTTGTGATATTTGATATATATTCAAAGATGGCACATTTGTTGCTTGTAAGAATACTAGTGATGTGATAAACATTTCTGAATTTTTTAAAGGATATTTTAAGACTACATGGTTTTCCATGCAACATAGTATTAGACTAAGATGTAAAAAAATTAGGACTTTTATATAGAGGAAATTGTGGAATAATTTAAATAAAATTTGTAGTTCAATTCAACATATCATCCTCAAATAGATGGATAGATAGAGGTAGTAAATAATAGTTTGGGTTATTTATTTTGATTTTTAATTTAATTTAAGACAATATCATGGGACAATATTCTAGCTCAAGTTGAGTTTACATATAAAAATTTAGTTAATAAAAGTATAGAAAAAAATATTTCATATCATGTATGGGTTGATTCTAAGATGATTTATAGATCTAAAATACATCAAAATTGAGTAAAGGAAAAGTATATACATAGAGGATTTTAGCATGACATATGCAAGACGTGCATAATCAAGTGCATGAATAATTTGAGAAGAGTATAACATTATATAAACATTGCATAGACATGAATAAAATGGAATTATAAAATGATTTTTTAGACATATTCTTATGACACTTAAGGAAGAAGATATTTCCAAAGGGAACATATAATAATTTGAAGTGGAAGAAGATTAGATCATACAGACTGTTGTATAAATTTTTGAAGAATGCATATGAGATTGAGTTGATTAAAGGAATTAATTTTTTTCCTATTTTCAATGTGTATATTTATATCCTTACCATTAAGGGAAAAATAGTGGAAGAGAAAATTCATATTCTAATTCAAATTATGAAGAGATAAATTAGAAAGTGCAACATTAGAAAAGAAGAGTGAAGAGGTGGAACAAGTGATTGATACAAGAGTTAGGAAGAGAAAACATGATAAGTAATATGAATAATATATGCTCAAGTTTAAGGGTAGATATATTGAATATATGACATGGATAATCACATCAAAAGATACAAATCATGGAATATCATTAGTAGAATGCACATGAGTAGGAGCTTATGTTTCTTTTAATTAATCATGATGTATTATATAGGAGCATTTGAGTTCACATGTAATCCTGTATCAACCAAAAATATTTTATATTAGTAAAGTTAGATGAGTCTATTTTTTATTAGTGTCTAGTTACATATAAGCCTTAAATTTTGATTTATTTTTATAATTGTGTTGATTAACCCAATTTTTATCATAGTTTGAATAAGCTTTTAAATATTTTCACAAGAGGGTTTGTCAGGTATTTTGATCTAGAATAATAATTCATATATTTGTGAAGATTTTATAAAGGCATATGATATATTTTTTAGTATCAGAGCATTCACTAGATTCACCACATAGTCTAGTTCCTTTTTTGCAGAGAAGAGTTGGTGTGTTATAAAATGTCTTGAAGGAATTGTATTTTCATTAAACAAGTATTTTGTAAACTTGAGATAATATTGGAGCATGGAGTTTACTTTATAAGTTGTTTTAGCATTGATTAAATTATTTCAAATATTTTATATTTAGTATAAAATTACTACAAATTCAAAAACCATTTCAAAACTGTGTGGTAATACACATAATATGTTTCATGATAGATATGAGGGTTTTGGTAATACAACATGTTCATTTTAGGTTCTTATACCTATTATTCGAACCACATAGTTTATGATAACATATAATGGTCTTGGTGATCCAAAAAATATAAAAAGGTTCTAATTCTCATTTATCTAACCATTTCTTGTTGGGTAAGTTGCATTAGAATAACATATTACCAATGATGTGTTATATTTCATCTAGTTGTGTTGCTATGTAATATTTTATATTGTGATGTATTATCATTGGGACTATGTCACTAATCTAATGTTTTTAGTTGGTTTCCAAACACTTAACATAAGTATTTGGGTATTGTTCCTTTATAATCATTCCCCACACTTATACTAAGGGAATGAACAATGAGGAGATATGAGTTTGGGATTATATCATAGTGAGTATTTTGAGGATAGATACACTTTCAAAGACCCTAAGTTATAAAGCAAATATCTAATGATATGATATTGTATTGCATCTCATTTGAGATTGCTATGTTTTTATCATTGTGTGTGTCGTATAATTTCTTGAGATCGAAATCAAATCAAGATATAAGTTTTTTTTGTTGTGTTTATTTGCATATTTAACTATGTGACCTTGAAGTTTGCATGTTATAAATAAACTCTTAATTGAAAACCCTAACCATGACTATATCACATACCTATTCCACATGACTTGATCATTTCAAAATTCAAATTATTTTATGGTCATGAAGATCCTCAAGCATATATTCATGATTTATTAATTTCCATATAAAATGTGATGACCATCCCTTAGTTATATTTAATTTTTTTCCTAAAACATTGATTGGTGAAGCCTTAGATTGGTTTTATTCATTACCTATTAGATCATTACATTCAATGGGTTGTTTACAAGAGGTCTTAATAGATTAATACATTACAAATAATGGACCTAGAACCACATATGAAATTATTCAACATCTTAAACAAGTCCCATAGAGAATATGTGTAATAATATATTTTTATTAATTTTCCATATCCATTAATTGATTTATCAGCCATGTGATTTTCAAATGTAACATATATTTATCAATAGTGTCATAATACCTATCAAGTAAAACTTACTTGGAAACTTGTGAATTATTTTACTCATCTTACACATAAGAATTGTGATCTAGAATAAAAATCATTAATCAAACCCAAGATGAAAACATTACATACTAATGAATTAGATAAACCTAGTATCCATAAAACAATCAAGATTGAATCTATTACCACAACTAAAGAAGCAAAAATTTAAGCAAATAAACCCATTACAAGCCAATCCTAATACTTTTTCAAGAATCAATACAACATATTTCAAGACTTAGAAAAAACATGATTAACTTTTTCACTATTTTAAAGATGGATAGTGTTTATAAGCCAAAATTATAGAATTATAAATGATTTTGTGTATATCCTTCCATTAGATGGAATTCAATATAACTATGAATATCTTCAAAGGACAAGATTCAAGAGCTTCTTGATGAAGATAAAATCATGATTACATATTGAAATTCCCTGATAAAGGCACCACTTACATAAAAATAAACTTTTGAAGAATGCTTCAATATCAACAAATTTTAAGGCCAATGACCAATACCAATGTAATCAAGACTTTTATAATGATGATTTATTATACAATGAGACATATTGGGGGAATCCTTACTACCCCCACTACATGGATTAATGCCTCATATAATATAACATGAACTTTAACTCATACATTTTTCAAAATTTCCATTTTTCTTTGTTTATTTTTTTCATGACACATGTTCCTTTATTATATAGTACATTTTTTAGCATGTTTACAAATCATATTTGTGGCTACATACACATAATCATATATTTAATATTGTTATTACATATTTAGAGTTCCACTACATATGACATATGTATACTTCAACACATAATTATTTGAATTACATTGGATTTATGCCCCATTATATATTATGACTCTTTTATTTGATGACTTAGAGTCTCCTTATTTATTGTTCGTCACTTTTATCACTTAGTTTTCCATACCTACTTACTCATGATTATGACACTATGCCTGAAATAACAATATATATATACACTAGTCATTCTAATATCAAGTGTTTCATTAATACACCTTTAGGATAACATATACCCTCATGACATATAAATACTTATATGACTTCATTATGAAATTTAAAATAAAATAAAACAAACATTCAAAAAATGTGAAAATCCAAAATTGCTTTGTCTTTATCTTAGTCATATGATACACATCATGCTTATTTTCATATACTAGAAGATATTTCTATTTATGATTTCCAAACATACTTATAAAAATATATTTTGATTGGGTGAGATGAAATATATCCATGTTACATATAGTTATGGACACATTTATGCCTCACTTAATGGGGTATATTAAGCACAAGTAGTTATACATAGTGATATTTATCCATCTTTTCCATTTCTATATAGAGCCACTTTACATTATTGCACATATATTATTATTAATTACATGGAATATATATACCTTGTTACTAGTAGTAAATGCATTTCACTCTTATCTCATAGAGATTATCATATATATCATACACATTAGGAACATCTATTGGATGATTTTATTTTACCCTCTCACCTTGAGCATATTGTTCATATCTTTATATTTATGGGGTGCCATGAAATTATTATGTTTGACACTATATTGAGATTCATTATCACATGATGTTACATCATATGCATATCTTCTAGTCCCAAAAGAGTCATATTATATTACTACTTTTGGGACCGTATTGAGACTATCTTAAGTTCCATATCCATATTCCTTATATATGTCTTCCATTACTACATTAGTAGGGTATTTATACCCTAAACATCATTTACATATTGGCATATCATGATTGTCACACTTCCTATTCATAGGACCATTTATTAGGCATTAGTGTATATGACCTATACATTACAAACAATGGTATCATCTTAGGAGTTACTAACTAGAGATCTCCTATGAAGACAAGAACAACTTATTTCTCACTTTAAAAATTCATTGCCCGTATTTAACATACATTTTCATATGATAAATCATATTGATGGGTCTTATACTATGAGTCTTAAATAAATCATAGTCATATTTTCTTATACAAACATTATACCCACCCAAGCTTTATTGGTCATATTCATACCTAGAATTGCATAAGTGGGAATCAGATAAAACACATGTGCCTACTTGATGAAACCTACACCTATATCTACCTCTGGGGAATTGTAATCATTCAATGATATATATATATATATATATATTTGTGTGTGTGTGTATTTATATATAAGGGCATGACATTCACATTTGTCTCCTAGGAGCCTTATTTACACATCTTATATATAGAGTTTAACATTGATTATAGAGATATTAGGCTTACATACATCATGACACTTGATCAGTTTCACACATGATATATTTATTACCATAACTTGATACCCTAAAATAGTGATAAATATTGGGGGCATTCCATTTTCCAATACACATCATCCTCACAAAAGGATAGGTTATGATTATTTGCCCTCACATGAGAATATATTACTATACACATTAACTATTGATCCTCACATGAACATATAATTATATCACATTTTAGAGTTACATGCATTGAGCATTGATCCTTACATATTATATCACATTTTGCAATATTAAAAATTATCCTCATCATCTTGCCTTGGGCCTTACATGACATTATATTTCCTATGTAATTACATCATATTTGGGGCACCGTAGTTTTCCTTATTATACTATATATTAAGGGTCATTACACACTCTTGTGTTGAGCCTTGAATTATTAATACTTCCCTACATGTTTTTTTAGACATCCAATTCCTAACACCATTTATGTTGAAATTGTCAATCTTACTCAAATTACACTCAAATGCATAATTTAGGCCAGAATCACTTAAACACGCTAAATGGTTTAAGATTGTTGTATGCAAGTGCCAATTTAAGATAATGTATCCAAAAATGGGGAAATGCATTTTATGTTATTCCTAACTTTTCTTAAATCATTTTGAGTCAAAATGATGATTTTGAATTTTGGTGATTTGGATCACTCTTTTCTTATAATTCATTAGCACACATCATGTACCTTTGTTATTTTATGTTGGAAACATCCTAAATGGGATAATGGTCCGTACACATCTAACATCCCCTTCCAATTCTTCTTGAGTCAAATTATAACCCAATAATATGACTTTCTAACCATTTTGATTAATTGTGCACTAATTTTCAAATAATTACACTAAATTTGATTAATCATACTTAGGCAAATAAAAAAAATTATGAGCTTAAGTAATAATTCCATGGATAAAATTTAATATTTATTTATTATAAATTGATTTTGAATATCTGCATCACCTAATGACATGATCAATGGGGTGACATCCATAAGCCATAAATAGAAAAAATGTCATGTTTATGGGCACCCATGCCTAATTAATGCCTCTTCCTCCTAAATATTTATGAATATATTTATGGATTTATTATGCAATATTTTATTAATCCGTGGCCACATATTTCAATATTGAGATGGATGGTCATGGTTGATCTTGACCCATTTAAAAAATCTATAAATAGAAGGGCACAAAACATCATTTTTAAGCTTAAATTATGAAAAATTATAATGTAGGATTCTCTTCACAAGTCATTTGTGTAGTTTGATTAATGATTTATTTACAATAGGATAGATTCATTTGTTAGGCATATTAGTGATTTCATATCATGAGCCTAGATTATGCATGGTGATCTTGAGATGATGGAGGAGCTTGGCATCCATTGTTGATAAAGACTAGAACATCAAATCAAGGGGAAAAACATGTTTGGATCCACTTTTGGATGGTGAAATTCTCTTAGGAAGGTAATAGTTATATGTTATTTCTTTCAATTGCTTCTTATTGTCATTTATAAACCCTACTGAATAGGTTGGCTTATGTGTTAGTTCTTATGCATTGTTTTGTGTTTTTCATGAATAATGTTTGAACTAATCCTCTTTGTAATCCAACACTACACTTTTGAATGACATGAAATGATTATCATCAAACATATACATTTAGGTGTACCTTGGGGCATCCTAGTTTTCCCTATCTCCCCATCATATCATAAAGTGCCACTATACCCTCATGAATTATGCCAAGCATGATGACACCAATAGTTCTTAACACCATAATTACTTTAAGTGGGGAATAATAGTTGTTTTCATGAGGGAATCACATGGATTCATTACATATACTATTTTATAGAGATGTGTTTTAATATATTTATGCTTCAGATATAGTATTTTCCTAACATATGATGTAATCAACTTTTTATTTTGAGATGAGAAATTTCATAAACTATTTCACATTCTCATCTTAAAACAGGGGCATACATACACTAAAAAAAATTCATTGTACTTTATACTAGAATGAAGGTCACACATGAGAATTTTTTCCACTATCACCATAGTAGTGAAGGTTGTTAACAAAAAATATTAACAGTTGTTAAAGTCTCTCATGAAGAGTAAATTCATCTATGTCCCTGGTCAAGAAGTGGATTAGGAATTAGAAACATCTAAGGAAGTGTTGGATATGTTTTAGATTGTTAAATTATATTATTGTGAGCAATGACACTATAAAATCCAAGAGAATTGTTAGATATGTTTCAATGCTTGTTAAAAAAATTGCACCATGAGAAGGGGGTACTCAAAACTCCCAAAATAGTGTGCACTATGTTTTAGTAAATGTTGAAATTTTAATAAGGGAAGAAGTTTGTTACTAAATCTAGGGCAAGTAAAAATATGTAAATTCATTCATATCCTCCCTTTCAAATTAAAATTTTAAAAAAATCACAATTTATAAAATATTTACCATTAATAGTGACCACTTGTTGGCAATTGTCTGTTACTAATAAGTACACCAAATTTTAGAACAAAAGTGCAGATGGATGCATCACAAAAAGCTTCCTCTTCCTATGTTAATTCAAGGTATTTTCTTAAATGTATGTATCATTTTACTTTGACATATGTATGCAACACCTCTAATGTAACTCAAATTAGGGGCATTATGTTGACACGTAATTTTGGTAAAAATATTGTTATTACAATAAATTTAATACTTATTCATGCATATGCATCATCACCTTGATTTAGGGGTTATTTAACACTTGTATATGTGTATATTACTCTTTATATAATCATTTGGTCTTCTCTTCCTCTATTTTTTGTTTTATCTTTTTTATTTTATACCCATGGGCCAATTTTCTCTCTCCTCTTTTGTCCTTTCTACTTAGGAGGACTCATAGTTGTTATGAGTTTGACTTGGGCAGACTCATAGGACATACGAGTCTACCCATTTCACTTTTATGGGACCTTCTACCCATGTTTTCATCCTTTCAATTTTTAGATATGTTTTTTGGTATTTTTCCTTATGTTTGGTCATATTTTTTCATGCCAAATAGTCCTTAAATAAATTCATGATAAGCCTATACATACAAATAGTCTATTAGCATCATAAAAATCAAGGATCATAATGAATGATCATAAAAGATCAATTCAAGGATTAATTCCATTTTAAGTCTATGCACACCTAAGAAGGGTTTATATCTTCTCAAAGGATGTTTATCACAACATTACATCTTGTACCAAGATAAGGCCTAAGAAAAATCTAGTTGCATCTCCACCTAGGGAGAGGACCTCGAAGGTCTAACTCAAACAAATCATCTATAAATTACATGAAACACAAGGGGTCTGATTCTAGAATTGGGGATATGTATCTTTTAACCCCACTTTAATGGATACCCAACCCAATTACTTCTCCCTTATTTATTTTAGATTGACATCTCATTATGCCAAGCTAGATTAATTACAAAAATAACATCTATATTTTTTTCCAAATAAACATGAAAGTGAACATATAGGAAAAAATAACATCAGATAATGAATCATCCCTAAAGAGTGAAGATCTATAAATTGAATACATGATAGACTTAGTACATGAATATATGGATGAATCTACCCAAGTCAAACTCATAATAGGTGATGAGTCAGCCGAAGTACCCTAGATTCCATAAATATTTGGTAGATAGTTATCACATTCTAGATCAAGATTTAAATTTCTATAAATAAATTAACTAGTGATCATTCTAACTCATTTACTCTTCTTTACATTGAAATTATCATTGTTACACTAAAATTAAGCTATGTTGTTTTTTTAGACATTAGGATATATCTAATTTATGTATTTTACTTCCATACTTATTATATATATTCATTAGTAAAATTATTTTAGCCTATTTTGATTAAAACTCAAATTAGGATAAACACTAGCTTAGTTGTTTATTCACCATTTAGCTTACACAAGCCAATAAACTAGATAACATATTTAGGTTTGTAGTGAATCCCTTAGGTTATGTTTTAACTTATTTTGGATTTATTGAATCTAAATAGGATAAGACTATTGAAATTTAGATCTCACAAGATAATACATTTATCATACATATCTAAATTAATAGAGATATTGATTGTACTTATAAATAAATAAATGACTAATAAAATAGGAGAGATAAAGTACTAAGTTAATTTTATAAATTTTATTTCTAACTACCTATGTATAGCCTTCCATAAGACTTTGTAACTACTCAAATTTGGAAACAAATAATCGAAGCCTACCAGGATGCTAAAGGAGAAATCCATGAAACCTACAATGATTGGTACTATCCATTATCTATTTGTACTTTTTTGTTTATTTTTTTGGTTTCTATACCATTTATCTATATGCCTACCTTTGTAGAATATATTTTTGTGTTTTCTAATCATTAGTCCTATGCACAGATCATAATTTTGTCTCTCTTAGCCTTGAAACCTTGGCTTCACTTTCAAAACATGATTCACTTTAAAAAAAGTGGTTAACACATGGGTTGGATATATTCAACCACTCCCAATTAAGTGATTGAGTGTTTCCTATAATCTAACATTCCAAAGAGGATATATTTGTATATAGTTATCCATATATGTGTGTGTGCACTCAATAGTGTTTCACTAGATTGTAATATAACTCTTTGGCTTTCAACACTTGATAACACACAAATTTAACCTTATGTTAGTGTTAATACTTGGATTTAGGTATTATCCTTTAAGGTTTTTGGATGTGTATACCCTTTATATAATGTCTCAAATATGTGCAAATGGATTCATCAAGCTTTATAATGTTTTTCCAAGAGGAGTGTTAGATAGTGTAAGATAGGTATGGCCTTATTATTTATTTTTATTTATAGATAACTCTTTGTTATGTATCTCCATGGATAACACATGAAACATGTATAGACCAACCCAAGGGGAATATTTGAATTTTAAAAACTAGCTATTAAATTCTTATGGATGCTTTAAACAAAGGTAGACACATACAGTAATTACCAATGTCTGACTACTTTTAGAAATTTCTAGAGAGGAAAACTTAGGGATCTAGAGTATGGTGGAATTTTTATTAGGAGTGTAGAGTTTTTTGGATAGACTAAGGAGATCATAAATGTAAATGATATAAAATCAGGTTGGAAATGACAATAGATAGGAAAATGGATAGGGAAAATGGTTTGTGAAAGTCACATGTGTATGCACAAGTCATGCATGTCAAGATATGTCAAAATTGATGTTTTAAAGTGTCTAATACCAAATTTATGTGTATATAAATTCCCCCCATTTAATATATCATTGAAAATTCACAATTAAAAGGATAAAATAAATAAATTTTATACGTGTGTAACCACACTTGGTGCTTCTAGGAATGCCCAAAATATCTATATTTATCCATAATAAATTTGAAAGGAAACATGTATAAATTAGCTTCCACTCATGATATAAAATCTGAAATAATCTTGATCATTTAATATTTGAAACTAAAAAATTCAAGGGATACATACACCTATGGGTACACAAACCAAGCTTTCATTTGAAATCATTGGAGAATACATATGGGGTGTTTATACCCCAAGGAGATGCCACTATTAAATACATGACTTAATATGTATATTCCTAAACCCCCATTGGATATGGAGAAGTCCTAGTTGAGTGACATAAAACATAAACTACAACCTTAAAAAGATCATCATAGTTATTTTTTTAGAACCTCAAAATGGGATTTTATGCAAAGGTGGAGCCTCGAATCAAGATCATATGTAAATTGGAAACTCTAAATCAATGGTTATGGATAAATTATAGACCCAAATTACTTACATATTACCATCAATTCTCAACATAAAAAATGAAAAAGTGTATACATGAACAACATTCACACCCTAAATCTAATCTATTTGTACCTCAAAATTCCATAACTTGTATGTCAATTTGTTTAATATGATAAATGGGATCAATATTACCCACATAACATGTTTCATAATGCCATATAATATGTCAAGTGTTCCTCACATTCTTGTATGATGCCCCACATATGTGTCAATTTTTCAACCTATCCCAATCTCAATCTATCTAATATGAATCTCAATCTATCTAATCTAAATCTGAATTTGTCTAATCTAAATCTTAATATGTACAT